>JAPXFQ010001072.1:0-392500 GCA_028564705.1 Apricaphanius iberus | reverse complement strand
CGTCTGCTCATCCCTCCATCAATCAATCCGTCCGTCTGTCCATCCATCCATCCATCCATCCATCCGATTGTCTGACCGTCAATCTGTCTGTCCATCAATCTGTCCGTCCATCAATCCATTCATCCATCCATCCACCCACCCATCCATCCATCCAATTGTCCGTCCATCAATCCATCCATCCATCCAATTGTCTGTCCATCCATCCAATGGTCCGTCCGTCCATCCGCCCGGCCGTCCATCCATACGCCCATCCATCTAATTGTCCCTCCATCCATCCAACCAATTGTCTGCCCATCAATCTGTCCATCAATCCATCCATCTATCCATCCATCCGTCAATCTTTCCATCCATCCAATTGTCTGTCCATCCATCCATCCAATAGTCCATCTGTCCGTCCGTCCATCCATCCATCCATCCATCCAATTGTCGGTCCGTCAATCTGTCCGTCCATCAATCTATCCATCCATCCATCCATCCACCCACCCATCGATCCATCCATCCATCCAATTGTCTGTCCATCAATCTGTCCGTCCATCAATCCATTCATCCATCCGATTGTCTGACCGTCAATCTGTCTGTCCATCAATCTGTCCGTCCATCAATCCATTCATCCATCCATCCACCCACCCATCCATCCATCCAATTGTCCGTCCATCAATCCATCCATCCATCCAATTGTCTGTCCATCCATCCAATGGTCCGTCCGTCCATCCGCCCGGCCGTCCATCCATACGCCCATCCATCTAATTGTCCCTCCATCCATCCAACCAATTGTCTGCCCATCAATCTGTCCATCAATCCATCCATCTATCTATCCATCCGTCAATCTCTCCATCCACCCATCCATCCATCCATCCAATTTTCCGTCCATCAATCCATCCAATAGTCCGTCCGTCCATCCGCACGCCGTCCATCCATCCACCCACCCATCCATCCATCCAATTGTCCGTCCATCAATCCATCCATCCATCCAATTGTCTGTCCATCCATCCAATAGTCCGTCCGTCCATCCGCCCGCCCGTCCATCCATACGCACATCCATCTAATTGTCCCTCCATCCATCCAACCAATTGTCTGCCCATCAATCTGTCCATCAATCCATCCATCTATCCATCCATCCGTCTATCTAGCCATCCATCCAATTGTCTGTCCATCCATCCATCCAATAGTCCATCTGTCCGTCCATCCATCCATCCATCCATCCAATTGTCGGTCCGTCAATCTGTCCGTCCGTCCATCAATCTATCCATCCATCCATCCATCCACCCATCCATCCATCCAATTGTCTGTGAATCCATCCATCCATCCAATTGTCTGTCCGTCAATCTGTCCGTCCATCAATCCATTCATCCATCCATCCACCCATCCATCCATCCATCCAATTTTCCGTCCATCAATCCATCCAATAGTCCATCCGTCCATCCGCCCGCCGTCCATCCATCCGCCCATCCGTCTGCTTGTCCCTCCATCCATCCATCCACCCATCCATCGATCCAATTGTCTGTCCATCAGTCTGTTCATCCATCTATCCATCCGTCAATCTGTCCATCCAGCCGTCAATCTGTCCATCCATCAATTCATCCAACCATCCATCCATCCAATTGTCCGTCCATTCATCCATCCATTCATCCAATTGTCCGTTTTCTGTTTTCTATTTCTATCTGAATAATCGTGTTTGACAAACACACCAGTTGAAATCACACCAATCTGCAGAATGCTGTTGGTTCAGTTCAAACTTCTCCTTGTCTCCCTAAACATTCCTCTCATTTTTCTACCAAGACTGTCTCAATTCCAGTCAAACTCTTTCTGCTGTTTTCACATCGTTTCGTCAGACTGGGTTACTTTACCCTATGCAGCTCACATACAGTAACAGAGCTGGGGCTGGGTAGGTATATGCAGGGCTCCATCCCCTTTATGTGTGTATATGTATGCTTTCAGAAGCATTAGCATTCCATTACTATCGCTGTGATTAATGATAACATTAATGCTGATCATATCAGTCATGAAGACAATCAGCAGCTCAGGCCCCCCGGCTTTATGAGAGGAGCAGGAAGCTGATAAGACCACATTAGATCAGAAAGGGTAATATTCAGGCAATTAAGATGTCAGAAAGCCATTCTCACTCCGTGGATGAGGAGAAAGTAACTCAGACATGTCAACGCCGTCATTAAAGTTCCTTTTGTTAGTTACAACTGTGGAAAATGTTTGAAACTTAATAGGCTGCTTTCAACATTTCAGTCTTCTAAGTAAAGTTTTTAAAACTGCTTAAAACTTGAGACTCTCTGTTGGTAAAACATGATGCTGTTATGATTGGCTTTTATTCAAGGGGTAGAATGGCCTAAAATGGACCTAAATCTAATGGAAAAATCATGATAAGACTTGAATATTTATGCTCACGGATGGTATCCATCCAGGATGACTGATCTTCAGCTTGCTAGGGGAAAAATGCGTGAAAATGTCACTCAAATGTACCACTGACCTTGAATGGATGATAAATGAGAAAACAGATTGAATTAAATAAAAAATTGCAAAAGAATGATATCATGATTTTTTTAACATTAATTTATATTTTATATAAAAAAATGTATCTTTGAAAGAAAAAAAATATACTTTCTAGTAATGAGCTTAGAATTTCATTTGAATACATTTTTTACAATTTCATTGGCACAATATATATTTTTGGCACCCCATAATCCAGATTGCGGAGACTCAAACTATCCAAGGTAGGCCTGCAGCAGAAGGAGACGGAGACATGCCCAGTGTTTTATATTCAAGTTAACAGCACAGTCAGTTACATAAAAAAATAAAAATACTGAAGGTATCTAGCAGCAGACATCGAGCAGATCGAAGAGCATCTTGCATAAGACAATTAGTGTTCAGCGCCAATTTACAATAGTGATTGAGAAACATTTCGTCAAAGTTTATCGAAAAAAAGCGAAAAATGCTCAAGTAAAGAGTTTTAGTTTAATAAATCAAAAAGTTAAAGAGTAAATACACCATTGTCGACCAGAGGTGGGACTGCAATAGTGTCAGGACCAATAGCCGCTGGCCGCTCTGCTTTGTGACCGCATGCCATGGAGGCCGCCTTTGCTCCTGCATTGCTGTAGTACCTCCATTTGGCCGCTAGGCCCCCATTGAAAAGCATTGGACTTTAGACACATTAAAAACAACTTTAATGTCTGGTGCCCATTTTTTAAAAACTTTCTATGGCTACATATTCCTCCTGAGATAACGCTGCACTCATAAAAAGCCTGGGCACCAGCCTGGTTTTCGTAAGATAATTTTTTAAAATCTTGTATAATTAATGAGGCGGTCAAGCCAAGTTTAGCGTCAGAGCTAAAGACGCGGGAGCAGAATGGCCGTGATTATGACGGAACTACACGCCCTGCGAGGGCAGAGTCTACAGTGAAGATCCCGCTCCATGCCCTTTTTAGGAACATGCTTCGTCAGAGCAGGGGAGGAGGAGTCTGTGAATCCGCCATGATTCCCCCATGAAAGTGTGTCATTCTGGTAAACAGGGAGGAGTGAGGAGGCGCTGTCTATTCTTTTTTGCAGTCTATGGTCAGGACTCTCTCAGAGAAGCGCTATGCCACCTGTTGTCCTGGCAGGGAATTGCTTTGGATGTTTCCTCAGGCAATGGAGAAATCTCCATGAGTGTTTGCTCCTGTGCAAATTTCTTGTTGCTGTGAGTGTTGGTCAGTGCGATAAGTGCCGTCAGACAAATCATTTCTGTACTGCAGAGTTGTTTATCTATAGAGGCTTCGATAAATGTGGGCTGTTTATAATTTGCATGTCAATGTAATGAATGTATTGTTTTGCTGGACAGAAGTCGTTCTCACCATTGCTTGGATTCTAAGTCTGAACTCAGTCTCTAAAAAGCATTGATTGAATTGATAGGAGCTTGGTTGTTCCAACAGATATTTATCTATACTTTGTGTTTCATCTCTTCACTGGTGAAAGAAGTGACATTTTCAGCAGGCCAGGTTTTATCAGCCACAGTGGTCAGGGTCAGATGGGAAGCTGCCATGAGAAATTATCCCATCAAGCTGACAGCTCAGCTAACAATGGCAACAGAATGCCAGCAGTTTGAAATCATCGAGCATACATTATAATTTATCAGCTGTTATACCATGGGAAACAAGACTTGGGTTGCAATGCATAGCTACACGTTCAACATAATTCTCAGTTAATTATAGGGGTTCAGGCCTCTTTTTTTTTTACAACCCCAGGTGGGGGCTTTCTGTCGGGTTTACAAAGTGAGGTCAGGGCTAAAGTTTCACCATGACACACCTCCCACCATCCACTAGCATGGTGGAAGGGAAAAAAAAATCAGCCTTTTTTTCGACACCATTTATATATATATATATATATATATATATATATATATTTATTTATATATATATATATATATACACACATATACAATCTACATATTATACATAATTGGAAAGCTAAGAATCTTGTGATTGCGATAATGTTTGACAATCAATGATACAATCATAACTGTAGACACAGCAACTGGTTTTGCCAAAGCACTCAAAAAGAAAACTAATATCCCACTAACCATTTGAAGCCTTCGTATCGGTGACAGACAAGTGCCATCTAGAACAGAATGGTCTTTTGACGTCCACAAGGGTCCAATTAATTTCCTTCAATATAATAGTTAGTCCACAACGAGTCTGACAGCCACTTTCAACATAATCGGCCGCTGAAAGACTTTATAAATTGCTTCCTTGCGAGCGCTTGTCATGTTGTGTTTTCAGAGCCTCCTTCACTTAAAATCATAAAACACTGTTTTTGTTTCAATACAATCAGTCAATCTGAGTTGTATAAGCATGCTGCACGTGAATATTTTCTCCAAACTCAATTTTCTGTATCAGTTACAGAAAGTTTATGTCCTTAGGTTCATCGGTACAAAGCATTGGAGAGTATGGAAAGGAGGTGAAGAAGCGTGTGCAACCTGGTTGGAATGGGTGGAGAAAAGTGTCAGTTGTGATGTGTGATAAAAGGGTTTCAGCAAGAATGAAGGGAAAAGTGTACAAGACAGGAGTAAGACTAGCGATGTTGTACGGTCTAGAGACAGAAACAATGAGGTAAAGAGAGGAAGCAAAATTAGGTGTTGCAGAACTCCAGATGTTGAGGTTCTCTTTGGGAGTGATGTGAATGGATAGGATCAGGAATGAGTACATCAGAGCGACAGCTCATGTTAGATGTTTTGGGGAAAAAGTTAGGGAGGCCAGACTGAGATGGTTTGGACATGTTCAGAGGAAAGACGACAATTATATAGGTAGAAGGATGCTGAGGATGGATAAGCCAACAAGCAGGAGGCAGAGAGACCAAAAATCTGATTTCTGGATCCGGTGAAGGAGGACATGAAGTTAGTTGGTGTCAGGGCAGCGGATACAGAGGATAGGACAATATGGAGTCAGATTATTTGCTGTGGCGACCCCTGAAGGGAAAAGCCGAAAGAGAAAGAAGTTACAGAAAGTATACATGGCAAAATTCACCCGGTTTTGAAAAAGCTCTGCATTGGAACATTAGAATGCACGGTAAAACCCAGCGCCATCTCACTCAGTGGTGCTGGGACCGCCTCCCAGAAGGTTTCTTTTGGTCAGGTAGCATAGCTCTAGCTGTAGCTGTGAGAAGCTAACCATTAGCAACTCTTGTGTCTGACTCTTGTAAGGGAAGGAGTAGATCTTACTTGGAGCTTGGAGTGATGATGACTCGGACAAGGTATTCGAGAAACACTGAGATTGGCTGGGGATGGGTATCTTACTGTGTTGATAGTTCCTTAACTTGTCTCTGCAGGTCATGCTGGTGAACCTTGGAGGAGGGACGGGTAGAACCTCCATGAGGAACGATGGAGACTGGAAGTAGGGATCCTAGAGGGCGGCATGAAGGCTAAATCCAAACATGAGCAATGGTGGTGAGTAGGGAAGGGTATCGTGTAGGTTTTATCCAATACCAGTACCAAACCAATATTTTTGAAATTGTACTTGTGCTTAAACAGTGCTTGAAATGGTAAAACATTAAAAAAAAATGTATCTACTTAATTATAGGGTAGCTGTGAGTTAATCATCATTCCTAAATATGACCAAAGAAACTACAAGTTTCAGTGTAAAGAAAGGACAAATCACTATTTTTTAAATTAAATATAAGAAAAATCGATTGAATTTGTGTTTTGAACTACACAATTACATTGACAATGTATGTGTGGTCTCATACATAAATAAAATGTCAAAATTTCCCATTTTCCCATATGTAAACACTTAGCAGATTTTTTGGTTCTTCACAATAGGAAATGAACACAGCTACTTCCGCAAATAAGTTAGCACTAATTGAAGTCCAAAAACATCACTTTAACTGAATAATGCACATTTTTAACACAGAAGTAACACACTAGTAAATGTGCTGAAGCTATACAGTGAACCAACATGCATACATCTACATAAATATGCCGCATTTATACTCTGCACAGCACACAGCAAGCCGATATCTAAAGGGCGTGGTAAGGAAAATTCCCACAGACAACTTATGAACTTATAACCATATCAACCCAATACACCTATAATATTAATATACTTATATTTAATTTACACAAATGCTGCTGCACTACAATCCGTGGTCTGTCTGGTTAGGAAGGAGAACTGATGTGTTGCGGGCTAAATTATAAACAGGGCTGTGTTCTGTGTATGTGATAACTGCTTTAAAATAATAGTTAATTTTCGGAATCAATCAAAACGTGTTAATAGCGTTAATCGTGAAAGACCTAACCTTGAGCAGTTTTTATTTTTCAAAAAGATACCCATGTTTACCTTTTCTGGTGATAAAGGGCATCACTCTCGGCTGATGGCATGTCCAGAATCCATAGTGCTTCACAACTCCACATTCCTGGAAAAAAAAGACCCTGAAAAAAACCTGAAATAAAGCTGTAAATAAATATGTGTGTTGCTTTGCGGCCTGGTTACAGCTGTTTTTGTCAGAACCGGTGCCAGTTGTTGGATTGCTGCAAGCAATCAGAAGATTTCTAGAAGTGAGTCTGCAGGGGAGAGCGAGGAAGGTAAGTAATAGTAGTACCTTTTTGCCGTGCCGTACTGTACTACCGGCTACGCAGCTCGACTTATTTTGTGTTGCTTCACAGTTGCAACAAACCAGAGCATCTAAAGTGAGTGGGTGCGTCATATGGTGGGCGGACCCAGAGTACATTGCGGGAAGTAAACAAAGGCTCAGAGAAGAAGAAGAACAATGGTGACCCCACTAGCGATGGTGAGCTTTTCGCTTAGTCTGTGGCTTTTTGTAGTCCCACGTATAGAGAAAGACTCTCTCATCGAAGAATAAACCCCCCGGAAAAGCTACACGCTGCGAGGAAAAACACGTTGGAGTAGTACAAACGAGTGTGAAAAGCCCTGCAAGAATATGGCGCTACAGACAGGACGGCTTGTGTGTGTAAGCAAATGCAAATACTACGCCGGTGTGGTGGCCTATAAATACACTCTATGTATTTAATTATTCACTAAAGCCCAGCGTAAGAACCTATGTTGACAAGTTTTTTTAGTAATAAGTATTCTCTGTGTACGTGTTTCAGATGACTGCCCTGCGAAGTTGTCACAGCCGACCGTTTGGTTGTTTAACCGGGCTTTACAGTGATGAGACGTTGTTCTGGGTTTCACCGAAGCTCAGTGGCTGCCGAACTTCAGGATGTCAGAACAAACATTCATCTACATGTGCAGCAAACTACGTCCAGCAATGGAGCGACGCAGCTCTTTCCCTCTGTCCCCTTGAAGAAAGGAGTTTCCATTGCTCTGTGAAAGCTAGACATAACAGAAGGATGACTGTTTTTTTAGAGTTGATATCCCATATTTCCATAGTATCCATTCTGTTGATTTAAGATGTTTCACTTGACCAGATCTACTACAGTATAATCTATACATGCTACGAATTCTATGAAGTACAAACCACAACAGTATTTTTTGTAATAAAGCTGTATGAACATTTTTTCAGATTTTTAAAAAAATCAGCACCGCTACAATGTGTTTTACAGATATCCCATCTTTGAGTAGATTTATGCAATTTACTTATTTAGCAGAGCTACACTTTTTTACTTTTAACTGCCAGAGCAAATGTTGCTATCAGATTTTTATAAAATTGCTGAACCCTGATGCCAGACATAATATTGTAAAATGATTCCACCAACCAGCGTGTAATGAAACTGCAATTGAAAATACAAGCGTATAACTTGCACCTTTTAATTGGACAGGTATAGAGAAAGTTCAGAAACAAAAGTCCAGTTGCACATTTCATTATGTACAATCTGTCCCAGCATCCCAGGAAGGTTTGATTGAAGGCAGATTGAAGGTATCGTGTCATTTCCACCCTCTGTAAGCCAGTTTCCTGCTCTTTATGATCCCGCTGGAACTGATTGCAGATATTTTTTGAAGTACTATGCTTCCAGTGCATTTAAAAACATACACTACGAATTCAAATTAAAGAAAAGAAACAAATATTTCTTACTGTGTTATAGAAAACTTAAGTGGGTCATTCATGTTTACAAAAACAAACAGTAGCATTAGAACTATTTTGGATAACTGATTAAAAAAAAACTTCACACTTAAGATGATATGCAACTGAATAGGTTAATATTGTGAATAACATATACAAGCTGCATGAAATTTGCCTCTTACCGAGAGTACGAGGGAGTTCAAGGCTTCGGTGTTCTCCGTTTCTCTGCTTCAGCCTGCAGGTGAGAGCCATCGGCTCCGAACCGTGGTCAGCTCCGAGTCCTCCTTGATAACTCTCTCATAGAGAGCAGGTCCATCCTAAACTGAATCTTCTCTTCAGCCAACAAACTCAGAAATGCTGAAACTACCTTTGGATCGCAGCACTGGTTTTTAATGTTGTCATTGTTCTTCAGTTCAGCACGGATGGAACCACAGCAGAGCTGGTACGACAAATAGTAACGTGTTCTTCCAGTGGCGAGTAAAAGGTACTGAGGCTGAGTCGATCCGAGTCAAGTCGAGTCGTACTTGCAAGGAAGTTCAGGAGCTGGAGTTTGCCCTTATATCAATGCTGGGAAATGGAATAACCTGGTGTCAGACTCCGTCAACAACTCTTCTTTGATCCAGCACAGGTAATGGACTGACTGGACACACCTGGTGGAGCAGCTTACAGTCTCACCCTGCAGAGAAAGGTAAGCAGAGAGCAAACACACCCAGCACACAGCCACTGAATCCTAACAGTGCTTCCCAGAATGTTTTCTCCCAAGCTTCTGTTAGTATGCTTATTTTTGCCTGAAAATGTCACAGCCTCCTATGGGAGGAGTTAGTTTTTGTGTGAGAACTCAACCTTGATAGGTGAAGGGTACCCGATCAAAATGCATTATTCTACTTCATCTACACCTAAACTGTTAAATGTAAAGCCAGTACATATAGCAAACTGATTGACATTAATCCTGGGTTACCTATTAATTTACAGAAAAAAACTGATTTTGGAGTGGGAATTAGAGTAATTCTGAAGTATCAGCCTGCCTGGTTTCTCCCACCAATTAATCTTTTTCTCCCAGAAAGTTCTAATATCTCCTTACCTGTGTCATCTTCCCTGCTGCTGGCCTCTAGTCTTAAATCTCCTCCCTGACTCTGATTTTTAAATTGTAATAAAGATATGAAAATGAGGAAAGCAAAATCTTAAAACCGAATTAGGATGAGTAGCAGTGAAATTACTGTGATAATTAGCCTCAAGTCCCTTTTGTGCCAAATATATTTGTTCTTTTACACCTATATTCTCTTTTCAAATGTGGAGACCCTCCCTGACCATGTCTACTGTTCTGTCTTTTAAAAAAATGAATATTTATTTCTAAGATGTGGACAGCAATAGTGACCACAAGTTCTGCACATAAATGATGGAGGGCTGAGATTATTCCCAGCATTAACTCGGATGTAAAAAGTCAACTTTAGTATTTAGTTTAACATGATATATTGACGTTTATTAACTATAATTTAGCTGTATTATCTACATGAAACAACATAACTCAACTTACATCGTGTGTGGATGAAGCTGGCAAATGTTTTTGCCTTCAGCTGGATCGGTTGTTGAACATGTTGCTCTTCTGATATACAGCATTGTCTGTGATTAACTCCTTCTCCCGCTTGAGGTGCGTTTAGAGACGGGTATGAAAAATAAGTTACAGAATATTAGCGGATTAAACGGCTGAAAGAAAGTGCAGGGGACAGAGGGCACAGACACATAACGGGCGGAAGATATGTCCCCAAAAACCCTGCTTCTGTTGCACCTATGTCCAATACAGCAGACAATGAGCCCAAATGAGCAACAGGATGGAATGTTTATTTAAAAATCAAGCACCCCCCAAAAGGGTCATCTGCAATCACAGAGCAGGCCATTTGACAAGGCAACCCGGAAATATTCCAACTTTCCATCAGTGTCTACATGAACCGCGAGTTACGAGAAGCTGAGGATGGACATAGGAGGAGGTAAGACGGATCCTGTTATCTGAGATTGGCTGGAGGTAATGGTGATTCTGAATTTGTGTTTTGCAGGTGGGGCGGGCAGACGGGCAGGTAAGCGGAGAGCACATGTACCAGGAGGAAGCGGTGCAGAGGCCAACTGTGAGGACTCATCCAGAGGTAAGAGGTGAGTATCATCCGACGATGGAGTAATTCCAAACAGGAACTTGAAGAGGGAACGCAGGAGGTTGAGGAAAGAACGGACCAAGGATCTAGAAGGATAACAGATGAGTGAAACAATAAACAACTTGGACCATTAGAGTGCTGTAATCAGAGAACTGAGGTTTGGCTTTGTTACCACGCTTGTAGCAAAAATCATCTGGCGGTAGTTTGCAGTCTCCGCTCCTCTTTTGAAGTTGGAGAAGATTGGACTCAATGAGCTGCACCTCCCGCCAGCAGCCTGCCAGTCCCCTTGCAGAGAAGGTAGGAGAAAACAAACACAAACAAAGCAATCCTCCAGCACTCATACACAGAATCCCAACTGTAATCGATATCAGCAAGTACTCAGATCCAAGTATCGATATAGTATCAGTTTGAAAAAAGTGGTTTTGTTGCATCCCTAGAAACTTGAGTTTTTTTGGGGTTTTTTTTTTCAAAAGACACCCCAGCCGTGCCTCAACTCCAAATGGGTTAAGAAGAGCTTCAGTTTTCATTTGTTCAGACTTCTACCTGATTGAAAAGGTGACGTTAGACCAGGGGTGTCAAACTCATGGTCATTTTGGGCCAATTCTAGGTTATGAATGGTTTTGGCAGAATGTATTGCTAAATAACCAAACAGTTAAAATATTATATCTTTCTCTGCATTTGAGGAGGAATTTTTAAGAGTTTTCCATCTCCTCTTTGTTAATTAATTTGCCATCTATTTAGATAATTTAGTAAATAGCACTGATAAAATCAGATGTTTTAGACTGCTTGTTTCAGCAGGATTACACGTTTTTGATCAAAACATGAAACTTTATCTGCAACGAACATTTGGGTGTTTAAAGCCCCGCAGCAATAAACTGTGATAAATATTCAGCTGCTGCCACATGGTGAGAAAAGCCCTCAGCAAACTGGACTCTAATATAAAAACTATCTATGTTTGCGAGGATGTATCGTTGCGGCATTAAGCTGCAAACACGGCTAATGAATATGATTGCCTATATGAGTAACTTTGTTTGCTCCGATCAATCTGTGCTTCCCCTCCAGCTCAGATTTTTAATTATCGCGGCTGTAATTCAAACAACAAGACTTCAATCAAAGCAGGAGAATTCCTCCCGCGGAGTCAGTGCACTCCCTGAGAGGAAATTCATTTACATCCTTCATCTTTAAAGCAGGAATATAACACGACTTGTTTTCAGAAAGAACTTCTTGAGTTTGACTTTTCAAAGCGGCTGTTGTTCTTTATTGTGATGGAAAAGAACAAAATTTCAAACTTAAAAATAGGACGAAACAGTTGTTTTTTCTCAGTCTCACTGAGATCTGAATGATTTATAGCTTTGTTTCTTCTCAGCTCCATGAAGGTCTCACTGCAGCATTTGAATTAGGTTGAAGTCCAGACTTTGACTAGGCCATTGCAGCACCTTTACTGTTTTCTTTTTCAGCCATTCTGTTGTAGATGTGCCACTTTGTTTAGGCTCATTGTTGAGGCTTCAGATGGACTAACATTTTACTATCTTAGAAAACTTGTATATAATAACACATATTATTTCATTTCCAGTGTTAACTACAAATTATTGTAATATTATAAAGACCTGCCAATTCCTTTTTTTTCATGTAAAAAAGTGATAGAGCTGTAGAATTGAAACATTATAATCATGTTTGTTAACAATGGAAATTAAGTCATATATGTTATTATATACAACTCTTCTGAGTTATCGTGTAGCAAAATGGTTAGTGCAGGTGCTCAGAAAACAGAGTACCTTTTCTGAGTGTGAATCCCATCCCCTGCTTTTTATTTTTGAGCCTTTTTGGGGCCCACACACGTATTAAGTTGACCCAACATGCTTGCATTTAGTTCACTAAACAAAAATTCTTTATTGCTAAATTGACCTAAATCAGTTGGGTGGAAATGATATACATAATTTTATTATGTTCACCCAGCAAGTTTTTTTTTTTTTTTGAGTCCACACAAGCTCTACCTGGTGAGGGTTAGGCAGCCACAGCCAACCACCGTTCCCGTAGGGTTCCCATCATAGACTGTAAAAAAGAATAGACAGCGCCTCCTCACTCCTCCCCGTTTACCAGAATGGCACACTTTGATGGGGGAATTCATGGCGGATTCACATACTCCTCCTCCCCAGCTCTGACGAAGCATGTTCCCAAAAAGGGCATAGGGGCGAGATCTTCACTGTAGACTCTGCCATCGCGGGGTGTGTATGGGCGTGTAGTTCGGTCGTAATCGCGCCCATTCTGCTCCCGCGTCGTTAGCTCTGATGCTAAACTTGGCTCGGCCCCCCTCAGCCTATTATTTTTACAAGCCCAGCGTTATCTCAGGAAGAATATGTAGCCATAGAAAGTTTAAAACAATGGGGCACCAGGCATTTAAGTTGTTTTTAATGTGTCTAAAGTCCAATGCTTTTCAATGGGGGCCTAGCGGCCAAATGGAGGTACTACAGCAATGGAGGAGCAATGGCGGCCTCCATGGTATGCGGTCACAAAGCAGAGCAGCCAGCGGCCAGAGGAAACACTGGAAGGAAGATTAAAATAAGAAGTTAAAATATTAAAATAAACAGTAGATCACTTTAAAAGCTTGATTTAAAACTTAACCAAGTAAAACATGCAGATCAATTAAACAATTATTAAAAAGCCATTGTCAGTTGAAAGCTAGACTAAAAAGGTGAATCTTGAGCCTGCTCTTAAAAACATGAATGTTCTCTGTGGCCCTGAGGTTGCCCGTTCCAGAGGTGAGGGCCATAATACTAGGAGGACGCCTCACCGTGGCTACTTTCCTGACATTGGTGAAAACAAAGCGATGGCTGCCAGAGGAGCGCAGAGGCCGCGAGAGTTTATATGGTAAAAGCATTTCTGAAAGATAAGGAGGCCTGAGACCATTAAGATACTTAAAGACCATTAAAAGAACCTTAAAATCGACGCTGAAACATATGGGGAGCCAGTGCAGTGATTCTACAATTGGTGTAATGTGCTCCCGCCTCCCGCTCTTCATCTGTACACGTGCTGCTGAGTTTTGTCAAAGCTGTAAACCTGAGGTAGTATTTTTTTGGGAAGACCAGAAAGCAGGGTGTTACAGTAATCAATTCTACTGGTGATTAAAGCATGCATTAGCATCTCCATATTGGCCTGAGAGAGAATGGGGCAGACTTCTGGGGCTTGTTGTATTCATATACTATATTATATACTATTCATATGCTATACTTTGGTTTGTTGTGAACGTTTAGTACTTAGTTCATTGTATTTTATTTGTTCCGTTTATGTTGCTCTGTTTTTTTGTTTTGTTATTCTTCATCTTCTTTCTTACTTCTCTAATTTTTTCATCTCTGTGTCCATAATGTCAAGTAATTAAACTCACAGCAATCATTAATAAAGAATTTCCCCACATATCTCAAGGTAAGTACAATGGCAAAAACTGTAACGCTCTGCTTGACCAAGTAAATCTGTTGGGTTTATACTTGGTACTCACACACCTTCTGGCCTGTGGGGCCAGGTATCCTCTCTTTTTTTCTCTCACTATTATTCTTTTGTGTATGCTTCTGGGAAGCTCCCCCACATATATTTTACATTTTATCATCAGGTATCTTCTTCAAATACTTAACAGCTGTTTTTGCCAATGTGGAGTCTTGGGTGTTTACTTTTTTTTTTCCTTTTTAGCACACAATCTAAGACGCAAGTCGTGCGTACACAAGAATAAGGCGCCTCGATGATGGATACCAGCTGTGTTTCTGGACAGAGCCAGGTCATAACAACCTATCAGATTTAGACAAATGTTTCCTGGACATCCTTAGCGAGTCAAAATGTTCTGCCAAATCTTGGACAAACAAGCATTTGGCAATATGAAGGATTCCTTGCTGATTTAGGGGAAATCTGTAATTTGGAAACTAGTTACTTAAGCAGTCAGTTTAGGAGTATTATAGCATTAACATATTTGTGAGTTCAAATCCAGTATTTTACCTTCTATCAATACCAATTTTGAATACCACACTGCCAGATGGGACACGTTAAAAAAAAGAAAATAATAAGGCCTTTAGCCTAAGTGTCCCTTATTTTAATTTATGAAAGTTGGAAACCCTAGCTGGTTTCTCGCTAAATGTAGCAAATCAGCTGTGTTGGTAGTGCTGTTCTCTGCTGGATACAGCGCCGTCTCTACTCATTGGCACTGGCTGGACTTTACATGTCTGTACGTAGTCACCTGAGTCAGAGTGCTCATTCTTAAAGGGACAGGAGCGCCACTAAACTAAAACACTTCTTTTTTCGAATACCAAATTTACAGACACGGGCAGAATGACGTCTGTAACAGTCATAAATTTTGGAATCGGTACATTTTCGGTATACTGCCTGGCCTTATTGTCAATCATCAACCCTCAGCCACACAGCCCCAATCTGAGCTCCACCTCTTTGCCAATTTTGTGTATTATATGAAGCAGCCAAGTTAGCAGTTGTGGGAACGTCCTAGTTGGCTTCAATTCAGCTCATCAGAAACCTAGGGGGACGTCACCGGGACTTTGTCTATCTATACCAGGGCTGCCAAAAGGTTTTCCCTCAGACGGCCAAAAAATCTATCAAAATGTAGTAAAATTTAGTAATTTTTACACAAATGCAAATAGTAATTGTAAAGTAAAGTATTTTAATTTATCATAAAGTTATTGGAAATTTCTTTCTGTGTAAATAAAATTATTAATAATAATGGATTACATTTATATAGCGCTTTTTGAGACCCTCAAAGCACTTAGCAATTCCATTACTCATTCCCTCTGTTTCACACAGGTGGAAGCTAGCTACATTGTAGCAACAGCTGTGGTGTGGTTATCCATGAACCTGGATGGATTTTGATTCAGTCCAGTGCAGCAAAGGCTCATGGAACATTGTATAGATTGATAGAATATTCAATTCAATTTTTTCAATTCAATTTTATTTATATAGCACCAATTCACAACAAACGTCATCTCAAGGCACTTTACAACAAAAGTCATGTCAATACAATTATACAAACATTCCAATCAGTTAAATGTTTCCTATGTAAGGAATCCCAGCAGATTGCGATGAGTCAGCAATCCCTCATACTGAGGAAGCATGTAGCGACAGTGGAGAGGAAGAGACAGCATGGAGGATCCTCGGTCACTTTGAGCATCATCTAGATGTTGGATGTCTGGATGTTCCCCATCCAGCAGGGGACTTTATAGTTGAACAGGGTACCAGACCATGTGGAGCTTCTATGGGGAGAAAAATAGAGAGAAAATAAGGTTAACAATCGCAATAACAGCAGAAAAATATATCTGGAGAGTGGTAGAAGAGAAACGTAGAAGAGTGAAGAAAAGTGATCAGTCTGTCCTCCAACAGTCTAAGCTTATAGCAGCATAACTACAAAGTAGCCCAGGATAACCTAAGCCAGTAACTATAAGCTTTATCAAAAATGAAGGTTTTAAGTCTAGTCTCGAAAATAGACAGAGTATCTGCCTCACAGAATAAAACTGGGAGCTGGTTCCACAAGAGAGGAGCCTGATAACTAAAAGATCTGGCTCCCATTCTACTTTTAGAAATCCTAGAAACTACCGGTAGACCTGCATTCTGAGAACAAAGTGCTCTGTTAGGAACATATGGAACAATAAACTATATTCTAGATTTAACAGGGAGCCAATGGAGAGAAGCCAAAACAGGAGAAATGTAATCTCTCTTTTTAATATTCATCAGAACTGTTGCTGCAGCATTTTGGATCAACTGAAGGCTTTTAATTGCATTTTGTGGACTTCCTGATAATAAGGAATTACAGTAGTCCAGCCTTTAAGGAACAAATGTATGGAATAGTTTATCTGCATCACTCCTGGACAGGATGTTTCTAATTATAGCAATATTCTGGAGGTGAAAGAAAGAAATCTTAGAAACCTTTTTAATAATGGATTTAAATGTTATGTATTGGTCAAAAATTATACCAAGGTTCTTTACATTATTACCAGAGGCCAAATTAATGCCATCCAGATGAAGTGATGGATTTAGCAGTTCCTTTTTAAAGGTCCTGGTCCAAAGACAACAACTTCTGTCTTGTCTGAATTCAAAAGTAGAAAATTCAGAGTCATCCAGATTTTTATGTCTTTGAGACATGCTTGTAATCTGCCTAACTGATTGGTTTAATCGGGTTTTATGGATAAATATAATTGTATATCATCAGCATAACTGTGGAATTTCATTCAATGTTGTCTAATTATTTTACCAATTGGAAGCATATATATATAGTAAAGAGAATCGTTCCAAGCACAGAACCCTGTGGTACTCCACAAGTAACCCTTGCATGTGAAGAAAATTAAATATTAACATGAACAAATTGGAATCTGTCGGACAGATATTATTTAAACCAGTCTAGTGCTGCTCTCTTAATCTCTGCATGTTCAAGCCTTTCTAAAATAATATTATGATTGCCTGTGTCAAAAGCAGCACTGAGATGTAACAAGACGAGAACAGTCACAAATCTATTATCTGAGGCCATTAGAATATAATAACTAACTTTCACCCGAGCTGGTTCAGTGCTATTATGAGTTCTAAAACCTGACTGAAATTCTACAAGCAGGTTGCTGCTGTTTAGATGCTCACATGCTTGATTATCAACTATTTCCTAAAGAATTTTGGATAAGAAAGGAAGGTTAGATATAGGTCTATAGTTAGCTAAGTCATCTTGATCCAGGGAGGGTTTCTTAAGTAAAGGTTTAATTACACCAACCTTAAATTCCTGAGGCACATATCCATTTTATTAGAGATAGATTAATCATGTCTAGAATAGAGCCATTCACCAGAGGGAACACTTCCTTAAATCATTTGGTTGGTATTGGGTCTAACATACAAGGTGAGGGTTTAGATGAAGCTAATATTTTTGATAATTACGAAAGTTCAACAGCATCAAAATGGTACAGACATAAACATGGTTCAACAGTTCTCATTTACTGAAAGAGAGAGTTAATCATGTTTGGAATTTTCTCATAAAAAAAACCCCACCAGAATGGTTTTTGGCTTAATTCACGCATGTCTGAGTAATCCTCCTAAATTCTGCCCTCTGAGCAGCTGCCCCTCCCTCTCCTAGAAATCAACTGAGTGTTCAACTAGTGACATCACAGGTTGAACTTTGAGTGCTAGAGATGTCTGCACTGCCCCTGCAGGCAGAGCATGAATTACAGGATTTTATTCTACATTCCTAAAGGACAGCAGCTGGATCAAAGAACAAAGACGCCTGATGGATAGAGAAGTAAGTGGCTACATGCTAATGCTAATGTGGGTTAGCCATTTATCATGCTCCTTATGTGATCTTATAACATCATTGTGTGGCGAGTAATTGATCTGTAACATCTTATGGTACATTCACACTGCACAGTTGGTCTGCGTCAGGCAACGCATTCAACGGATGAAGTTTGACGTATGTACTTTTTGGCTTCCATAGCCTGCTTCTGAGGAAAAAAACAACGCATGGGCGGGGCTTCCTCTGTTGCCGTATGTTCTGAACTATGGTGGATCGTAACTAGAAAGTGACTTGGCTTTATTAGCTAGATAAAGCTCGACAACGTTGACATCGAGTGCATCAGCGCTCTTTCTTCAGATGCGTTCTGAGTTTGGGGAGTTTAACCATTTGCTCCAGGAGCTGCTTATAGATGAGGTTTGCTTTCAGTGCTACTGTCCAGAGCGTAATTTTACGACCTCCTCGGCCGCATCGGAGTTTAAATCTCATACCAGGACACCAACTACAGGTTCTCTGTTCCTCTTTAGGAGTGCCTGTCCATCTGACTTTGGTAAGTGCTATTACTGATGTTTGAAATCTGCATTTGTTGAAAATGTTTTCACTGGACCTGCGCTTCATTCAAGATACGTACGTGTATAGTGACATAACTACAGTGAGACGCTCTGAGTGGTTGCCGCACTGCGTTAACTGCGTTGGGTCCGTCAAAAGTTAAACTAGCTGAACTTCTGCGTTGCTGCGTTACTGCGTTGCTGTATGTAACGCAAGTGAAGTTGACGGAGCCAACGTACACAACGCACCGCAGAGACTTTGACGGACCTCTGACGTACTCTACCATAGACTTCACATGTAATGTTGCCGCAACTGACGCTGACGCATGGGCTTGGTCTGAATGTAGCATTAGAATGTACAGTAAACAGGTGCATACAACACTCACAGCTTTTTCTAATACTGGGTTGGAAAGATTTGTTTAGTGGATGCAGCTGTGTTGGTTTGGACTGTGTCTAAAGCCTGGAGTTTTAGCAACCGAGAGAGGCTTTATTGACTTAGTTTTTCACAAAAAAATAAAATAAACCAAACGTCTTAGCCCTTAATATAAAAGAGTTTCATTGTGGTGCTTGGTGATTTACAAATTTTTGTGAGAATACTGTTTTTGATTAAGCTTAACACTGTTTGTTTCAGTGTGATCTCCTCCCAGCTCTGAAGCGCAGCAGAACAGGGGAGCAGAGCGTAGCGTTGGGGTGCAGAAGGCGGGTTTAAAACGAAACGAGCCGTTTCTTTTATGGGTGTAACGTTAACTACAGAATACAAGTTAAATTTCTGTATAAATTAATACTGTATAACACCAACTGTAACATTTGATCATATATGGTAAATGGCCTGCATTTGTATAGCACTTTTTCAGTCAGAGAACCACAAAGCGCTTTACACTACATTCAGTCAGGTTCTCTCCAGTTTCCTAGTATTCTGCTTTAAAGTTTGCAACTCTGCACTAAATCAGGGAGCCAACCTCCTATGGCTGATTACCTTATTTTTTTTAAGGGGGCTACACTGTCTACCGCCAAACGCAGTGAGGAAGTAATACTTTGAACAAGACCATCAATTTCTGAAGGATTAATGTTTGATTATTGCCGTCCACTGTGGTATTCTGAGACACATAGGGAAGCAAGAATGAAACAGATTCTTTAAAATTTGTCACAGCATTGTCTGATAAAGTTCTACTGTAATGAAATTTTCTTTCAGATTTTGGAACATTGGGTAAAGTAAATTCAAAGGTTATCAAAAAATGGTCAGATAAGACTGGGTTATGTGGGAGGACCATTAGTTCATCATAATCAATGCCATATGTCAGTACAATGTCTAAAGTGTGCTGACCAAAGTGCATGGGTCCCTTCACTTTCTGAGTAAAGCCAATGGAGTCTAGTCTAACCAGATTTCTGATAGGCAAAATGGAAAAAAAATGTCTCTCATATATCAAGTCATTTACTAATAAAGTCTTTGAGGAGAAGGATCTTATGTTTAGTAAACCACATCTTATTGCCCTATTTCCTTTATTGGTCAGAGTTGAATTTATTTTACTGAGATTTACAGAAATTGCAGAGAGGTGGGTTAAACTACGACTCAGCTTCCTGGTCTGGACCCTGGTTTGTTAGTGTTTTGAAGGACTAATAAATCTGTCCAGATTCCTAGAAAGAAAAGCTGCTCCATCCCAAGTGGGATGGATGCCCTCTCTCCGGATCAGACCAGGTTTTCTATAAAAACTTTTCTAATTATCAATGAAGCCCACGTTGTTTGGATGACACCACTCAGACAACCATCGATGAAATGACAGCATGCGGCTAAACATGTCGTCACTGGTCCGATCGGGCAGGGGACCAGAAAAGAGTACACAGTCTGACATTTTTTAAGCAAATGTACACACCGAAGCAACACTAATTTTAGTGACCTCCGATTGGCGTAATCGGGTTTCATTACCACCAGCATGAATAATAATCTTACTCTATTCACACTTGTCCATAGCCAGCAGTTTCAAGTGGGATTTTATGTTGCCTGTTCTGGCCCCTGGAAAACATTTGACTATGGTCGATGGTGTCTCTAATGCCACGTTTTGGACTATGGAACTGCCAATTACCAGAGTCTGTTTCTCAGAGGGTGTGTCACTGAGTGGAGAAAATCTGTTAGCAACGCGGACAGGTTGGTGGAGCCCTTTTCGGCTGGGAACTATGCTTTCTACATACAGTCACCCAGTCGGCCTGAGATCCCAGCTGCGTGGGTTCTGTTCTATCCTTGTTGGCTCCACGCTGGCTAATGGGCCTCAACTATTTACTGGATTCTCAACAGCGCAGATCTGGGCCTCTAACTCTGAAAGCCTCGCCTCCAAAGCAACGAAAATGCTGCATTTGTTTCACTTACCATTATCACAAAAGGAGACGGGGGAGTAACTAAACATCCAACACAGAGAACAGGAGAGAGGAGCCATAGAGGGAGAAAGAGAGCTAGACGGCAGAGAAGTAGCCATAGCTGCTACGAAGCTAAGCTAACAAGCTAGCGAGATCTTCGCACATAGAGAACAACCGTGTGAAGTACAAAGGGTTCCCAAAACGTATATTACACCAACTTGAAATAAGTGTAGTTGTGTGCTTGTGTGTTAAAATAACTTAGAAAGACCTTAACAAAGAGAAAAATAAATCAATCGAAGAGAATCTGAGCACCAAACACCAAGCAGCTCAGAGGGGATCAGCAGTGACAACAGGAAGTGATGCAACACATGTTGCAATACTCACAATGTCCACATTATGACTGTGCAAATGTAAATACATGCACAAATCTACTCTGCATGCCCCTATAGTTACTTGTATTTAAATGTTAAACCCAACGTGCTGTGTTAACATGATACTCTGTGTAGGCGATACATTTTTTTTTGCCGTTAATCTATTCTCAAACTTATGTTGGGAGCTGGGTCTATATTATGCAAGCTTTGATCACTTTCACCTTGATAATTTAGCCCGGATGTATACCTAGCCGAATTCCACCATAGGGTACGAGAATGAGTCTTCGACCTGCGTGTATGAAACATGTGAAATTGCCATATCAAACTTGACACACTGACATGGACTGACAGGTTTGCTAAAGGGAATTTGTATTTTTAAGAAGTGGTAAGTCCCTGACACACAAATGCAGTTTACCTTTTTGCGCCATGTGCTGCGAGTGAAGAACGAAGGATGGAGGGAAGCAGAGCTAGATAGACGCCAGTAGGAAGTGTGGTAGACTCATTCTCCGTTTTTTTACAACGATTATCTGAAACTGTTTTACAGTGCTGCTGCATCGTGCTGTCAGACATGTGTACCGCACATTTAGCACAGAGCTCACGTGGAGGGGCGAGTCGCACCAGCGTACGTAGATGTTAAATTACGCACTTGCTATGCAAACTACGGAGTCTACAAGTTGAAAGGTTTGCATTTTGTAGGCATGGCACTAGTTATTTTTTGGGTAACACACGTATTCTGAATGCCTTCAGCAGAATTTAAAAAACAAATATTTTAATCTAGATTAATCTAGATCAATTCAGAGATTTGAGTGAGATTAATTTAAATTATATATATATATATATATATATGTTTTAGGGACTTCCTACAGAAATTAGACAAAGTTTCAGAGGGGTAATCCCAGTTTGGAAAAGCTTATTCATGGGTTTCCTGTTTCTGTTCCATTTTGTCAGAATGCCCATTTAGGCGAGGAGACGTCATGAGAGGATGATCAACCAATTAGAGGTGGAGTACCATGTGGGCTGGACAGCCGTGGAAAACCGGGTTGTGTTTTCTTACATAAACCACATACATGAGACTAAAGAGACCAAAAATCTCAACCAACAGGAGAGCGGTTAAAGTGAAGTGAAAGGTTGGTTGTGGGTTAGGGTGTCATTTGTTTACAGGACGTCATTCCAGACGTCATTTCCTTCAGGTTGTTCCACACTCCTTTTAGGATGACTGAAGGTCATATATGGCACTCTTGAAGCCAAACCGAAGAGTTTCCTTATGAAATGCGTTCTAAAGATTTAATTTGCCCTTTTTTCGAGACGATTTATAAGACTCCATTGGTCTTCCTAAATTTACTTTACCTCTGCTGCTTGTTTTAAAGTGCTATTTCTTAATTAGATCCTAATTACCTACACAATGTAGTCTTATCTGAGCCTTTTTCTGGTATTAAGCGTGTCATTTGACCAGTTAAGCTCTCAGTGGCTTCCACTTTCTTCTGGTTGTGTTTTAGTTTTAAATCATGAAATCTGTTTAAATCAAAACTAATCTACCCTTCTAAATTTGTTTCGTTTTTTCTCTGACAGAAAATTGGTGTTCAGGTCTCCTGCGGTGTGCCGGGTTAACCCTGTTTGCAGTGAGGTTTGGTTAAATCAGAGGCCCTCATCTCTTCTGGAATCCTCTTCCTGCAGCAGCCGTAGCAGTCTGATCCCTGGCTCCATCCTGACGTTTCGGGCTGCCAGAGGAGGAGATTAATGGAGCAGCATCCTTCTTGGCAGCGATAAAACACACCCATCGTGCCCCTCGGCTCTCCTCTGACGCCGTATCCAAATGGATCTGTCGCACTTCTGTGGAGATCAGATTAAATTCAGTGCTAATGTGAAGCCATTTTGTGAAGTAGAGATAAACTACCATCTGCTCTTCTATCCCACAGTTTGCTCTCGACACACTTTTTTTCACTCACTTTCTCAGCCGTTATCAAACTCCCACATGGTTGTTGTCTGAATGTGTCTCAGATTATCCGAACTAGTTCTTGTTTTCCAGCTCAGTGCTGCTGGAGGAGAGGATTCGATGCACCAGTGTCCATCTGGGTCTGATCTTCCTTCAGGGGCCGAGCTTTGGGCAGCAGCGGATGTCTGTAGCTGCCAGCGCTGTGCAGAACGCTGGTGGGCGGTGTGTTAGCACCGCCCTCATGCTGTTTGCTTTTTATCATATGAATACGGTTGTTGGCTGAAAAGCTGCATACAGACAATGAAAGTCAAAAGGTTCATCTTCTCTGATCCTGCATCCACACTGAATTGTTCTGCTGAAAATTTCAAACTCAGCATGGATCACAAATGTTTTTAGGGCGTCTCAAAGCCTCCCAGCTTCATTCATTGATCTCTACAAAGCCTTTGATACAGCAGTTTATGTAATTATGCACACTAATTAGTGCCCCCGCAAACTGCAGTGTGTACATGTTGATGATTTCACATCAAGTTTGGTTTCTGGTTTCAAAGACACGCTCCCAGTAAAATGCAGATGGCATATATTTACCAGCTCAGCCTCAATTCAAATTTCATGCTGTTTTTGAGGAAAATTGAACTGAAACCTTGATCAGTTCTGTAGCCCAACACCATTGTTGACCAAAGGGATTACAATTTAAAATTAATTAAACGACTGAGATTAACTGAGCTTGTGCCAATAATGATGCTAATAATGTGTCTTCTATAATAATGTTGAAGCTAAACTAAAACATTGATTCCTCAAATATCCCCCAGTTAATGAAAATTACTGGAAATTTGGTAAATTCTCAAACTGTGATATCATCACCTTTAAGATGTCTCTGTATGAATTTTCCTTTTGGCTCTGACTTATTGGAACAAAGAACGAGTTTATTTTTGACTATATTATAAATATGCGTACTGATCTGGGGAGACTCTGAAAGCTTTGAAACATGACCAGAGCTGCACGATATTAGAAATTCAGCATTGTTGAAAACGCTGGCGTCATTAGGTCTATTTTAGGGTTAGGTTTTAAATATGTAATATGAAAATATTGGTCTTATTTTGTTCTGTCCTCTTTCTCATCTGAGCTTCTTTCACTCTAGGACCTTTAGCATTTAAGGCAACATCACTAGTGGCCGCTGTGAGCATCTGCTGCCATGAGGCTCTGTCCAGCTAGCTAAATACTATGTAAGTGTGAAAAATACAACTATACATCACTTGAAATATATTAGATAATAAATACTGCACTCGAAATGGAGGGATGTTTGTAAAATTACAAAGTCAAAAACAAACAACAATAATTTGATTTATTTAAATAGTCAGAAGTGATTTTTTTTTTTAGAATAAAGTCTCCAATGTCATATTTTCGCTGTTATTCGTTTATAAATGTCACTGTTAATAATTTAGCTCTGAGCAAACCATTTAGTTTGCAGACTGAATATATTTGGCTCCACACTTCATATTCATTTGCTAACTAAATAATTAGTTAGCAAATTAATGTTCTCTGCCTGTTATAACCAATGATGGTGAATTAATTCTTAAAATATTAATAAAAAAATGACAAATTTCAAGTGAAAAATAAAGATATTCTGTGAAATTATTGCAGTTTCCACATTTTAAGTAACGGTTCACGATACAGTACATTAGAACAGTATCTGTCCCAATACCAGTATCGGTATCGGTGCATCTTATCCACTCTTCAGGATGTTAAACTACTGTAGAAGCCTGCCAACAAGCAGTCTTTTGATTCAGGTTTGTTAAATTAGGGAGTGACCCAAAAAATGCAGGACAGTGGCCCTTGAGGATGAACTTTGGTCAGCACTGAACAAAGATCATAAAGGGAAGACAAGCAGGTTGGGGACTAAACCACAGATCTTCACCTACTGGGTGAATGGCAGACAAGCCGCTCCCTTGAAGCAATCAGCAATGGAATCATCTGTCCTAGCAATGCACTAATACTGGTATCAGGTATCCGGGCCCATACCCTTTGCAATGCACTCCGATCGGTATCAGTTGCTATGACCTGATACATAAAATGTGGAAACTTTGCAATAATTTCACAGTAAAATATCTATCTTTTACTTGAAATTATAGTTTTCTTGTCATTTTTAATTAATAGTTTAATTAATCTAATTAATTAAATTGATTTATTCACAATCTTTTGTTGTCACAAGCAGAGAGAAAAAAATGTATTGCATTTTTGTGTGTGCTTTTTTTTGTGTGGTAGAAGGATCTGCATTGGTACTTGATATTGGAAAGTACTCAGATCAAGTATTGGTATTGTATCTGTTTTTTAAAAAAGTGGTATCGTTGCATCCTGAATGAAAATGCCTCCAACTGGCGCGCCGCTATCCGTGGTGCTGAACTGGCTCTCGAGCAGACAGGCCTAATGGTGCATTCACACCGCACACTTGGTCTACGTCAGGCAACACATTCAACGGATGAATTTTTACATATGTACTTTTTGCCTTCCATAGCCTGCTTCTGAGGAAAAAACAACGCATGGGCGGGGCTTCCTCTGTTGCCTTATGTTCTGAACTATGGTGGATCTCAAGGAAATTTCAATCAAAAGCAACTGGACTTGGTAATTTGTCTTGGAAGACGTTTCACCTCTTATCCAAGAGGCTTCATCAATTCATGCTCGCCGCTGACCAGGCTGGGACTGGTGGTCCACGAAAATATTTAAAAAATGTTTTTAAAAGTTTCATGTGTTTCTAATGAGTAGATGTCAGCAAGATACATGTGTCCCCTTTTACCAAGCCTCCATTTTTAGTGAATGAATTATAAATTTAAATAGGCAGTAACTGGAAGATTTTTTTTTCTGTCACTATTATTATCAGCTTGTTTAATTTCCCGTAAATTAAATATATAAGAAAAAGAAATTACATATATAATAGCACAATTTCATCATGTCCCCCTATTTTGTTCAACTCCATAACAACATACCAAGCTCCCCCTTTTCAAAAATAATTTTTCAGTTAAACTTGCTCAGCAACTAGGAAGTGTCTCTGGCTCATACAGTAAGGAGAGGTAAGTGTGAGCAGATTTTTGGACCTATATTTTATTGGAAAAATAAAAAAAAAGCTTTCTGTTTTTCATCATACTATATGCTGCTGCAAAGATTAGTTAAAATGGACTTAATGGCTACTTTTAGCTAAAATATTCAACCCCATGATAAAAAAAACTGCTTTTAAACAACCAATACAGCAAAAACCAAAAATGCCCTTATAATGTTTAAGCTTGTATGCTTAAGGTAAATAAATATATTTTCTCAGAGGTACAAATAATCCTTCATTAGATGCAATGTTAGGAAAAACATCTTCTTTGTGGATTTTTCAGTAACCAGAGACCCCAATGTGCAACCAATTCAGAGAATGACTCAAATATATAGCACCACATTATTTAAATTGCAAACTAAATATTTAAAGTAAAACTGTTATATTTATAAGTAACTAAATAACATAGTGGAAATTAGAATATTAAAAATGCCAATTTTTTTCTCATATGAGAGGTCAAATAACCCAAACTGTTGCTGTTAATTTTTGATTGATGTATCCCATACCAAACAGTCCTTTTCTACATAATTATTGCACACACTGGTGATGATAATGATCTATCCGCGATGTATTGTGCAGCTCTAATGTTGATCACACCCCAGAAATACAGAAAAATGCAAACAGCTATTAGATATGTTTTGGGGGAATCAGTCCCAGCCACCTTTCCTTATTAACATCCAATTAGACGTTATTACAAGATCCACATTGAACCTCTGACAGCTTTTCAGATGTGGGTCTCCTGATTTACTGTGACGGAATCTTTTTCTAAAAATAGTCTGAAATCTGTTTTCTGTTTGGACACCAACTCTCTTCTTCCAAATATGGCTGAACTTGTCATCAATTAATATAGGAGTATAAACATTATAATCAGAGATCTTCAATATTGGCTTTTTTAACCAAAAGTCAATGCAGTCTAAATCTTAATTTCCTATATACACCGATATGACTGACAGATGTCTACTTAAATGTTCCAGATTGGTTCAGAAATGCAAAAGCCTGTGGATATAGTGCATGTCTTGCCAAACAAAAACATATCAACAAGTATACCTTGGATTTATCATATTTTGACATTTTAAGTGAAAGAAATAGAAAAGCATTTGACAGTATGGTATGAATGTAAAGTATAAAAGTTGTCTTAAAAATAGTAAAAACAGATATAATTTCCAGTATGATTTTATTTTTTGGCCAATACTGGACACCCCTAATATCAACACATCATTAATAAAAGATAAAGATGCTACAATAAGGCATACATATATATATATATATATATATATATATATATATATACACAGTATATATATATATATATAAAGTAAACTCACTTTTTTTCAATTCAATTTAAATTACAAATACTTTATTGATCCCAGAGGGAAACGTGAAGTGCTGTTGTAGCTCATTACTAATTCATTTTTCAAGGAGTTGTTGTAGACTATGATGGCTGTGGGGAGAAACGATTTCCTGTAGCGGTCTGTGTTGCAGCGAAGCTGAAGAAGCCTCCGTCTGAAGATACTCTGTTGCTGTAGGATAGTCTCATGAAGAGGATGCTCAGGGTTGTCCATAATCTTTTTAATTTTATGAAAAATCCTTCTATGCATCATTATATCCAGTTGTTCCACAGGTGACCCCAGAACAGAACCAGCCTTCTTTATCAGGTTGTTGAGCCGTTTTAAGTACCTGGCTCTGATGCTGCTATCCCAACAGATGATGGACGAAGAGATGACACTCTCCACCACAGACTTGTAGAAGATTTGTAGAATCTCGCTGCAAACCTTGAAGGACCTCAGCTTCCTCAAAAAGTACAGACTGCTCTGTCCCTTCTTGTACACAGCTTCACTGTTGATTCTCCAGTCCAGTCTGTTGTCCAGGGTATTTATACTCCTCAACCACTTCCCCTTCTTCTTTCATGATGGAGACAGTCTTTTGTTTTCCCGGTTTCTTCTGAAATCGACAACCATCTCTTCATATTCAAGGTAAGATGATTGTCTCCACACCATGCCACAAAGCGTCTCACCAGCTCTCTGTATTCAGCTTCTTCTCCATCTCTGATACACAAATTGCAGAGTCGTCTGGATATATCTGCAATAAATAAAAATAAAATCCACGTGATTAGGAAAAATAAGTAAATCCAACATAAAATCCCTTATTTTCTTTTGTAACTATGAAAAAGTGTTTGCTGGCCTTCCTCTGGAAATCTGCCGTGATTTACTTGTATTAGAAGCAGGAGCAAACGCCACATGTGTTGCCACAGAGAGCATTCGCTGCCACACAGCTCTGCAGTTACACAGGATCTCTTGGTTATGTCAAAACTAAAAACCATTACAGCGTCGATATTTTTACCATTTTATATTAGTGATTAGCATGGTTAGTGGGGCTAGCATTGCCCCACTGGATTTGTGTATTCCTCATACAGTAATCAGCCTTTTAATGTCATAATCTAGCATTGTTTTAGAGTTTATTATTTAGGATTAGTCAAATTCATGTTCTTTATTTAGACTGTCATAAGAGAAACTGAATGGGAGTTCATTTTGATATATCATATTTTCAGCATGATAATTATTCTTTTATAAATGTCATAGTTTATAGCTAAATGTTTTATTAATGTATTATATTACATTATATACTGGAATGTTTAGCATATAACTAATTTGCAGTATATAACTAATTGGAATGTTTGTATAATTGTATTGAAATTACTTTTCTTGTCAAATGCCTTGAGATGACATCTGTTGTGAGCTATATAAACAAACTGAAATACAAATTATTGCTGTTAATTTCTAACTTGGTAAATTTAAAAGAAGCACCAAAAAGAACTGAGTTTTTTTAACAGCCAAATGGGTTTCCATTGTTCGCATTGTATATATCTTCATGTTTCTCCATAGGATCATGTACTATATTGAGCATCACTTGTTCTCTAAACTTTGTATTTTCAAACTGTTTCAAGTGAGGACTTTCTCTTCATCCCCAAGCTGCAGCTCCAGCCTTAACTGTAATTGCCACAACTCCTTCTGTTCAGAAATGTAATTTCCTGAGCTCTCCAGTCTGCTGGCTGCCTGCCCACGAAGCACTCCAGCTTTAATCACCTCCTGCTTAAAACAATCTTTGTCTCTTTTAACGTCCCATCCGCTGCTTCACTTTCAGAACCTGAATTGGAGGCACCGATCCAACATTTAACTCTGAAAGGAGACGCCTAGAGCTGCCACTTTCTTTAAAAAAATACCTGTTTACCTTGGAAAAGGTAAGTATTCCTCTGATCTATGATTTCAGGGCCTGAGGAATAACATAGGCGACTGTTTCTGAAAGACATTCCACTGAGCATTTGTTCAGCTGTGTGTATAGTAGAACGTGATGGATTAGGAAATGTAGGCGATGTTTCTTGGGTAAATCTCACAGTTGAGAGCTGCAGAAACCAGGAGATCGTGGAGGATGCGGACCTTATGACCAGTAGATAGGAACCAGAGCAGGAGGGGAGCTTATACCTGGATCCTCTCTGAGAAACCAAGAACAGGAGACAGGCAGGTGAAAAATAAACAATTCTTATTGAAAATAGATATTCAAAAACAAAAAATCAAAGGAGAAATGAATCAGGAGACAGCCAATATAAGTAACTGGATGATCTGACAAAGACCTGACCAACTCAAAGGTATTTAAGGTGGAGAGATTATTACAACCTGTGTCCGGTTGTGATACATATACATTAAATACATAAAGTGGAACAAAAAACACAAAAAATGTAATATATGTCAAATTATTGGTGTTATTTTTGCTGAACTGTGTAACTTTCCAAACAGTATCCCGTACAAATCTGTTAATAAAAAATGTGCTCGTTCTATAACAGTTTTAAGCGCTGCGCACTTTAAACTGGCTGCCAATGTTCAGGAAAGCATAGCGGTGTCCTCGCTGGTGGAGCGTCAGCCATAAAACAGTCATTAATATTTTGTTCAGTAACAGAAGCATTTAAAAATTAGGTCTTTTTTGTGGTTTTAATAAAAATCAGAAAAATGATTTTAGCCATTTTGCAACATAGCTGAATATCCATCAGATTTTGAGGATGCAGACCACAAACTTGAATACCGTTTGCTGTTGTGGCGTCATACGGCAGGGACAAGGAAGTATAAAACATTTTTTTTTAAAAGCTGCTCTGAGCTTCTTTGGAATCCTGCTGCTGCCATCCGCTGCGAAATGTGTCTGAACACCTTCTCATTCCTCACCGAGGCATCCATCCCCTTCTGTATGGTGCTGTCTGCGACAATGGTGAGGAATGTCTGGAGCTCCTCAGTTGACCACACTCGGTTGCTGCTTGCTGCCATTGTTTTTGTAGTTGTTGTCGCAGAGGTGACATTATGACTTCAGCCAATGAAAGGACTAAGCTGTGTGACGCCAGTGTCACCGCCCCAAACGTATCCTGCCCTGGTCTAAAAGCGGACCACCTCCAGCCCGGTATGGTCCTAGTCCTTTGAGGGTGGAAACTATCAAAAATGCAGACCGGACCGCTCTATGGAAACGGGGCATAAACATCTCCTGAAGGACTCCAAGTGGCACAAAACGTGTCTGGGTGAGTATATTAAAGTATTTCATGTTATTGCAGGTTGAAGAAAAATGTAATTGTCCTTTAAAACACATCCACAGGTGAGCCTTCAATCAAAGTAAATGTATCAGTTAACCTATCAGAAGTTTCTAAAGCTATGAAATCATAATTTGGGTTTACCTTCATTGTTTAAAGAAACAATTGGATCTCTGGTGAGGAAAAAAGGTGGATGTGTTTTTTTTTATTGGGCAAATCAAAACTTCTGGTTCAAACTGTAGATGAAACATTCTGAAGACTTCTTCGGGAGCTTGGCAACAGCATCTTGGTTAAACACAGAGCAAATTACAACTTCACTGGGCGACTGTGGCTCAAGGGCCTTTGGAGTTCGCCTTGTTACCGGAGGGTTGTCGGTTCAATCCCCAGTTCCATCTGTCTCAGTCGTTGTGTCCTTGGGCAAGACACTTCACCTACTGCTTACTGGTGTGGATATGGCAGCCTAGCCTCTGTCAGTCTGCCCAAGGCCATCTGTGGCCACAATCATTGCTAGCTTCTGCCAGTGTGTAAATGTGAGAGTGAATGAATAATGGAATTTTTAAAGTTTCTTTGAGTGCCCCAAAAAGTGCTAATAAGTTTGATGCATCGTTATTATTATTATTATTACAATATTACAATATAAGATTTTCATTTCAGGATGAGACACAACAGAGCGAAGTTTGACGGTTTCTCTCAAAGGTTAGAAACAGAATCAAATCAGAGATTTGACCTGAGTTAAGGACCTCTCAAGCTTCCTAAAAGTCTAACAGTTACTTTCTTTTGTGTAAAGATGATAATTTCAGGGTTTTGTTTTCTTCATTTAGTTGAAGAAAACTGTCAGATATCCTGCCCCCAACTGAATCTTGGCATTTCAGATAAAACATTATTAATTTCAGTGGGAGTTAGTGTGGGGGTGTTCTAATTTATTCCTCAGCAGAAACTGCATTTTATTACATTTAAATCAAGTATCAAAAGGTTTTTTTTCCTTTATAGTTCTGTATTTTTCTCTGTGTGCTGATAAAACTCATATTAAAACATCCACATATATATAACCACATATAAAAGAGTTGAAAACCACATGAAAATTACCAAAAAATGGAAATCCTGTTATTTTATGGTTGGATGTTGACATGATTCTAAGTTAGAGCTTTAATATGCAACAAGGAGAAATGGAAGTGAGACAAACATTTTGCACAATGCAGTTTATTGAAAATAAGGCTTAAACTGAAACAGGCTGTTTTACAGCTGATCAAACGATTGAGACCACATCCCTTTAAAAGCCAAATCTGTGCAAAAATTTAGATTCATTTCATTTTCCGTCAGGTCATTTGCCATCATTTTCTCATGACAAAAGCCAAAAAACCTTCCCTCTTATACCCTCATAAGCGGGGTATCTTGTACCGCACCAATGCTGCTGAGGTGGGACGCATTAAGACAGTTATTTTGAATTTCTTAAATGATCCTGAGGGCTACGGAAGAGCCAAAAACATGTCACCAGCTTGGAGAATCCAATTGGCTGTCCGTCAAGACGCTGGATGATCCTTGACCCAGATTAAGGCCATTACTGGTCCCAACTGTAGACCCATAACCAACCGGAAGGATCTGAGACTGAAGGGCTTGAAAGACATTTTTTAAAAGTCTTCAAAAGCCTTGTCCCCTGGAACACCACAGAACCGACTATTAAGTCTCTTTAATAGCACAGAACATGGGAGACTGAAAGGTGGAAGAAAGCTTTATTCTCCATTGAGAAATAAATTGATGGTCCTGATGGTTTTCACGTTACTAGCATGACGAGCATATCCCAGCTGGGAGGTTTTCTGAGTGCCACATTGGAGGGGACGGCATCATGTTCCAGGGTTGAACAGTGGAGTTTCAGGAGGTGCAGAAGCTTCAAGCGGCCGCTGGCTAAGTCCTGATATTGCAGAGAGCATCCCTCATGACTGAGGGCCCTCGTCTCCATGGTAACGTCTGTTTTTTTCAACAGGACAATGCTGGAGTATTTGATTTATTAACGGTTTGCGCTTGTGAAAAAACCCACTCAAAATGATCAGCATTGCAAAAACAGGTGATTTTGTCTTTGATGAATATGCAATCTGGGCATTTCTCTAAGAAGAAGCAAAATATTAGGAGCAGAACATGCAAAGAAGTAGGCGTTCCAGGCGCAGTGTGATTTACTAAGCATTAAAATGTTTGTGCCTGCTATTTTAGCGTCTATTTTTAACACTTCTGAAAAGCATGTCTTAATTTTGCGATACCACATTAAACATACGTTTATTATTGACAAACCAAAAATGTTATTCACACATATTATAAACTAAGAGTAATTTACACTCTAATGGCCATAAACCTGACAGTTATGTAAATATTTATTCCTCCAAAGACGCATCATAATTCACTGTGTTCTCATCACGTCTCCACCTGGTGAAGATGCACTGAACGCATATGATCCTAGTGGATCCTCTTTAGTTTCTCACGTAGTGGTTAACCTTCCTGGAGTCCAATTGATAAAGTATGATAATCATACACAATACCACAATGATAATTGGCATTATTTTATACATTTTAAAAACTAAATTCAGACATGCTGCAGTTTTAATCAGTCTAACCCTGCAATACAATGTGTGCATGCAAAAGAGAGCCAATATTATCAGCTAATATTAAATACCTCTGATTTTTAGGATTGATCAAATAAACTCTGCCTCCTTTCCCAGATTAGACAAAAGCTTGATTGAACACTGATATTGTGGGTAGGGGTCTTAACAGAAAGGGGGCATCCCTGAGTCAGAACCTGCTTAAGGAGTCATAAGACTTGGGGCCCGCCCTGTGGATTCCCTGCTGTTTTCATCTCTTGGAGAAATTGTCACTCACCTCACGGAAAAACTTGCATCAAGCATTCTGCAACAAGTTTTTGTAATGATCAACAATAATGGCGAGGCTACTCATTACGTAGTTTATGTTTGGAAACTTTCTTTCTGTTTTGGTGGGTGGGGTTAAGGTTTGATAAACTATAAAACAGCCTGTTTAAGTATTGTTTTCAATAAATTGCAATGCTTAAAAAATGTTTTGTCTCACTCTAATTTCTGTCTGATTATTTTGTTGTCCCTGTTCCACAGTTGAAAGCTCCAAACATTTTGAACAACTTCAGACCTACTGCTCTGACACCCATTGTAATGAAAACCTTTGAGAAATTGGTGAGGTTGAAAATCTTAAGGACGACTTGGATAGTGACTTGGATCCTCTGCAGTTTGCTCACAGTCCACTTATGAGTCGAGAATGCCACAGTAACTTTATAGGATCTACTTTTTAAACATCTTGAGGGAAAGGGAACACATGCCAGGCTTTTATTTGTTGATTGTTTTCATCTGCTTTTAACACTATTCAACCCCACATTATATTGAGAGGCTTTAAGGATTTTTTTGTATCCACGTCTCCATCTTGTGAGCTGCATTTTAGAGTTTTCTATCAAATAGAACCCAGAGAATGAAAATTAACAACACTCTATCCAGGTGTTCTCATCCACTGGTTCTCAACAAGGATGTGTTTTGTATCCTCTCCTGTTCATTCTTTACACAAACGTGTCGTAGCAGAAGGACGGACAGATTTCTTCTAAAATACGCAGATGTTTCTGTGGTTTTTAGCCTGCTGAGGGAAAGTGAAACTGGGCACGGTGTAGCAGTACAGGACTTTATCCAGTGATGTGATGATTCCTTCTTGCAGGTTAACGTTTCCAAAACCAAAGACATGATCATTGATTTTAGGAAAATCCCTCAAAACAAGAATCAAAATAAGTAAAAGGTCAAAGTGTGCAATGTGTTGATACTGTTGATACTGATCTATTCTGGAAGCACGATCCGTACCGTGAGCACATCTGTGCATGCGCGCCAGGAACTACTTCCGGGGGGGTTGTTTAGTTCTGTTTAGTTCTTCTCGAGACGGTACAAGATGGATGGATTTGCGCTCTTTCACCACCTGCAGCATTTTCTGGAAAAGCTCACCTTTGAATTTTTAATGAAACATGACATAAATAGTTAACTGTCTTTAATGTGTTGCTATTTTGCCCAATAAGTGCAAAGTAGCAGCTCTGTCTCATTCTGATGTCAGCCCATTCTCTGTCACTCATCTCGGCTCCTCTCAAGCAGCGAGACGGGTGTTACCGTAAAGTACCAAATAAAAGCGCGCTCCAAATGTGTTGCTCACTTTACAGACAAACGAACGACAGCTAGCTTGACCGCGGTCAGTATTTCAGCTCCATAAAATATGTGACAAATAAGAAAGCTGTTAAGATTACGAAGGCAGCAAGTACATTTATGAGCAAGTAAATATATCAGATAAACAAGATTGCCTATCTATTTCTTTTTATTTGTAAAGTGTAAATAGCCTTGATATGTAAATATGAATTAACAAATAAAAAAAAGAAATCTACCCGGAAGTAGTTCCTGGCGAGCATGCTCAGATGTGCTCACGGTACGGTTCGTGCTTCCGGAACAGACCGTGCAGTGACACTGCCAGCTTCTACAGCGGAGGATCAGACTGCCAAGGTCCCCGCCTTCGGCCGCCTCCCATCCTACATTGCGCCTGACCCCTATGGCCCCTCCCACAGGTGGTGAGCTCATGGGAATGGGGACCTATGTTGCCTCTTTGACCTCAACCGTAGACTTAACATGTAATCCTGCGGTGCTGATGCTGCCGTTTGGGGCGGTGTAAACACACCATTAGTTACCCTTTGACTTATGTTGGTGTCAGGATGATCTGGATGAATGAGAATATTCACAGGCTTGTGTCAGGGTTTGGTGGTTATTGTCTGTGCATCATCATAGAAATGGCACTGCATGGGAGTCAAGTGTCTGCCTTGTGAGGTTCTAAACATGAAGTGGTCAAGCAAACTTTTCCCGGTAGTGACTTATGTACTGTGGTGTCACACTAGAAATTGTCCTTGCTGCAGAATACAAATATATCATAAAATATTTGTATGACATAAATAATCATCCAGATCATGTTATTTGTGCCTTTCTGAATATCGGCTCCAGGTTTGGCTCCACCCCTAATGTATAGATGCAGTCAGCCTGGCGGTTCTCCTCTTTAAACCGAATAATCTGATCTACCTCAGCATTATTTTGCAGAGTTTTTGAAGGCTGACTATTTCGGCACCTGGCGAGGTCGCCATGCTCTGCACGCGACTATTAAACTTTGCAGAATTCCCTCCTGACCTGGAGGAACTTGGACTCAGCTGACTTTGTCCCAACCTGCTGGTCCCTGATTATGTAGTCAGATTTTCTGAAGAGTCTGTGCGGTCTGCTGCAGGGTCACTTTCCCCAGCTGGTTCTGTCAGTTTGTCCTGCCCTCAGCTGTCCACCTGAACTTCAAGTGAACTTCACAACAAACCCGCCAACCTGGCTAACTCTGCAGAGACGAACCTCTCAGGACACATTACATCGTGTTGGAGGATTTCTCACCTAGAAAAGATCCAAAAACAACCTGGAAGAGTTGATATTTAAAAGTTTGCTGTGGACTGTTTACAACCTGTTAAGGTCTTATCTGTTTAAAAATGAAATCATTGTGCAGATTGTCAGACAAGCCGCTCTTTGTAGTTTATGCAAAACACAATAATTTTGCTCAGCTACAACGCTGCTCATAAAAAATGATAACTGCAAGTGTAAAGGAAGGAAAGTGTAAAGTTTATTTGAGTTTCAGTTCAGTTGAATTATATAACTTGCAATAACTTGAGTTGTTTAGCCTGTCACAATAGATAAAGGTGAGTTATTTTTTCTAAAGTCATATTTTCACCACATTATTAATTTATATGTAAATGTTACAGTTAATAAGTATATATTTAATAAGCAGGCCAGCTATTTAGTTTAGAAGCAAAATATTTTTTGAAGATACCAAGATGCTATGAAAATATCCACGATAAATATATCCCCAGTATTTCTCCCTTTTAATAGGATATCTTCCTGTTAAAAGGGAGTTTTTCCTTCCCACTGTCGCTTCATGCTTGCTCAGTATGAGGGATTGCTGAGAATTCCACGACGCAATCTTCTGTGGTTCTGTAATTTCTACACTAAACATTGTATTGTAATAACTCTTTTTGTAAAGTGCCTTGAGATGACATCTGTTGTGAAATGGCGCTATATAAATAAACTGAATTGAATTGAATTGAAAATATCTAGCTTAAAACTAAACGTTCAGTTCAGAGATAAATATTAAACCAATATGCAAATTAACTTGGGATAAATTGAAGTGGGATAACAACTTAAAATAACAACCTAATTGTGATTATTTTTATTTATTTATTTTATTTTATTTTTTTACGTGTCCTGTCTAGCAGTTTGCCACTCAGAATTGGTGTCTGAGTACCAAGTAAAAGCCCAACAGATTTACTTTCCCAAGCAGAGTATTACATCATTGCTGTAACACTCCACTTGATGTATATAGGCCTGTCGCGATAATCAATAAATCAATTAATTGACCAATAATTAAAAATGCGCTCGGTAACTTTAGCAGGCTCGATAATTTTTCATTGACTGAAGTCGCAGAATAATGAGTTAACGTTGCTGCATCAGTCTCGACTGGCTCCTCTTGGTTTAGCATAAAGAGTGAACCCTCCTGCCAGCCGCTGTGTCTCTGTGTTTGTGGAGGCGGAGCACACGCTGCCAGCGTGGTCATCTCTGGCGCTGGAGCAGCGGAGAGCCCCGTGAGGAGGTGAGTAGAGGATAACTATAGAGTTGGCTTCTAAGCCGAACGCAACAGCCGACGTGTGGGAAAATTTTGGATTTAAACCAAATGAACGAGGTGAACCTCAAAACATTAATGAGACGACATGTCACATTTGTTTTTAAACGGTTTATGTTAAACACGGCAACACGACGAATCTGAACGCTCACCTCAAACACTACCTCCCCGCTCCAGTTTTCCCAGCTGGGTAAAAAAACATCTACCAAAGAGGCAGAGGGACCCTCAACTTCTTACCGTCAGTCCATCATCACGGGGGCATTTAGGAAACAAACAAAATGAGACAGTGCCAAATGGTGCACACTCACAGACGCCGTGGTTCGCTACATAGCCAGATGCATCCGTTTAACACAGTGGAAAAGACGGCTTTTCGACAAATGTTACAAACAGGATTGGAAGTCTTCAATGTCTGAACCTAATGTTTAACATATATTGAAGTGCAATTTTGTTTACAGAAATGTTATGTTATTGTTTCAATTGTTTTTATTTAAGTGCTTTTTTTTGTTGATATGTTTTTCTTGGTCATTATATTTATTTATTTTGGATATTTACAATGTCTTTTCATAATACAATTCCAGTTTCAATTCTTAAAAAAAAAGTTAATTTATCTTTAATCTTTTGTACTTGCATTTTTATACTATTATTATTAGATTAGCTTAAAATGTATGTAAAAACGGCAATATTATCGTTTATCGCAATAATTACTGGGGATATTTATCGTCCAGATAAATTTGTTATCGTGACAGGCCTAGATGTATATGTATTAAATAATCTTTATTAGTAATTACTGAGGGTTCAATTTCCTGAAGTCATGGACACGAAACCGAGGAAAGAAGGAAGAAAGGAGGAAGGTGAAGAAAAGATACCGCACCAGCTGAGGCGCGAACTGACGACACAAGACAGGGAGGCAAACAAAGAACACAAGAAAACATCCCAGTCCTCCGCCTCTGCCGGATGGCAGAGAAGCGGTAAAACAAAACAGACAAAAACAACGAACCGAACAGAACCACACCAATAGTTCAGATCCAGTAATAAAAATAAAGAATTACACATTCACTAGACACAAGCATGGATTAATAAACACAATACTAATGTTTATGTTAAGCTCCTGGTAAAAGCTAACTAATGACAATAACCTCAGCTCAAGATAAGTCCGTCCACACCAATGTCCCCACACCTATGTGTGTTTGCGAGCATGCATGTCTGAATAAGGTTTCCCTATGCAAGTGATTGATAGCTGGTGTAAAGAACCGTCAATCCTTCCTACAGGAATCGACACAGACATGAAGGAGGCAGGAGACGCATGCATCCAGAGTCCCACAGAGCGCAGGAGCGGCAGGCGGACCAGCGCAGGGCCGATCACCCACCAAGAGAGGAACAGATGGAAGCCCCAGGGGAACACCAAGCAGCCGCAATGGTGGGGCCCCGAGAGATTCCAGGGATGAGCCCACGGGCTCCGCCGGAAACCGGCTACGCTAGGGCGGGCCCGGAACAGGACCCGGAGGCCAAGGGGTTCAGGGGCACCTCGCCCCCCAGCAGGGCCCCAACCAGGGACCCGCCGAGAGGGGTCCCCTCCTGCCGCACACACACACCCACACGCCAGGGGGCCACAGTAAAGCCACAGCGGATGTACGCCCTCCCCAGGCCGCGCCCAGCCAGCACCTGGACATCCAGATCTACCAACTCCCGGGTCCAGATCCCGCCTCATGCAGAGGGCCAAGATCTGGGGCCCAGCCAATACCGGACAGCCCCCCCAGATGAACCGACCAGGCAGTAGAACTCATTGAACTGGCAGGAGCTTGGGCGCTGGGCACGGTCCCCACCGATCCACCGGACGGCACCAACCTACTTACAACCCCGGCACCCCCATAAGATGTGCCCCGGTCAATCAATACATCAACAGTACAATCAATTTTTTTTTTTTTTTTTTTTTTTTTTTTTTCTCTCTCCCTTTGTATTGTTAATGATATCGACTGTCGACTGTGTCTGTTACTGCTGGCTGCAGAACAAATTGCCCCTCGGGGACAATAAAGACTCCTTGATCCTTGATCCCTCTCATGCGCACACATTCTTACATATACAGGACACACGAAAAAAAGACGCTGTGCACTCATTCATAAACCCCATACAAACTCTATACTCCCAGGCCCAGGGACAGACGCCCCGATAGAGCACCCTGCCCCTGCACCCGGGAGACGGACCCCTTGCCGACCAGGACGGGGACAAGCAGACCGCCAAGGCCCCCACCCCAGCAAGAGTAGCCCACTAGCCTAGGTCCCCGACCAGACGACCTGATAATCTCCCCGGGCTCCAACCCCTGATGGTCCAACGAACAGGGGTGTGGAAAGACCCCCTAACTCTCTCCCTCTGCTCAATTGTGGTGTTGTTGCGTGTTGTTCTAATGTGCACTTAAAACAGAGGGGTGGGACATGGGGATACTGCCAGGTACCCCCATCTCCCTCCCCGGGCCCTCAGTGTCTAGATGCATTTAAACAGTGGGTACCGGCACCACAGGCGAGGCCCCGTATAAGGGGCCCCGCCTCTAGTGCCGAGGCGCACCCACCGCCAGGTCCCTACATGTGCGTGTGTCATGTAAATGTTGCAAGTGTAAGTGTCTAAGTTGCTCAATAAAATTGGGACCCAGGCCGCCACCGGGTAGCGAAGACGGAAACTCCATCCCGCACCCCAGTGACGTGCACACGTCCCAAGGCCTTGTGAATGGTAGAATGAAGGAGCAGGTGGACAGAGGCAAATGGGGATGGGGAGGAAATAACTGGGGTGACACGATGCCAACCCCAGGGAGCCAGCTCCCCTGCTGACCCCAATAGACACCCCCGTTCAGCTGATCCACCAGGGGCGGGAGGCCCCAGCACGTCAAGTCGGGGCCCACGGCAGCGGCCCCTCCGAGCCCCATGGGGACCCAGGCCATCCGCCCGCCCCCCACCCCAGGGGCAGACCTAAATCCCATTCAAACTACTAACAAAACACAGGACACTAGACACCCAGGCTGAGTTTAGGCCCCCCTCCCCCCGTACAGCCCCCACCCCCCCGTCCCAAGCGCACCCCGCCTGTGCTAGATGGTAAAAGCCTCCCCGTCAACAAGAGAGGCCCCAAGCACCACCAGCGCCCGAGGAACCCCGCGCTGAGGCCGGAACCCCGCGCTGAGGCCGGAACCCCGCGCTGAGGCCGGAACCCAGCGCAGCACCAACTCGGATACCCCGGACATGCCGCGCCAGGCAGGTGAGCAGCCCGAAGCCCCAGGCGGCCAACCCCCCAGGCCGACACCCTCCAGCCTTGCTACTACTGCCCGATGTCGGGAGGCAACCGAACCCAGCATCCCCACCCAACAGCCCACACCCCACCACCCGGTCAGTCCACCGCGGAGGCCGACCAGCACCGGTCAAAGGGCCCCCACCCCAGCACCCCGCAGAGTGCTTGGACCAAGACCCAGGAGCCATGTCCAGTGCCAATTTGACTGATCGGGCCCAGAGATACCGGCCACCCGCCGCGGCCACCCGCTGACACCCCGACACGCAGGCGCGGCAAGGGGCCATCGGGGAGCCAGCGACAAGAACCAGCCCAGGGAGATGGAAAAGGCAGCAGCGCCCACCGACCACCGGCCGACCACAGCCCCCCCCCAGCCGGCACCGGCGACAGCGGCCCCCCCACCGGCCAAGCCGGGCACGCCGCCCCAGAGCCCCGAGCCTCAGGCCCAGCCCAGACCTCCCCAAGAGCAGCACAGCACCAGGCCAGTAACCAGTGTCCGCCAGCAACGACCCCCCTAAGGCGCCACATGCAGCCACTAGGAGTCACCACACAAAGCCCCCAAAGTCCCACCCCAGGCGAGATTCACGGCACCTACCGCCCCAACCGCAAGCGGACCCAACCCCGAGGACCCCTAGCAGTCACCACCAACCCTTAAACTCCACATCGGCAATCGTGTCCCACAGAACAAAATCAAGGGCCCGACCCCACTAGGTGATTGAGCTGATCAAGGGAGACCAGAAAGATTGATCAGATGTGGAGGCAGAAGCCGTTTCTAGACCAATGTAATCCAGAAGGAGATCTCTATATTGATTAATATTCAGAGTATTTTTATTTTTCCAGTTCAAGAGGATATTTTCTTAGCGAGGCATAAGGCAATGTGAACTAATTGCATAGACTTTGTATCCATGGTAACTTCATCTAAATTTCCCAGCAAGCAAACTGTGGGAGAAGGTGTGATATTACATTTCAGACACTTTGATAGGTCTTCACATATCTGGTACCAATATTTCTTGACAGGTGGGTAGAACCAAAGAGCATGAGTATAACTGTCTGGTAGATTGCTTGTAATCTAACCTGTAAACAGGTATTAGATGGCGTAAACCCCATCTTGAACATCCGTTGGCCTGTATAATGCACTCTATGAAGGATTTTATATTGTATTAATCGTAGATTAGGATTTTTAAGAAATTTAAAGGTTCTTAAGGAAATCTGAGACCAGAGGTTTCGGTCAAATGAGATGGACAAGTCCATCTCCCATTTTAAAATAGGAAGGGCTATTGATTCATCTATTCTATTTAATGTTTTGTATATTTTAGATAGCAGTTTTGGAGGGGTAAGATTAAGAAAGTCTAAAACTTTTCCTGGAATTTGTAAATCAACTGTATGGAGCCTAAATTAATTTTTTATAATTGATTTAATTTGTTGATATTCTAAGAATTTATTCTTGTTAATTCCGTATTGTGTAACCAATGTATTAAATGGGATAAAGTCTGTTCCATCAAACATATGCTCCAGGTATTCAATTCCTTTACAACTCCAGTTTGGAAAGTTAATCATGCATTTTTTTTTAAGATATCCGGGTTGTTCCAGATGGCTGTACGCCTGCATGGGATTAGTAAGGTCTCTGTCATTTTAAGAAATTCCCAACAAGCTGTCAGAGAGGAGCTGATACTAATACTTTTAAAACATTCATTTTGTTTTATATTTGAGCTAATAAATGGTAGATCTGAAAGTTTTATCTTATTGCATAGTGTCTGTTCAACATCTACCCAGCACTCATCGATATAACTGTGTTTTACCCATCTTGATGTGTATTGGAGCCTGTTAGCTAAGAAATAATGACGAAAGTTTGGTAGGTCTAGACCTCCTTTATCTTTGGACTTCTATAGTGTTTTTAAGCTGATACGTGGGGTTTTATCTTTCCAAAGAAATTAAGAGACAGAAGAGTCCAGAGATCTAAACCAATCAGGTGATGGTTTGCTTGGGATCATTGAGAATAAATAATTGATTCTAGGCAAAACCATCATTTTTATTGTAGCTACCCTTCCAATATGTGATATTGGAAGGGATTTCCATCTTGCCAGATCATCTTCCACATTTTTTAAAAGTGGGACATAGTTTAGCTTTGATAAGTCTGCCAGTCTTGGATATCCCTGCCTGGTACCTCTCTGAAGAAAGAACCTTGATGATGTTTGATTATTGGTCCTAATACATGCTGTTGGTGAGCTGTATAATATTTTTAACCAGTTTACAAAAGAATTACTGAACCCGAATGTATGTAAGGTTGCAAATAAAAATGCCCAGTTAACTATCAAATGCTTTTTCTGCATCTAAAGATAATATATTGATTATGACGTTTTTACAGTAGGAATAATCTATTAAATCTATTAATCTATGTGAATTTGTGGAAGAGAGCCTACCTTTTATAAAACCTGTTTGATCAGGATGGATTATTAGAGGTGTTATTTTCTCTATCCTTCTTGCAAGAGCCTAATTGTGATTCCAATATAAACTCCTGGCAACAGTGTTTATTTTTGTCCCATTTTCAGCTTAAATATAGAATGAGCTGTTTTAATGGCAACACAGCCGTTTAACAATGAATTACTGCAGCAGTGATGCAGGAGTCCCAGCTTTTATGTTGACAGTTCACTTGCTCTTGTAGCAAAGTGAATTTGCATATTATCTAAACATTTAGCTCTTAATTAGTTATTTAATTCAAAGCTACATATTTCGCTAGCCAGCTTAGCTTGCTAGGGAAATGTATAGTTTGGAGTTAAATATTTAATTTGTCTAGTCATATCACACCCTCAAAGTGTAAACTGATACATAACTCGGTAGGTAACTTGGAATTAAGTGCCTTGCCCATGAGTACATCAACATGTGACAGGAGGAAGAGGAAATTGAACCTATGGCCCTCCAATTGCAAGGCAACTGCTTTACCTACTGAGCCGTAGTTTAAATGCATATGTAAGATGAATGCAAATATTCTTTTAAATGAACGTCATTTTTTTTCTTGGCTAAATAACCCAAATTATATCTGTTTATGTTTGAGTGTATAGTTTTAGCAACAGCAACCCATGTAAGGGAATCATCAAGAAATGTGCAACCTGAGTCAGAGAATTGACTCGATAATCAGAACAGATTCCAGCACACCTCCATGAACCACAACGATCTTTAGTTCTGGTTCTCTGAGCAGGCCACCAGAGCAGACACAGTCAGCATGTTCTGAACCCCTGCTGACCAGGTTTTTCATAGGAGAGTGTTTATGAATATTTCAAATGCTTCTGTTTTTTTCCTCCTGCTGCTCCATCATGAAATATTCTTAACTTCAAGCCATCATCAGGTGTTTTATGTGCTTGTTTTAGATGAGAAGCACTTTGCAGCTCAGTAAAAACTAAACTATAGAGCTACTTCTGTTTTTTGCTTTCCTGTTAGAAACTTAAGGCGCACATTGGTCGACTCGCCACTTTTCCACGGCTCGGATTTGGACCTGCAGCAGTGGAAAAGTCGATACTCTCCGGAGACAAGTTAATTCTCAGTAATGGGTGGTTATTACTGAACAGATTTTCTTAAAGTACAGCAGGTAATGGTGCTTGGTGCTCTTCCAGGCTGCCTTTTAGACCATAATGTGATTTACGAGAGGTACAGGCGGGCTAAACCCACCGCTAGTCCGCTCTCTGCAGGCCAGTAGTACCTGAAATGTGAGTTTGAAAGAGTTTATAGAGGAATAAAAAATAAAATGAATCGGCTTCTCTGAACATCCTGACGGGATGAAGCAACATTTGCTCAATGGAAAGTCAAAAAATCATCCTTTTTCTCCTGTTTTCAATTTAAAGCTCTGTTATCAAGTAATGTAGTCTTATAACCAGCCCAACATTCTTAGCAAACTTGTTTCAGACTAATGTATTTTGCAAATGCTGAATATGTAAATTATAGCTTGACATCTTCGTCTTATTTTTTTTTAAGATAATCAGTGATGGAGACATTTTTTTTCTCTCTGAACTCAAATATTCATCACGTGCTTCGTTATTCCAATCTACTGTTTTATCTTCATAGATTTTATTTTAAAGTTTTATATTTAATCATTTGGAAGCAATATTTTCCCCATCATAAAAGATTGAAACTGCTTACCAGACTAACCAATATGTTCAGCTTGCTGAATAAATATTTAGTTCAAAACTATATATTTAGCTAGCTAAAATATTTAGTTGGCAAGCTACATTTTTTAGTCTCATAACAAAAAAAGTAGCTTGCTAAATACATATTTAGGTTTGTAGCTGTGACATTTATAAATAAATTAATAGTGTACAAATGCTGAATATGTAAAATAGCTTGACGTCTTCATGTTATTTAGTTTACAGTATAATTGTTCTTTTTTTTAAAGGTGAATCATTGTTGGAGACATTTTTCTGTAAAAGCGTCGTTAAACCAGTTTATCAAATTATTTTCCTTTACGTTTGATCATTTAGAATCAGTTTTTCATTTTTTTTTCTATCATAGTGAATTCTGACTCTCCCCCAAGCATACCAGTATGTTCCCATACTCATTAATTTCCATCTTTAAGCAAAGTAATGCATTATATTATGTCCTGAACAGCCAGAGAAGCAGCTGAGGTGAAAGAGTGATCTCTTTGAGATGTAGGACTGAGAGGTTCAGGAGATCATTTGTTCCTGTAGCCAACAAAGACATCCAACATGTTTACTCAATTATTTTATTTTATTATTATTTGTGCTTTTTTATTTTTCCTCCCCGAATCTAAGATATATTTGTAAATATATGAGAACTGGACAAATTGAATTTTCCCTTTTTCTATCTATCTATCTATCTATCTATCTATCTATCTATCTGTCTGTCTGTCTGTCTGTCTGTCTGTCTGTCTGTCTGTCTGTCTGGTAAACTGTTGCATAGGTTGGCGTCTCTTTGATTCTGTGGCCTTGTTTCTCTTCCAACCCTGGTGGAGAGCTTGGCGTCCTGAATGGGGGCAACAGACATAATGTGTTGCAGGGTGATGGTCCAAACCTCAGCAGACACATTTTATTTCTTCCTTCATGACGTTCTCGGTTCCCAGACCTGAGTCATAAAAAAAGCCTGAAGGATAAGCAAATCTTATCACACCCTATTAACATTTTCACATTTTGCCACATTCCAACTACAAACATCAGTGTAAACTCTTAGATTATAGGTCTCCACCAAGTACGATGCAGAAGTGGGAGAACAATGTTTCATTTCAGTCATTCTTACAAACAGAAATCTGAAAAGTGTGGTGTGCATTTTAATTTAACAGCAAACATTTAATTTATTTCTAAGATTCTTAGAGATCTTTAGGTCTGGAGTTTGAGTTTGACTAGGCATTTCTAGCATAACACTGTGCTTTGATTTAAAACCATTCCAGCACAGCTGTGGCTACAAATGTCTCTGGATGAACACTAATATGATTTTTTTTCCTATTGAAGAGCATTTTAAGCAGAACCCAGTTCCCCACTCCCAACACCCTCCATAGTATCTGTTATCGCTATAACTCCACTGTTCCTGTTTTCCTCCCACTCAGGTGGATTGCTCTCAGATAGTTATGTCCATTTTCAGATATCGCTCCCATTTCCCAAACTTTCATAGAACCAGGTCGTGATATCAGCTGTGGGAGGTCATACTCATCATGGAGCTAATTTTCTTCAGAAATTACAAAACTGGAAAGTAGTTGAGGAGCTGCAGATATTTAGGGAAGCAGGTTTCAACACATTTTTAGACAGGAAGCTTAATCTGAACTGCAGGTGAGCGCTCAAAACCTGCTGATCACTTTATCTACATTAAATCATTTGTCAAATGTACTAGCTAAAAAAAGTCCAATGAATCAAATGAGTGTGATTTCTGGTGAAGCTTCTGTCTGACTGTCGGCTAACACAATAAAATATATAACGGATCAATACATAAATAAAAATGACACACAATACTTCTAAATCTAAAATAAAAGAATTGTTGGTATGAAAATGAAAAGGTAAACTATGTGGTGTAGTTTGAAAAGTTTCAGAGGGAGAAATTAACACCAATAGTTTGTGTTATTTATGTAGTCAGAGAAAAAATAGAAAACAATATTCACAAATGTAGCAACTAAATATTTATAGCTAAATATTTTGTCATTATGCAAATTCACATGCTGATAAGAGGATAAGTGGATAATTAGACTGTGAAAATAAATGCTGAATCTTGCGAACTGCAATATAAACTTCTGCTGAAATCATCTGTATTGTTGTTAAAACGGCTCATTCTACATTGTAAGATGAAATATTTTTTGAGGAACAAAGTTCAGTCTCCAGCAGTTTATATTTAGGTTCGAAAGATCAAGCTTTTATTTTGGTAGTCCACTTCTGCTTATTGGGAAGTACATTTGCATGTGACCTAAATATTTACTTTGAAACTTTTGTAATTTTCAGACTATTAAGCACAGCTTAATGTAAGCTGCAGGTTTTCATGGTGTAACATGAGATATTTACTCAAAAAGATGATACAGCGCTCCCTCGTTTTATGTGAAAGTACGTTCCACAAACAACCCACGACAAGCAAAATCCGCAAAGTAGTCATTTTTATTTTTTACAATTATTAAACATGTTTTAAGGCTGTAAAACCCCTCACCATTCACTTTATACTCTTTTCTCAGACATATATTACATTTACACACAGTTCTCACTAGTTTTAAGACTCTCAAAGTTCAAACCTTCGTAGATTTGAAAGCATAAAAGTATTATTGTGATGCAGGTGTCTTTTTACAAGTGGGCAACATAGCTATTGGTATTTGTTTGTGTTGTTTTTTTTCTGGACGAGAACATTCTTATAACCAGACATAATAAATTTGGCAAGTGCAGGAGACATGTGTTGGAGCACAGAGGATCCATAAATCGTCTGGTTTATAATAATTTATAACAGTTGTACCAATAACCTAATATAGGGCTATTTATTAATGAAGCTGGAATTATCCGTAGTAAAATTAGCAAAACAGGGCACCAGTTTCTTAATCTATATATGAGGCATTATTTATTATACCAGATTATCACTCTTTATCTGAAGGATAAGTTCTTTTGCCATAGTACTGAATCACAGCACACCAAAGGAAACAGATTTTGTCTCAAGTTCAAGTTTAAGGAATTTATTACAGATTGCTCAACCCTTATATCAAAACATTCATGATTAAATCCAATCTAGTCTAAATGGAACTATTCTACCATTTTAAATGGATGGATCTATTCTATCAGGGAGAGGATGGATGGTACGTGAAAGACAAAACTCAAAACTAACTGATGTCAGCGGAAAACCTGCCTCACATGCATGCGTAGTGGGCGTGTGCTGGGGAAAAGGGGGGAGGCTTCTGGCCCTAACAGAAAGCAGCTGAATTTGACGCAGAAAGTCGTTAGATTTCCGCAATAATGTCACATGGTAATTTTTTTATTGATGATTTCAACATGTCACATTGACCTGATGACATCATCAGCAATCTGCTGGGATTCCTTACATAGAAAACTTAACTGACTGGAACGCTTGTATAATTATATTGAAATTACTTTTGTTATAAAGTGCCTTGGGATGACATCTGTTGTGAATTGGCGCTATATAAATAAAAGTGAAATGAACTAATGTGCCGTTCTTCAATTTCCCCTTTAACATACAAGACAAATAAAATTAGTTTGTAAAAAAAATTGCAAAACCAGTGTTCTCAGACATGTAAAAATAAAAGAAGTCATCGAACAGAAAAAGGGCCACCTCAAATGGTCATGGAAAGATGGCAGAAAAAACGGAAAAAAATAACCAGCAGGAGGCTTTATGACGTTCAAGGGAAAGTTAGTATAGTGAGGAAAACAGAACTTAACAGAAAGGAGGAAATAATTATATTTAAATTAGGAGTTGTTCATGTGTGTTAAATAATACATTATTTAAACAGGGGAAACATCGTACAAGGAAATGTGACTTTTGTGTTAAGCAGACTGTGGAACATGTCATTGAGAGAAGTGAATTAGTACAAAATGTACAACTGGACATTCAAAACCTTTTAAAAATAAATTTCTTCTTCTGAAAAAAAAACTGTTGAGATATCTTAAGACGAAATTAATGAAGAAAACATCGTTTTTGTTTTTAAATAACTTCTTAAGATAAGTAGGGCATATTTAGTATGCATTGAAGATTCCTTGCCAACTGCCATTAAACATAAGGCATTATGGCTTACTTTCATTTTTTTTGTTAAGTTTTTAAATGCCCTGTGACATTGAACTCATCATACATTTTAAATGTTCCTTGAACTGCACCACAGGTGTGCAGATACTTAATACAAAATGGAGAACGATGTTCTTTTGTGGCTTTAAGAAAAAGAATGATCGGTTTTATACACCTGCAGATTTCTTTTTTTTTACTTTTCAGTTGATTTTAAAGATAAAACAACTTTGTGGCTGCAATCAGCAGCATCTTTCTGTGTGGCTCTGGGTGAAATGAATCGAGCTGCATGCACATGCGTAGCTAATTCCCTTATTGAAGGACTGTCTGGTTGCAGAGCAAGTCGGGTCTCTAATCTGCAGGAATACTGGTTCTAAATTTCACATATAGCAGCTAAAGGCAGTCAGAAATGTTACTAGATTTTTTGCTTGGCGCTTTTTGAAAATAAAAGTGTTTCTCAAAAGTCGTTAGAAATAATGACAAAGTAGCTAATTTGGCAACAATGCTTGTGTCAGGGAGCTTACAAGTAGCTCTTCTCGCATAGGAGTCCAGAATCTCTGCCCTCTGCTTGAAGGGCATCGCAAAGCAGAAACGCAGCAACTCGTTGAGAGACATTTTATCATGGGGATATCGCGTAGCACATTGGTAAAGACGAACACGCCGAGTTCAGAGGACTTCAGTCCTCATAGTGGTCATCACGGTTTCGACTCCCAGACCTCTTCCCAGCTTCCCTCCCTCTTTGTACTATCCTATCAGCTGTTGAATAAAAAAGCCACTGTGGCCTCAAATACTAAAAAATATGTATTTCTTATTTGAAAAGTACCAAAAGTTACAAATAAATAACAACACGGGGATTGTGGGGGGAAAGAGATGTCCTGGCTGAAGTTTGAGTATTTTAAGTTTTAATTTAGGACATCTGAAAATTGGCAATAAAGCACCAAGAAAACATGACAGTAACATGCCTGGTTGGAAAATAAAACATAATTTAGCTGACCAGAGATGTCATTAGTCCCTTTCTTCATCTTTCTCTTCCTCGATAAAGCCACTGAAGTTGTCTTCCTCAGTGGCTATGTCCTCTGAAAGTTTTGGTCGTCTTTTTACACAGACTCTATTCTTCGCACTGCCTCTTTCAACGTCTCAAAATCGATTAATTCATGTCAAGCTTATGTACAGTAGATCTATTTCCTTCTTTCACTGTCAGCTTTGTGGCCTTTAACTCTATCTTGCACAGAAGCCAATCTGATTGAACCCTTTCAGAACCTTTCAAAGAAAACAGAGCAGGCAGAATGCTGAGCTATAACCGGACCGAGAAGCTCAAGAGATGGAAGCGAGCAAGATTCAGTAGGTGCTGAGGACACAGAGACAAAGGGACAGAGCGGCAACCCACTCGATCTGTTGAGGTGTCTCGTAGGATTGCTGTGGCCTTCTGGCTCTGCGCCATTCTCTGCTTCAGTAGTTACATCCTGCTAGGCTCAGCTGTCTGATTAACCAAACCATTACGTCTGTTATTAAGCAAGATGTTCTGCACAACATTTTATCCTCAACCAACAAGAGACTTCTGTTTAGGCCCTGAGGCAAACAGAATCTCCGAAAACCGAAGGGAGAGCAAAGGGCTGGTATAGGAACATTTCAAGGTCAAGTGAATTAATTAATTAATTACATACGAGTAAATACATCTAGGGAATATGGCATGAAGAGATTATTAGAAGTTAATGAGAAGGCCTGTCACCTCATTCCTTTTCTACAGTAAGAAGTGATTACCTTATGAGGAACACATAACATTGTAGGTGCTAGTGGCAGAAGCTACTGACAGGGAGTCAGAGAAAAAGAGACACAGGAGACAGGTGCAAGACTCAAGGCAGCCCAGACGGGTTTTGGTTCTAAATAAAATGTAAAATATAAATTCTGATCCAGACTGAAGCCTCACTATTATGTTGATTATAATGATATTTTCATTCAACAACACACTGTTAGCCAGTGAAAAAGATCTATAAATTATTAGGGATGCAACAATACCACTTCTACAAACCAATATGATACAGATACCTGGATCTGAGCACAAAAAACAGGTTTTATTTTTTGGCCTGCTTGTTACAAAAAATTATGGTGAATTAGATACAAAAGACATTAATAAAAATCCCCACAAAACAAAAATTTTGTTGTGGAAAAAAAGTGGAAAATGAACATTTTCTGTAAGTATTGAGTTTCAACATTTTAAGTATCAGTTCATGGTATTGGTAACTAACCAACACCGATAATAGTACATTAGAAAAGTATCTATCTATCTATCTATCTATCTATCTATCTATCTATCTATCTATCTATCTATCTATCTATCTATCTATCTATCTATCTATCTATCTATCTATCTATCTATCTATCTATCTATCTATCTATCTATCTATCTATCTATCTACATCTATCTATCTATTATCTATCTATCTATCTATCTATCTATCTATCTATCTATCTATCTATCTATCTATCTATCTATCTATCTATCTATCTATCTATCTATCTATCTATCTATCTATCTATCTATCTATCTATCTATCTATCTATCTATCTATCTATCTATCTATCTATCTATCTATCTATCTATCTATCTATCTATCTATCTATCTATCTATCTATCTATCTATCTATCTATCTATCTATCTATCTATCTATCTATCTATCTATCTATCTATCTATCTATCTATCTATCTATCTATCTATCTATCTATCTATCTATCTATCTATCTATCTATCTATCTATCTATCTATCTATCTATCTATCTATCTATCTATCTATCTATCTATCTATCTATCTATCTATCTATCTATCTATCTATCTATCTATCTATCTATCTATCTATCTATCTATCTATCTATCTATCTATCTATCTATCTATCTATCTATCTATCTATCTATCTATCTATCTATCTATCTATCTATCTATCTATCTATCTATCTATCTATCTCATCTTGATTTTGGCTGTTACAGGCCTCCGTACCGTAACTCACGTTTTGATTTCTTTAAGTTGCATTTGAAGGACTATCCACCAGGCTTATTCTCATTAAATCTACATTAACAGGACTGTAATGGGATTTTAATGATGGAGAGAAAAGAGCCCAAACCAGACATCAGCGGGGAGTCATGTCAGTCGTCTCCCTCTTTGTTTCCTCTTTCTGTCCACAGGGATCAAAATTCAAACCAATTTCCAAATATTGCTGACTCTAAATAAGTTTTGTTTTACATGTAAATACCTTCATCTTCAGTAAGCCGTGTTTAAAACACCATCCTCATTTGTCTTCTGTAAAATATTTAAAGCAAAAGCAAGCTGCAGCAAACAAAGATCCATCTCCTGTGTGAACGCTGTTTTACTTACATTTAATCTCTCATTAGGAGTTTTTTTCTTGAATGAACAGTGAACGGTTTTCTAAGCAGCGCTGATGAGAACTCTTGAGGAACAAAGGCAATCATTCATTTTTACCGGAAGCGCTTTACATCCCCCGACTGTGTCGACTCCCATTACAAGAGTCCGACAGACACCATTAGGTTCCTTTTGTGATTCGCAGCACAGACTCATGCCTGGGTGGAAAGTTGTTTAGGCTGCAGCAATTAAACGGAGAAGTTGGTTTTGTTTGGTTCTGGGACTCAGTGTGCACTCCACACAAGTGCGGATTAAAGAAGGCAAAAACAAAATTTAATTAATTTGCATACAGCTTCAATTGTCACGTGTGTAGCTTCATAAAATTAGATTAAACTGGAGATGAACCCTAATGTAGGACAGAATAAAGATGAAGAAAATTATACAAGTTTTAGTCTGACAGAAAATGGCTACCAGAATCAAACTGTCAACAAGAATGTCCACAGGATCACAAAAGTAGAAAATGGTTTCAAATACTGAACAGAGTCCCATGAAACGCTAAAGGGACAAAAATCATCAGATATGAGAAAAGGATAAAATGTAAAGCTATCCATCCATCCATCCATCCATGTGGTTAAAGTCATTCTGATTGGTTTGAACTCAGAGGGAAATGATATCAGCGGACGTCACCAAACAAGCAGCCTAGTAAAATGGGAAAAGTTTTTTGTGAAGCAGTTTATAACACCAGCACAAGAAACAGGTTTTATCCACCAGAAACATGGTAACAATCCCAGTTTCTTGCATGTCAATCTCTCGTTATTCTCTGCTGATGTGAGTGCCTTTCCCAACTGATCAGTAATGTTACCATCTTCCAAAACTGTTGCGATATGCGGTTGTCTTAGCTACAGTAATTCCTTAAAGTAGAAGTTTGTGTTTTTTCAACCTGGACCTTATTTATAGTATGCATTATGTTCACCTGCTCACCCAGACAAGTTTGGAGCCAATTGGAGTCCTTTGAGAGAAGTTTATATCCAGTCATGATCAGCATATATCCATATAATGGGAGTTGTAAGGGGACATAAGGTGCCGCCTCTAAATAAAACATTTTCTCCCACATACTCCTTCATTTAACCAAAGTTTTTTCTCATTCAAAGCTACTACTAACCTTATTTGGATTGTCTTGGAATTTATTTTTCGTGTTGTTCTGATGTTATCTACAGACTTTTAATAAAATTTACAGTAAGCTGCCGTTTCAGTGACGATACTGCAGTGCCTCATGGCAGTTGTAGTCTGAGCAGGACTTTTACTCTGTGCTTCATGATAGTCTTAGTCCACTTAATCATTTTGATTGTGCAACTTCGAAAGAGAAAAGTGCGAACCATGTTAATGTTTGAAGTAGCAAGTTCTCTCAAGACCGTCTGCCGCCGTAGAGCACAGAGTAAAAGTGCTGCTCAGACTACAACAGTTATGGCCGATGGTAGTGACGTAACTGAGTCTTAGTGTAGTTGGATTAAAGGCTGCAAAACACCCGTACAGCAGACCAAAAAGCACTTCAGAGATGCCCCGAACTCACAGGGGAGTAGTAGCAGCTATGAATAAAAAAACATTGGTTAAATGCAGTTGAATTGGTTGAATGAGTTTTGTGGCAGGAAATGTCTTATTTAGAGGTGGCACTTTACATGCCCCCATTAACCTCCACTATATGGATATATACCAAACAGGACTGGATATAAACTTCTCCTGAAGGACCCCAAGTGGCCCGAAACTTCTCTAGGTGAGTAAACGAACATAATGCATGCTATAAGTAAAGTACAGGTTGGGGAAAAAAATGGACTTCCCCTTGAACTTCCTTGGATCAGTTCCAAAACTGGAAAGATGACTATTGTTTTCAAACAGCGCAGAGGAAATAAATGTATATTTACTTTAAATACGATTTTTTTTTTCTCCCTTGGCTCTAGGTGCCCTCGTAGTTGTGATGTTACGATGTGTGCAGAGGCTAAAGGTCTGTCGAGAAGTGGAGGGGGCCTTTCCACAAAGCGCGTATCGAGGCCTGCTTCATTTAGGGGAGGAGCCGAAAACGATGACATCTGAAGCCCTGCTGCCTTGCTGTGACTGCCTCGGGAAGAAGTTCAGTGTTTGTTGAGTGGTTTGACGAGAATATAAACCATTCAGGCAAATGTGGGTTTGTGTAGGAGAGTTGCAGTCAGGTTGGAGTTTGGACAGAATTTTGATAGTTTGGATAGGTGAGTTTGGTTAGCGTTTATATAGATTGGAGATAATTTTGTAAGTATAGAAACAGATAGTTTGAAGATTTAGGAGACTGAGGAGAGAGAAATAATGGAGCCAGCTAGGAAGACATCCCCCCACTGTGAACATTTTAACCTGATAACTCTTAATAAGGTAAGCTCAATCTAACATATCAGAAGAGTTAAATTTGCTTTTTAAGAACTGTACATTTGTTACTGTTTGTGTTTATTGTATTCCGAGGACTTGGAGTACAATAACAACACCTCATCCATGAATTACAATGATTTGTATGAGAATAAGGAGCCAAATATTAGCAGCCTTGAAAGCCCCCTGCAATATTGGGAAAAGCAAAAATTACTGTATTCCAATTTATATAGTCTCGCACTTTTGTTTTGGTGCACACAACCATCTTATTTGTCCTGTGAAAAGGTGTTTTTTAAAAGGCTGGTTAGATGGTGTCAAAATCGCTTAAAAGCTAAAGCTGTTGAGAAACTGCTATTTCTGAATAAAAATGAATAAAGCCTACCCTGCTCTGTACATCATTGCCCAAGATACACAACCACATTCTGTGCCCTCTTCCTAGTTCCACAAGCACTTCCACCTTCTTAAACCCATGGCTTTTGCATAAAGTGAGAGAAAATTACCAAAAAACTTGCCATAACACATGAAACTAACATTTTGTGATAATTTACAGACAGAATACATCTAAACATATTTTTATTATTCACATTTGTAATATTTTATGTAGAGAAATTATATTTTTGTGACCATAGTCATTCCCAAGAACCCTAGCAGACTTATAACTTTAATGCCTCACACAAGAGCTACAGCTGTCTTTTATTACACACCTGGCCAGTAGGGGGATTTGGGTTCACATGAAGCCCTGTGAGATGAACCGTTCCGTGAATCAATTGACTCAAGTGGTCCATGCCTCATGGGGCTTCATGTCACCATCACTACATTATAGCAAGAAGCTCACATTGGTCATGAATAGCAATTCTAATGAACTTGTTAAATGTGAAACCTATGTTTTTTCACATTGACAATAATTTCCAACCTCTTCTAATTTGATTTTTTTTTTCAATCTACCTGAAACTAGTAAAAAAATCTCTAAAAGTGAATGGAAAATGTAAATGAAAATGAAGCACTCAGGACGTGGGTTTGGACCGTCTCGGGTTATCGTCTCTATTATCTTTACAAATATACCATGTAAAATTATTTCTTCGGACTATTTTGATTAAAAATTGCGAATCCGAAAACAGACTTCTTGATGCCACAGACTACATCCGGTATCCCTGGCATCTCTGTGTGGTTCTGTTCAGAACACAGTGGAGAATCTACCAGTGAGAGAAACGCTCTTCGCCCATTTCCTGAATCTGTGGAGGATGATATTGTATGGACATCTTTACTTTACCACGTCTCTCAATGCCGCTTCCTTGGGTAAGGTCTCATCACCGAAGAAGAGGTTAAGAAATATTCTACATGTCTGTTTGGTGGTTCATCTTCGACTGTACAGTAAAACTACCCTTCCACCTTTAATTACTAAACAGGAAACAAAAACGGAAAATTACCAGGTATAATAATGCGGGCGGGGCAGAAATTAGCATTCTGCGAGCATGTTAGCCATAAACAAACCCCAGGGGGGGTCTTTGTATCATCTGTTCCTACAACAACAACCTGAAGACTGCAGCAACGCCCAGAGCCAATAAAAGTAGCAAATCAATCATAATTACCCTCTGAAGAAAATATTTACAGTGTTTCAGAACAAATTCCTTTTTCATCTCTAAATGAAAGAGAAATCAATGGCAGCACAAGGTCAATTACTCTGAATCATCTGTTTGGATATCCCTGCACTCTGCAGGCTACACAAAGACTACACACTGATTAATACGCATTGACATCAGCGGATAAAAGGTTGAATCAGCCTTTCACCTTCAGACACATTAATCTGAAATGAAAAGTTCAATAAAAACCAGGAGGCAAACAAGACAGTTCCTGGAGAAACATCTTCACAGATTAGTTCCTGTTGAAATGATGGGATGATGATGGGAGGAGACGAGACAAATCTTTACAGGAATTTACTGTGGTGATCTTAGGATGCCTCGTCATGTGTGTGTGCTTGCAAGATGTTTTGTAAAAGTTACAGACTTTCAGAGTCAAATTAACTGTTCATCTTTTTGGTTTGATTCTTCTGCTTCATCTTCCATTTAATTACCAACAAAAAGGAAGAAAGCTGTGTGCAAGGTAGAATCTATGCAACCCCTAGAGGTTGGAATGTGGAATCCACTGGGTTTTTAAGCTGCTCCTTAAGGACTGACCAGCAAACTGCAGAGATCCTTAGCATTCTGGCTAATGTCTTAAGGCTATAGCGAGGTTTTCCTCCACTGGGATGGCTGACCATCTGAATTTTTTCTAGCAGTGCTGCTATGTTACTTCTGATTGGTTCATTTTGTTTGGCACGTTTCTGGTTGAGTCATCTGAATGGTTCTGGATGCTGTGCAGCTGGAAGAATTTCTGTTCTTAATTTCTTTCTTTCAGACGATTGTTAAAAATGTGTATCCGTAGCAAAAAAGTATTGATTTTACAACTGGGAGCAGCTGATAAGCATCTCAACCCCAAATCCCAAGAGGATTGAGTCTGTATAAATGAGTATTAACACATTTCTTGAAGAGTAGTAGTAGTAGAAGTAGTAGTAGTAGTAGTAGCAGCAGCAGTAGTAGTTTTTCACTCTGTGTTTCACTCTGTGTTTATTCCTTGCCAACTAGGATAAATCAACCATAAAAACACAATTTTCAAGTTTGGACATTGGAGTTATTTTTCCTGTGTACGAATCTTAACCAAAGTGTAGAACTGGCTCACTTAATCTCTAAAGGATGGACCTAATTGATAAACAAAGGAATCACCACTACAGGGGCTTTTAATATTCATGTGGACAATTCAGTTCAATTTCAATTCAGTTTATTTATCTAGCGCCAATTGACAACAGATGTCATCTCAAGGCACTTTACAAGAAAAGCAATTTCAATACAATTATACAAACATTCCAATCAGTTAAAAAGTTTTCAATGTAAGGAATCCCAGCGGATCACTGAAAATTATAACCTAAATGCTGTTTTTAATTCTGTCTTAGACTCAATTGCCTCTACTCAAAGAGGGACCAATTCAATCCCGTCCACAAACTTTGTAAGTAAAATTTCATAAGCGTCAAAAAACAAGAGTACTTCCACATAACCCTGTCCTGTCTGACCCTTATTAGCTTTCGAATATATTTTAAATCACCTTCCAAAAAACCTGAAGAAAAATAAAGTAGAGCTTTATCAGACAACTTTGTAACAATCTTTCAAGAATCTGTTCCATTCTTGCCGCCCTCAGAGTCTCAGAATAACACTGTGGAAGGCAGCAATTCTATCCCCAACCTTTTTTTCATAGCATTACTTCCTCATTCCATCTGGCATGAGAAAGTGTACCCCCCTTTAAAGAGAAGGTAATCAGCCATAGGAGGTTGGCTCCCTGGTTTAATGCAGACCTGCGCACTTTAAAGGGATCATATTATGAATAAAATAAAAGCATTGGTATCCTAACAAACATGATTACTTTTCTCAGTAAATGAGGCATTATCTGAGATAACCGTAGTTACGAGGTTGAAGATTTATCTCGCTCAGAAAGAAGATACAAGAGGGAAGAAGTTTCTTTGGATGTGGCGAGCACCCTTGATCCGTATCGTTTTGAGGTTATTGCTCGTGAGTTGGCAGCAACTTGCCACGGAGTGTGAGAGACCAAGCTTGATTTATACTCCACAGCGGCAGGACGCTGTCGCCAGAAATCCTAGTGCAGAGTTAAGTTTAAACCAGAAGAGGACACTCAACTAACGGATTTTAGAACAAAATGGATATTTTTTACAAAAATGTACAAAAATACAAAAAATAATGAAAAGACATGTATATCGCTCTACTTGACACTCGTTAATAAAGTTTATCAACAAAAAAAGTGAGTTTTGTAGTGAGTGGCACTTTAAGGTTCCTTCATTTAAACTGTTAGTTAAGAAACCCTCCATCGATCAATCTAACCATTCATTCTTATCCGAAAGTCTTGAGAAAATAGTTGGTAATCAAGTATGTGAGCATCTAAACAGTAATGCCCAGTTTGAATAGTTTAAATCAGGTTTTAGAGCTCATTATAGCGCTGAAACAGCCCTAGTGAAAGTTACTAATGATATTCAAGTGGCCTCAGATAATGGACTTGTTACTGTTCTAGTCTTGTTGCATCTCAGTGCTGCTTTTGATACAGTCGGTTATAATATTCTCTTGGAAAGGCTTGAACATGTTACGGGGATCAAGGGAACAGCACTAGGCTGGTTTAAATCATATCTGTCAGACAGATTCCAGTTTGTTTATTTAAATGATAAATCTTCAGACTCAAGGGTTGAGTTTGCATTTCTTACTCCCAGGCTGGACTATTGTAATTCTTTACTATTAGCAAGTAAACAACAGGCAATTAAAAGCCTTTAGTTGATCCAAAATGATGGAGCAATAGTTCTGATGAATATCAAAAAGAGAGATCACATTTCTCCTGTTCTAGCTTCTCTTCATTGACTCCCTGTTAAATCCAGACAGGATACAGTTTAAGATCCTCCTTCCTACAGATACTGTAAAGCTCTTAATAGTCAAGCTCCATCATACATCAGAGATCTGATTCTTCTCGACTTTCTAACAATCGACCAGAGAGAGATTTAAAGAGCAATGGCAGAAGCTTATGAGCTGGATTAGTAGTGCTGGTCATCCAGGTCATGTTACTGTGAAATATCATCTCTGCTGCCTGGATATTGAGGAGTTATACATGAGACTGTCATACAGCAGTGGTCTTGAGTCAGAGTCCTCTTCAGAGTAATAGCAAGACTGGCTGCCACCAGAAATTCTTCCTGCTCACAGCATCACCATCCACAATTACACTTTGACGATATTTGGATGAAATGAGTTACAACAACATTTGATTATCCTTCAGGATAAATAATTGTATTTAACTTTGAGTCTCTGCTATTGACGGTCTCTTTGGGTCCAGTTAGTAGTTACGACTGGTGTAAAATTATTGTTAACATGGAATGTGTAAATGCTTTAAGAAAATGCTTCAAGTACAGTATCTAAGGAACTCTGTCCCTGCGTAAAATGATCTGTCTTGCATCTGATTTGTGTTCTGCAGTTAGTTTATTTGACTAGCCTGTTTAATATTGTGTTACTGAACGCTATCCTCTCCCAAGATGCAGGCTGCTTTTTTTAAACATTTTAAAGAAAACAAACAGAGTAATCCTGGTAATAAATATTAAATCTTTCCTTTGGAAGGGGAGAGGGAAATGTAAAGGGAACTGGAGAGTGGAATGAGGACCTGGGAGTGTGTTCCAGCAATAAAGGGAAGAAAACTTCATCGCTTCTCCGGGAAACGTCACCCCTCAGCAGTATTTCTCAGTCTTGTTCCCAACTGTCCTTCATATTTTAGATGTGTCTGTGCTCCATCACAGCTGATTCAAATGATGGCATTACATCCTCGGGAAGCCATCAAGTGCTGCAGAAGCCTGTGGATCACTTTTTTTTTTCTTTTTTTTTATAAGTCAGGTGGAAGGCAGCAGAGAAACACCTGAAGCAAGCAGGAGAACCACTGGTCTGTAAGGTGCTTGGACGGAGGCGCTGACTGAATGTTGAACCTTGCTGAACCTCATCCTGACCCTGGATCAGGACAGGGAAATGCTAGGTGGGTTATGATCATCTGGTTGATCAGTTCATGTGTGTTTGATGAATCGGATAAAGGCTTATGACATAGTTCCTCAAGGTTTGCTGCAGGGTTGCTGGGGGGGGCTTTTAACAGTGAACAGGGGTCTCATTTATAAAACTTTGCACAGAATCCTCACTAAAACCATACTTAAGCTCAGCAACTTTTTTGTAACTTATTCCTAGTACGTTTCTGATCTATCAAACTTGGAGTACGCACAGCTTCACGCAATTTCCTCTATAAATCAGACTCTTTTTAGAAATGTGTCCAGCTATTTCTGGATCATATCCCGCCTCCTACACACCCACTATTCTCAGTTCCTATAGACAGGACGGGGGAAAGTGTGTGTGTTGGTTGTGTTCATATATGTGTGCAATGAAAATGTGGCTTAAATTCACAATTTGGGTACCACTCCTGCTGCGCTGTCAGTGTCCTCTGTGTCCAAAAAGTGCATAAGCAAGTTCCTTAGTGTGCTTGAAGTTGCACACATTTTTCTGCCACGTTTTTTTCTATTAATCCCAAACTTTGTGTATAAAGTTGCTTACGTAATTTCCAGAACCCGTTTTGTATGTAAGCAAGCTGTATACAGACGTGGACAAAATTGTTGGTACCCTTCATTAAATAAAAGAAAAACTCATAATGGTCACGGAAATAACTTTAATCTGACAAAAGTAATAATAAATAAAAATTATATAAATGTTGACCAATGAAAGTCAGACATTGCTTTTCATCCATGCTTCAACGGAATTATTTAAAAAATAAATGCATGAAACAGGCCTGGACAAAAATGATGGTACCCACAACTTAATATTTGGTTGCACAACCTTTTGAGGCAATCACTGCAATCAAATGATTCCTGTAACTGTCAATGAGACTTCTGCACCTCTCAGCAGGTATTTTGGCCCACTCCTCATGAGCAAACTGTTCTAGTTGTTTCCGGTTTGAAGGGCGCCTTTTCCAGACAGCATGTTTCAGCTCCTTCCAAAGATGCTCAATAGGATTGAGATCAGGGCTCATAGAAGGCCAGTGTTTTCCTCTTAGCCCTTCTTGGGTGTTTTTAGCTGTGTGTTTTGGGTCATTTTCCTGTTGTAAGACCCGTGACCTGCGACTGAGACCATGCTTTCTGACACTGGCCAGCACATTTCTCTCTAGAATCCCCTGATAGTCTTGAGATTTCATTGTACCCTGCACAGATTCAAGACACCCTGTGTCAGATGCAGCAAATCAGCCCCAGAACATAACCGAGCCTCCCCCATGTTTCACAGTAGGGACCGTGTTCTTTTCTAGATATGCTTCATTTTTCCGTCTGTGAACATAGAGCTGATGTGCCTTGGCAAAAAGTTAAATTTTTGTCTCATCTGTCCACAGGACATTCTCCCAGAAGCTTTGTGGCTCATCAGCATGTAGTTTGGCATACTCCAGTCTGTTTTTTTTAATGATTTGTCCTCTCCTTGTTCGTCTCCCATGTAGCCCTCTTTGGCTCAAACAGCGAAGGATGTTCCGATCTGACACTGATGTTCCTTGAGCAAAAAGTTCAGCTTGGATCTATTTTGAAGTGTTTCTAGGCTCTTTTGTTACCATTTGGATTATCCGTCTCTTTGATCTGTCATCAATATTCCTCCTGCAGCCACGTCCAGGGAGGTTGGCTACAGTCCCATGGATCGTACATGACTGAATGACATGTGCAGCTGTAGTCACAGAAACATCTAGCTGCTTGGAGATGGTCTTATAGCCTTTACAGTTAACATGCTTGTCTATGATTTTCTTTCTCATCTCCTGAGACAACTCTTTCCTTTGCGTCCTCTGGTTTATATTGAGTGTGGTACACACCACGTCACCAAACAACACAGTGACTACCTGGAGTCCTATATATAGGCCCACTGAGTGATTACAGGATTGTAGACACCTAGGATGCTGATTAGTGGACATACCTTGGATTAACATGTCCCTTTGGTCACATTATTTTCATTCTTTTCTAGGGGTACCATCATTTTTGTCCAGGCCTCTTTCATGCATTTATTTATTAAATAATTCTGTTGAAGCATGGATGAAAAGCAATGTCTGACTTTCATTGGTCGACATTTATATAATTTTTATTTATTATTACTTTTGTCAGATTAAAGTTATTTCTGTGACCATTATGAGTTTTTCTTTTATTTAATGAAGGGTACCAACAATTTTGTCCACGTCTGTAACTGAGACCCCATGAGAGTCCACAAAATTTAATTAAAAAACCTTCAGTTGATCCAAAATGAAGGTAGCAAGAGTTCTGATGAATATTAAAAAGAGATATCCCATTTCTCCTGTTTTAGCTTCCCTTCATTGGTTCCTTGTTAAATCCATAATAGAGTACCCTCCTTTTTCCTTATAAAGCCCTCAATAATCATTCATCATACATCAGAGATCTCAATGTTTTATATTTTCCTCAAACTGCACTTTGCCCTCAGACTGCGGGTTTACTGGTAGTTCCAAGGATTTCTAAAAGTAGAATGGGAGGCATCTATTTAATTATAATTACCAGCATAAGCCAGCTGGGGGGTGGGATGCAGGCCAGACAAATGGTTCTCCCTGGCTCGGCCTCTCTCATGTCTCATTCTAAAGGGCTGGGTTATCCTGAGCTATCTCTGTAGTTAAACTGCTATAGGTTTAAGCCTAGTTTATATTACTCTGTCTGTGTCGGAACAGATAATGCAATGCCATCATCAATTGACATAAGGTCTATCCATGACCTACGCAAGACCCCAAGGAGAAGAGCCAAATTTTCTAACGAACGAAACGGAGAGCATATGCCTATGATTGGTCAGCTCAACAACAGCCAGAGGTCGTTTCACCAGAACAGTGCTGTATAGTTGATGTAATTGGTACTTAATGCAGTGTTTGGGCACTACATGCTTTATACTGAAAGAAAAGTTTATCTAATATGGTCTTTTGGTAATTCTGAACAACAAAACAGAATGCTGAGTTTGCTTACACACGTTATTAGAGTTTTCAATGAGCTGCCGTTCTAGTACAATTTCTTGCTCAATCAAAACTTACTTTTTGTTGGCCGTTGCTCCTTGAAGGAAAATGCATTTACCAGCTGCAAAAAAAATTTACTCTACATAACCAGAAAAGACACTGCAATGGTAGGTAAACATACCATTCAAAGTCACAAACTTGCTGACAGAGAAGTATAAACAAGACTTTAGACTATAGGAGGACAGACTGACCGCTTCTCTTTACTCTGCCATACTTAACCTTTACTACTCTCCAGATGGATTAGTTATTTATAATTTAAACTATTTGGGGGTTTTTTCTCAGTATTTTTCTATCCATGAAAGCTACAACTGGTCTGGTATCCTTCTCAGCAACAACGCCCTGTCAGACGAGAAACATAAACTGGGATGATGCTCCCAGTTCCTGAGGGTCCTCCTTGTCGTCAATCTTTTACTTTCTTCAACATAGAAAATACTTTCACATCAGTTCTTTTGCTCATTCTGTGTCTCTTCTCTGTCTTCTCCAACGCCCAGCCGGTCATTGCAGATGGCTGCTCGTACAGAGCCAGGTTCTGCCGGAGGTTTCTTCCTGTTAAAGCGGAGTTATTCCTTTCCATGCTTGCTCAGTAAGAGGGATCCTGTGATTGAATTCTTCATGAAAGGGGCACAACTTCCAGCCATTGACCTGATGCAATCTGCTGGGACTCTTTAGATAGAAAACTTTTAAACTGGAATGCTTGTATAATTGTATTGAAATGACTTTTCTTGTAAAGTGCCTTGATATGACATCCGTTGTGAATCAGCGCTACATAAATATACTGAATTGAATTGAATCATGTCTTACTACTGCCACCAGATCCAGCTGGTTTCCAGTGCAGGGCAAGCTACACCCTAACACTGATCATGTTTTTGGTGTTGGTAGACATGCTCATCAAAAAGGGAAACAAGGGCTGCATCCGAAACCACTGAATGTTAGCCTCTAAGCACTAACACTAGCAACTAATCCTTAACCTTTCATGGGGTCAACAGTGAGAACACTATGGCTAGTAGTCTAGGGAACCGTTCGCGAATGTGCCCATTTCGAACGGCCTTTCTACCCGACGTCATTACGCGACGTAAACCTACATGAATGACGCATATCAAAATAAACCTTCGGAAGAGGTTGTTGTACTCACATGCGCGCGTCTTTTTCCTTTCGGCCATTTTCGTGATTTTACGTAAGGTGCGCCGGGCGACTTGTATTGATGGTGTCTTTTGGCGCAAGGGATTGTGGGATGGCACATTGCTCCTAATCGCCAGTTAGTTATTATCAGAGGTCCCTATGCTAAAGTGGCTATGATAGTTAGCATACAGGCCACTTTCACTAACTCCTTCCTAACTGGAAGCGTAATTCGAATGCATCTTATCATGGCGGACGCTGACGCACATCCGGTTTGGCGTAAGACCTCTTACCAATTTAGTGGTTTCCGATGCAGCCAAGCTGTTCTACAAGGTACAGTTTTAGGCCCTTCTCAAACAAAAAATTTAGATGTTATTTAGCTGAAAGCTAAGTAGCATTTAGTGGAAAGCTTAGTGCTAACTATCCATCTATTATCTATACCACTTATCCTCAAGGGTTCATAGGGGGCCTAGTGTCTATCTCCAGTGGTCAACACATCACTAGTCCATCGTAGGGCAACACAGGGCCCAACAAATTATTGCCGCTAGTGTTTTACTGTGTAACTTTAAAAACATCAGCCGCTACGACCCAATCACATATGAGGAACTCAAAGAATGGAGCATCTGCTTGACATAATCCGATTAAATGAGGTTAAATAAAATTTTATAAAGTTTTACACAACTCAGTTTGAGGCAGGAATTGAGGCTTATTTTATTGCACACAGCTGCATCGTCACAACATTGTAAAACAGACAGTAAAACAATAAAGCAAGTCAAATATAATGTAAAATGAAGAAAAGTCACATTTGGCTGCTAATGTCTTGAAAGTTTGGTATGAAGCTGTTACAGAGCAGCTGCTCTTGTTAAATCTTGTAAAACTATGTGAATTTGATTTAGTCACCTTTCCACAGCTTCAGCATCACATAAAAGCATAACCTGATTTAGAAGTCTGTTCACATGATTATTAACACCATAATTCAGCAGATTTATTACATTTTTTTACAGAGAGGAATTTTTTACAAAGTTCAGACAAAAGTTATTGCATTGGAGCAAAAATTGTCAGCCAATAATTTCCTTCCCCAGATGAAAGGCTTTAGATAATTCAGGCAGGTTCACCAGGCTGAACAAATGCACCTGAAACATGAAGAGCAACAACAAAAAGAAATGAGAGTCAAAGGCACCTAAAGCCAAACAGAAAGACAAGGCCAGATCAAAAGGAGGCTGCAGAGAGCCTGTAATACAGCTGCACTTACCAATAATTTTCTCATTATTCTCTATGTGACCCGCCAGGTAGCCTAGCACATAATAAGAGTACAGAGCAATAATTTTCCCATCAGATCTGAACAGACTGTGCACCTAAAACTATGTTTGGGTGCAGCTGCCGCCTGCTCCGCGTCAGGACACATTTCCCCGGAGGTTCGCAAAGTTCGGGAAGAGATACGTTCCACTTGCAGGGAGCACATCTCATCTTTTTTTATTACCCTGCTACACAGCTGCTCCCGAATCCTATCAGACGTATTAAAAATACACATAAAAAGTGAGATAGAAAAGTGCATGCTGCTTTCAAAAACTGCCAAACTTTTGCATAACCTGACATGCACTAGTTTGGGTGATCTCTATGCTCAGTCCAGGTTTTTGGAGGTATTTACTTTAAATGTTCCCTGGTTGTGCAGGTATCCCTGGAAGTCAGTCAATTAGGGATGCACCAGTTCTCCACTTTGGCCGTAGTTTTTAAAAAAGATTTGCTTTTTTGTGCCGAAAATCTGCGTTTACGTGTGGATAACAGGCCAAACCGTAGCAAAATACCGTGTTGTGAGATACTCAGCTACGTTTGGACAAGGCTCTCTTGCAATTGAACGTGAATAAGTTTCTACTTAAAAAAAAAACATCAAAGCTAAACATCATATCTAGTCAAACAGCGTCATGACATCGCTACAAATACGGTATTAAAATTAGCGAACATCAATGTATACAGGTTTAGGTTACCATTTTTTAGGTTACCTTGTTTCAGGGGAAACAATATGTGGATGTTTTCTGAGAGTTAGCTGACACTTGGAAATATTCAGTCAAGCCAGCCGACGCTAGCGCTGTTGTAAACATTAACTTCGCACATACACGGTGCATAATGGTGCATTCACACCGCACAGTTGGTCTGCGTCAGGCAACGCATTCCACGGATGAAGTTTGACGTATGTACTTTTTGGCTTCCATAGCTTGCTTCTGAGGAAAAAAACAACGCCGTACATTCTGAACTATGGTGGATCGTAACTAGAAAGTGGCTTGACTTTATTAGCTAGATATAGCTAGACAACGTTGACATCGGGTGCATCAGCGCTCCTTCTTCAGAGGCATTCTGAGTTTGGGGAGTTTAACATTTGCTCCAAGAGCTGCTTATGGATGAGGTTCGCTTTCAGTGCTACTTCCGTCTGTCCTGCGCACCTAATTTTACCACCTCCTGGGCCGCATCGGAGCTCAAATCTCCAACCAGGACACCAACTACAGGTGCTCTGTTCCTCCTTAGGAGCGACTGTCCATCTGACTTCGGTAAGTTTTATTTTTGATTTTTGAAATCTGCATTTGTTGAAAATGTTTTCACTGGACCCGCGCTTCATTCAAGATACGTGTATAGTGACATAACTACAGTGGGACGCTCTGATTGGGTGCTGCACAGCGTTGACTGCGTTGGGTCCGTCAAAAGTTAAACAAGCTGAACTTCTGCATTGCTTGCATTGCTTGCATTGCTGCGTTGCTGTATGAAACGCAAGTGAAGTTGACAGAGCCAACGTACACAACGTACTGCAGAGACTTTGACGGACCTCTGACGTACTCTACCATAGACTTTACATGTATTCTTGCCGCAACTGACGCTGACGCATGGCGTTGGTGTGAATGCAGCTTTGCGATAATTGAGCATGAGGGCGACTGTGAAGACGAAAACAGTGAAAGAGAGTTGAATTAAGAGACAGGAAATATTTATTTATGACTCATATACCAGGTATTCCCACTAAATCCATAATAAATATGTCATAAATATTTCATAATTTTAATGCAGACCTGTGGAGAAACTGAAGATCAGAGTACAGAATAATGCATTCCTGTCCTTTTTTCCTCTTAAACGTCGTAAAAGTTGACAAAGTAATATTTTCAGATTATGTTAGAGGGTCACCTAGACTATAACCAGAATAACTATTACTGAATTATACTGTAGAATTGTGGAAAATATAAAGAGTACAGTATAATGCATTTGTAGAATAGAAGATTTGAGCAGATTTCAGGATTTTTATTTCTACAAAATCCTAATAGTTGACAAAAGCATATTTTCAGATTATGGTACAGAGTTACCTACACTATAACCAGAATAAATATTACAGAATTTTACTGTAGAATTTTGGAGTGAAATAATGTCAAAGTACAAAAGAATCCCTTTGTAGAATAAACAATGTGAGCCAATTTTAGGATTCTATTTCTACAAAATCTTAAGAGTTGACAAAATAATCTTTTCAGATTATGGCAGAGGGGTCACCTATACTATAACCAGAATATATATTACAGAACTTTACTGTAGAATTTTGTAGAAATATAACATCCAAGTACAGTACAATTCCTTTCCAGAGTAGACATTTTGAACCAATTTCAGGATTTTATTTCGACAAAATCTTAAGAGTTGACAGCAATCTTTTTTGAGATTATCGTTGATGGTGACGTAGAGTACCACTACAATAAATATTAAAGAGTTTTATAGTACAATTTTGGAGAAATTACAGGTCAAAGTACAGTAAAATTAAATTTCTAGATATAGTATTTGTTAATAGCCTTTTAAAAAATAGAAGATCAAAATGCTTTTATGAAAACAAATTTACAAAAATATCTCATAAAACCCTTTCATCCAAGAACAAATTGTTTGAAATTAAATAATGCACCAACAATGAACAAATGTTAACTTATTAACTTGTAATATCTTCTACATAAATCTAACATAATGGGCAGTCCCATGCTTCCTTCTTCAGCTCTGTCACCTTGGGTGGAACCTTTTGCAAACACCAGAAATGGTACCAGTGGTTGTAAAGTCATGACAACATCAATATGATAGCATTTTATAAATTAATGTAAATGTCCCTCATTTTGATGTAGACAATGTCTAACAAAAATCTTTCCAATACAGACACTCTAAAAAATGGGTAGTGTTGGATGACAGACTGAGCAAATGTAATGTAAAAAGTACTCCAAAATCAGATCCTTTTGTTCTTTATTTGTCTCTGCTCTGTCTTCTCAGACCCCCAGACGGTCGTGGCAGATGACTGCTTGTACACTGCCAGGTTCTGCTGTACGTTTTTATTATTACACGGTCGCTATATGATTGATCAGTATGAGGGACTGCTAAGAGGATTGCTGTAGTAACCCCATGGGATTCCTTGCATAGCACATTTTTAACTGATTTCAATTACTGTATGATTGTAATGGGATTACTTCTTTTGTAAAGGGCCTTGAGATTGCATCTGATATTTATCTTTTCTATATAAATAAACTGAATTAAATTTCAATTAATACTCAGGGGATTTATTTAATATACCACAATAATAACATTTTATTAGTTATCTTTTTTTAAAATAAAAAATGAAGGTTAACAAAACAACAACAGTGGGTCTTTACCACTCACCCAGTCAGTGACAGAGGGCCCTGGCATTGGGGTTTTTGTTGCAGAGCCAATTGCGCATTTGGTGTCAATGTCAAACACTTAAATGGAAAAATACATTGTTTCCTTATGGTCTATGCATATATGTTAATACTAATGAATAACATCTAAAAAAACATAGGATGATTTAAGTAATTCCACCCCAAAAGAACACTGGTCTTTTCCATTGCTGATTTGGACTTTGGAAATATACTTATTTGTTGGGAAAAGCTTAATTTACTGCTCTTGCCATATGTAATGACAGTTTCTACAGTGTAAACCTTGTTATATGAAAATAATTCTACATATTCTTAAAAACCTTCCTTAATAATCAGAAAAGATTCTTTTGTCAACTCTGAAGATGTTGGAATTAGCCCAATCGGCTGTTCTGCAAAGCCATTATATTGTAATTTGAGGTGGCATTTCTCCAACATTCTACAGTAATATTCTGTAATATTTATTCTGGTTATACTCTAGGTGACTCTACCATAATCTGAAAAGATTCTCCTCAAAGTCCCATCCCAGGCGACCTTTGACGCTTGTCTTCCCTCATCTCCCCTCCTCTTCAAAGTCTGTCTACTGTCAAATTAAGGCCACTCTGGCCCAAAATACCTTTAAAAAAATATTGACACGTTGAAACGTGACATCACGCACCCCCAGCTTCTCTTTGGAGGGCAGAAAGATCAATCACCCCACTGTCTACCATTGTTGTTAGCTGACAGTTGTCAATAGATCTGCACTACATGACAGTTAAGGAAAAATCTATCAGCATGGTTAAACTGTGCAGCGTTATAGGCTGCAGAAATAGAAGAAAAAAGGATAGTAATAATATTTAATAGGTTCCAGCTGACCAACTATGCCGCCATCTATGGCTGAATTAGAGTGGCTGGTCCATCCATCCAGGGATCCAGTCTCATGAACGAATCTGCTCATCTCCCACACTGGAGGTCTGTTGATGTTAATATATATGTATGCATTTTTTGCTTCTGCTGTGTAAAGTCGAGGCATGATGATCAAATAATGTAGATATCTGTAAACTGAACTGGTGGTGTTCATATCTGATGAGTTTCTGCCCGTAGCATGTCAGCTGTTTGAAACAGTCTGGAAGCTAACTCTGTGGGCTAGCTCTCATAGCTATCTCAGGTTTCTTACATGTTACTGGTTGTACAAACGGCTGCCTGATTACATGTAGGTTGTAAGGTTATTATTTTATTTCTTCATTGCTGCCTATTTAAAGCCGTGGTGCTGCGCTCAGCCTGACTGTAATGTCATTAGCTAGCTGTTCTCTACACAGAGTGCTGCAATTGGTTCGCTCTGAAATCGCTTTGTAACTCCGTAACGTGTTGTTTTATTTGGGTTGTGAATATGTCTATCTCATGTGAGTAATCTGGTGAACTTATAAATAGTGGCATGTGAGGGGTTAAACTGGCTGATTTTTTTATATTTTCTTGAGAAAATAGTTGCTAATCAATTATGTGAGCATCTAAACAGCAACAACCTTTTTGAAAAATTTCTGTCAGGTTTTAGAGCTCATCATAGCACTGAAACAGTACTGGTAAAAGTTACCAATTATATTTTAATGGCCTAAGATAATGGATTTGTGACTGTTCTGGTCTTGTTCCGATCTCAGTACTGCTTTTGACACAGTCGATCTTAATATTCTCTTAGAAAAGCTTGAACATGTTGTAGGCATCAAGGGAACAGCACTAGGCTGGTTTAAATTATATCTGTTTAACAGATTCCAGTTTGTTCATGTCAATGATAAATCTTCTTCACACTCAAGGGTTACTTGTGGAGTACCACAGGGTTCTGTGCTTGGATCGATTGTCTTTACTACAGATATGCTTCCAATTGGTAAAATAATTGGACAACATGGAATTAATTTCCACAGTTATGCTGATGATACACAATTGTATTTATCCATAAAACCTGATTAAACCAATCGGTTAGGTAGATTACAAGCTTGTCTGGTAGACATAAAAACCCGGATGACTCTGAATTTTCTACTTTTAAATTCAGATGAGACAGAAGTTGTTGTCTTTGGACCAGAACCTTTAAAAAGGAAACTGCTAAATCAATCACTTGACCTGGATGGCATTAATTTGGCCTCTTGTAATAGTGTAAAGAACTTCAGTGTAATTTTTGACCAAGACATAACATTTAAATCCCATATTAAACAGGTTTCTAAGATTTCTTTCTTTCACCTCCAGAATATTGCTAAAATTAGAAGCATCCTGTCCAGGACTGATGCAGAGAAACTAGTACATGCATTTGTTATTTCAAGGCTGGACTACTGTAATTCCTTATTATCAGGAAGTCCACAAAATGCGACTAAAAGCCTTCAGTTGATCCAAAATGCTGCAGCAAGAGGTTTGATTAATATTAAAAAGAGAGATCACATTTCTCCTGTTTTGGCTTCTCTCCACTGGCTCCCTGTGAAATCCAGAATAGAGTTTAAGATCCTCCTCCTTACTTATAAAGCCCTAAATAATCAAGCTCCATCATACATCACAGATCTGATTGTTCCATATGTCCCTAACAGAGCAATTCGTTCTCAGAATGCAGGTCTACTGGTAGTTCCTAGGATTTCTAAAAGTAGAATGGGAGGCAGATATTTTAGTTAACGGGCTCCTCTCCTGTGGAACCAGCTCCAAATTTTAGTCTGTGAGGCAGATACTCTGTCTGTTTTCAACACTAGGCTTAAAACCTTCCTTTTTGATAAAGCTTATAGTTAGTGGCTTAGGTTATCCTGAGCAATTTTTTTAGTTATGCTGCTATAGGTTTAGACTGTTGGAGGACAGACGGACCACTTTTCTTCTCTCTTCTACTTTTCTCTTCTACCACTCTCCAGATATATTTTTTGTGCCATTATTGTGATTGTTAACCCCGTTTTGTATCAGTATTTTTCTCCACATGGTCTTGTATGCTACTCAACTATAAAGTTCCCTGCTGGATGGGAAACATCAGTCCAGATGATGCTCAAAGTCACCGAGCATCCTCCATGCTGCTGGGGAGTTTTTCCTCTCCACTGTCGCTACATGCTTGCTCAGTATGAGGGATTGCTGAGGAATAGCTGTGGTTGGAGTCTGCGTGATCTGGGCACAACCTTACGTTGATGACTCATCGCAATCTGCTCGGATTCCTTACATAGAAAACTTTTAACTGATTGGAATGTTTGTGTAATTGTATTGAAATGACTTTTGTTGTAAAGTACCTTAAGATGACATTTGTGAATTGGCGCTATATAAACAAAAGTGAATTGAATTGAATGGTAACTTGGTTGGTCATCAAACTGCTGTGTTGATGATTGATCAGTATAAAAGCGTGTTAGAAGAATCGAGCACAGGGGTTTTTCCTAATGATTGTATGTCTTCTTGGTTCTGCTCTGTAAAGTCCAGACATGTTGATCATATAATTGCAGATATCTCCATACTGATCTGGCGATGGTCATATCTGAGGTGTTTCCTCCCGTAGCTTGTAACTAAACGTTCATAAACGGTCTGGAAGCTTTGCGCTACATATAGTTAGCTTTATGAGGTGACTTTTTCGATTACCTGCACAAAGATGGTTTAGGTTTTATTTTGTTTGTCTAACTGTTCGACTGCGACCACACAGCTTTGCATAGTGGTGTGGAAGCTTTCTGCCCTCCAGTGTTGTAAGCATGCGTGAAAATACCCAGATGAAAACATTCAACGCATCTATACAGTCTGAAGGAAAAAACACAAGGTGCGACCTCGACTGTCGGATACAGAAAGCAGCATGGATAACAGTTTATGATCAAGACTACATCTAGCTGTTTGAATATGAAATATCACAACACCATATTTGTTGGCTACTTATGCTTGACCTCTAACTGTGGAGGATTGATCTTTTTGGTCTAATCAGTTTTTACTAACAGGCCCAAAAAGGAGGTTAGCAGACAACACGCAGAACAGCAGCTGTGGTTGCATTAACCTTGGAAGTAGAATTAGGTTTTTATGACGCTTTATTTTTTTCTACCCATCGGGTTAATGTCTGTGAATGTGAAGGCAAACTTGCGTTGCAAGGAGGAAAGTTGTCAAGGTCAGTTACTGAGAGCTGGTGGCTGTTAGTCGCCTCCTCGTTACACCATGGGCTTCATTAGCAGCCTGATTGGCTTTGAGTTCAGCGCCCTGATGAATTTGTTTTGTCCCAAAGTCATTACTAGCTCCTACGGTCATTCATAAATGGGCCACACACACACTTACCGAAGACTTTAATATCCCACTATAAGGCAGGGCTTCTATAGCTCTGAGCGACAAATATAGCATTAAGTAGAAAACTTGATTTGGTTGGAATTTGATGCAGATTAGAGATCACTGCCTAATGAAGTCTGGAGACAACAAACACCCTGACCCCCTTACCCACACACACGTACGCACACACACACAGAGCCAGGCTCACACAGTACCAAAGGCTTAAGAGGCAGCTGACCTCTGAGAGGGAGATTTTAATTGGAAATGAACGATGGAGGAGATGAAGAGATTAAAAAGGAGTTTTGCATGAAGGTCAGGACAGCAGCAATGTGTCCCCCCTCAACACTATGAGCGCCTCACTCTTTAATGTGACAGAAGTCTTGATGCAGAAAAACACACGATGTGGAAGAGTTTAAAATGTCTGAGGGGGTTTCTTTAAGAAAATGTTACATTGACGTAGGATAACAGGTGGATTTGGGATTCCAGTTTAGCATTTGATCTAAGCTCCAACCCAGGTCAGAGGACTGAAGACTTGCTCTCCAGGGTAGTGCAGTTTTGAAAAATATGTGTGTAACAGTGTACAAAAATCATGGCTCGGTGGGTGTTCGGTACACTTTGTTGTGTCTTAAAGAAGGTTATTGTCTATCTGGCTATATGGGGAATATTAATTTAATAATTCATTAATTATTAATTTAATTATTCCTTTAATTTATTTATCAGGACACCAACCGGGAATTAACCTGGTAATTATATGAATTCCTCAGAATCAGTGTTATTATCGTTAACCAAAACGAACAAAATAACAAAAACAAGATATAACTATTAACTGCAAAAAAAGAAAAAACGAGTTTGAAAAAAAAAGAAAACTAACTGAAACTGTAATGAGTGCTTACAAAACTAACTAAAACGAACGAAATTTAATGAGAAAATGTGCTTAGTTTTCATTTCATACAGTGCCTCATAGTCTAGAAGAATTATTTCTATGTCACTCTCGCGTTGTCACCAGAAACAGATGCGATCATCTGTGTTGTGCCTTTTTAGTTGCACAAAATTGCCATGATAAAATAAACAGAACAGGAAAGTTGGCTATATTCTCATCGACTCGCTCCCTTTCAAGGAAATAAAATGTCTCTGGAAGCTATCCGAAGAAGCAATTGAAATGATGATTAAACAGTCTGCAGCAAAAACTTAATAACAGGTGAGCTACGTTGGCTAACAAACAAACTAACACTGTGACTATAAAATGCAAACAACACAGAGTTGTGTTGCTGCCGTAGGTTGTGCGTGTATCTGCTTTGTTGATAGACAAATAATCCCTGCATGGTTGTTGGTTGTTTTTTTGGCATTATCCATACATGTCAGTCAAGTAGCTTGTGTTACTGTTGTCCACCTAGCGTCATGTCAGAAAAGGTTGAGAGAAAGCGCAAAGGTGCAAAATGATTAGAAAAATCATAGAGTTGCCACTCAGTGGCAACTTTCTTTTATAGACCTGTAGCACCTGCATTAATTGTTTGGCTTTTTAATATACATGTGCTGCTATTGTGTTTACAGAAGCCATATTTCTTTTATACTTGCATGGTTTGTATGGTTGATAATCTGGCCCATATACATTTTTTAAAAAACAATATAATTTTCAGAGATTTTGTTATACATTTTTTTCTTTTTCTTTTTTTGTCTTGCCCTGGTACCAGTTTGTTTAACGCAAAAACTAAAACTGAAACTAATAAAAACTAAACTGAAACTAAGCATTTTCAAAAAACTATAACTAAACTAATCTACCTAACAAATGGTAAAAACCAACTTAAACTAAAAATAATAAAAATGTTAAAACTATTATAACCCTGCTCAGAATGAACTCTATTGTCAAATAGCAGGTTTCTATGGCTACCAGATATGATTTGTCTGAAGCGTGAGCCCTTTGCAATGAATCAAACACACTCAATAAAAGAAGCAAGGAGATTTGATTCAGTTGAACAACTTCAATAACTAAAAAGTTCCAAAAAAGCAACACTTGATTTCACTCTCAGCTAATTAGATCCTTGGTAATGGCTAAGCTAAATGACTAGGCTACGTGCTACATAAACAACACTACAAAGATGGCAGGTCACCGGAAGTGACAATGACCACGTCACCCGGGGAATTTCCTAAACGCGCTTACTCCATAACACGTACGTGCACGTGTGCGCGGAGCATACGCGGGGCGTATGCACGTGGATGAGCCGATGCCGAACGGTGGGGGTGGTATTTATTGGGGCAATTTACTACGTGGTCTCTTTGAAACAAAGGGATCGCGTGTTCCTCATCACTAACTTAGCTTTTGGCTAACAAAGAACTATGAATTGAAATGGCTACGCAATGAAAGAAAAGGGTTAGCCAGTCTACGTTCAGCTATGCCGCCTCTCGGAAACTCTCCAGTTTGTGGTCTAACACAGAGATTACAGCAAAATCACACAGAATCAAACACCGCTTGCTTACTAATAAAAGAAACACAGTAACTTCAACTCAACACTAATTAATAAAGAGTTCAAGGAAGCATGCATGCATAGAAAATCTCCAAGATTTGCTCCAAACCCAGATTCAATAAACAAAATGGAATTATCTTACTTTGTAGTCCATGTTGGTATATTTCAGGGGAAAAAGGGGTAAATCCTTTTTCGAGTAGATGGAAAAACGCAGGGATTAAAAAGAGAAAAAGGTTAATCCACTCGCTTGGATGAGGGGAGAGAAAAAGGGTTTAACCGGCCAACCAGCTCGAGATTTTCCTAGATATGAACAGGTTTTAACAGATACTTAGAGAGCAAAGCGGCCATTAGAGAGGTCATTAGCAGTTTCCCCCCTTAAAGGTCGGCTTCAAGTCGAACCAGAGAGAGTGATCGGGCAGTTTCTCCCCTTCACACGCGACTTGGAGAGCTGAACAAGAGAAAGAAGGATCACTTCCTGATTGTTGGTTTAAAGTTTCGCGGCTCCTCCCGTACTTCCACTGTCCAGTTAAGCTGGAGGAAGACCACGATGAGCCTGGTCAGCTGTTGTTCTGACTATTCAATGTAGAGGGACTCATCAAAGCCCGGCCCTCTAGGGTGAGAGAGAGAGCAGTTCTCGCTTGACCACAGTGCTGCACTTTTTCTGTCCTAAGAGATTTTCTTTTCAGAGCATTTCAGGTGGGGCTACATCATTATTATAGAACCCCTTTTCTATCATTTTCATATTGTCAGGGACAGACCCAACAACTTTCAATAAAGAAAAATAAATACAAAAGTGCATAATTATAGCCTCTTTTTTTTACTTTGATCAGCAAATACCGTTTTTCTGAATTTCCTTCCTTTCAATTCCTGAAACTATCCATTCATCATGTCCTGAACTTTAGACATGTAGAGAAAACAAATACAAGTGTATTTCTTTTAGAGGAGTAGGTTATTAACTTGCTTGCCCATGCAGTCTAAAACTGTTTTTCCATGTCGTAATCTGCTGCCTTGTCTCTTTTCTACTATTTATCAGCATAAATCAGTGCCTAAAAACCTGGAAATTACAACTAAATTGGCATGAAAGTTATTACAGAAAATCTGTTTTATGTCCCTTTGCTGAGATATATCTGTTGTAAACCTCTGCATCTTTTACAAAGCAATTTTCAGTGATCGTGTATCAAAGCAGAGCTGAAATTGAAATTGTCTGAACTCTTTTAGACCTGAAATGACATTTTTGGTTGGTTATTGCGAGGCTGACTTTACTTGACCTCAAGTTTCTTCTTCTTTGTGAAAACACACAAAAACCCCACACAGTTCAGCTACAAGTCAGCGCAAGTCTGAAAGGACCGGCGCAGCTCGGCCAGATGAAAGCGGCGTTGCGTGAAATAAAAAGCCGACATAGTCTTGTAAGATGAATATGTCACCTTTATTCATTTTCTGAGAGTCTGAGTTTTAAAACTGGCAACTAAAACATGAATATTCTTACAACAGGTTCTCCTCAAGCTGATGTTTGAGGAGGGAACAAATATTGGGGTTTCTGCCATGAAAGGAAAAGAATCTAATTTATTTTATTCTGCCTAACCAGAATCAACCTAACTACCATCCATCCATCCTGTTCATCCATTCTGTCTGTCCATCCATCTACCATCCTTTTCCTCCATCCATCCATTTTGTTCGTCCATCCATCCATCCATCCTGGTCGTCCCTCTGTCCATCCATCCATTCACATTCCTCCAAATCAAAGTTTTTCATCAGGATGTTGAACTTGGTGCATAGCTAATCCCGTCAGTGTATTCATGTTCATTTACTGTAAATATAACCGGATGTATCTCTAGATGCTGCAGCAATTATGTGTAAAATGAACACAGGCCATAAATATTGTCCTAAAACACAGTGTTGTGACAATTTCAGCTTTCTGCCTCGTTCTCCTGTTTATTCAACCTCATTTTGCATTTACTTGTGCAAACTCCTGTCCCAAGAAAAGCCTGACAAGCCTGAAGGAGGGAAACTAGCAAACATCTGAAGGTGTCAAACTGGCACAGGGAGTGCAGGAAACAGTGGGAGTGGTGTTTGTGTGGATTCAGATCTAAAAAAAACACGATATCGTTTTGAAACAGAGAAATATTAGCTAAAGGCAGGAAGCAGCTCAGAATAAACAACCCGGTGACAAAGCAGAGCACTGGTATTTAAAAGCAGCAGGTTTGTAGGAAGTAAGTACTGACCAAAATACGTAAGCTTCTAGCATCATTTTGGATCACTGTACTCTTGGATAACCCGGTTTTGTCCAAGTTCCAACAGTTTGACCCAATCAACGTTCCTCAAATCAATGGAAACTGGTTGGAATGTTCAGAAACAACCCAGGAACCATCAAACTAGGGTTGCCACCTTTCATTAATTAAAATAAGGGACACTTAGGCTACAGGACATTATTCACCAGGGGTCAAGCCGTCTGACTTGCGGAGAGGTGTGGTGCTTTTAGTTAGGGGGTCATCGAGAATGCTCATACGTTAAGCTTAAAATGCTTTATTCACTCATTCATTCACTTCGTTCTGTAAGTTAGTTATTCTGTAAGTCAGGCTACATAAAGCTGTATCCACATAAAAAATGAAACCAATTGCATACAACTTATGTTAACCAGATGCAGGTCTAACACCTAATGACACTAAGAACAACATAAGGTCTGTGTAATGTAGCAAGTCCATTACAATAGGTCTTTGCTTGTGAAATGCTTATATTGGTGTGAGGAATGAAACATACACAATAATAATTCTTTATATGTTTATTTTAAAGGTAAAGGATGCAGACCTGCAAAAAGAGTGGGTACAAGTATTAATCCAAAAACATGACTCTCAGGTTAATTGATCACTGTAAATTGTCCTTAGGTGTGGGTGTGTGCATGGTTGTTTGTCCTCTCTGTCTCTATGTGGCCCTGTGATGGACTGGCGCCCTGTCCAGGTTGTACCCCGCCTCTCGCCCGTTGACAGCTGGAGATAGGCACCAGCCCCCCCGTGACCCCTTGAGGACTAAGCGGTTCAGAAAATGGATGGATGTAATGTTATATTTTTTGTACTTACAGTATCTGTGTCTATGTTTGAAACCAGTCCAATTAGTCACACCTATTATAAATACAGCTCTGTGTTTGCGAGAGGCGTGGAGGAGCTGTATGTATGCATTTTGCTGCTGCAATGATTTTTAACGTAAAAATGTAAATAAATGCACTTGGGTGCTGGACATCTGCCTCAGCATCACTTTATCCTCCAGACCGTTGAGGTGTTTTCCTGACAAGAGCCTTAGGCATCACAGTCTGTTTGTTGAGATTCCAACAATTAACTTTCTATATTTTCTTTCTAAAGTGACTCTCTTGTGGTGATAATGGAGAGAAACCCAAAACACCTGTAAACCTTTCTATCTGCTCATTTAAATACGAATTTAGGAGTGGGATGTCAAATTGTTGATCAAATTGGCTTGCATGGCTTGTCTGCACAACAATCAAATCACACCAATAAAAAAATTGTAAGGATGTAATGTTCACTCTAAATTTATAGGTTATTTCTCTAAAATATAAACATTTTAAACAGGCAGAAACCTATCCAAACATTTTTTCAACTATTTATTAGCATAACAGTTAATCAGTCAGTATTTGTTCTTTTAAGTTGTCATTTATATTGATTGGATAATAGACTATACCTCGGCCTTCTGGCTTTAAAAGAATAATATAATAACAATAAAATTGCACATGCAAGAGACATCTTTGAAAATGCACAAAAGCGAGCCTACATGCCGTATCGAGATGTCGGAATGAAAAACTGACACAGACGTGTGTTTTCTGAATTCTTCTGTTCCTGCAATGAGTGATCTCACTCGCCAACATAGTTTACAATTCGTCTTTACTGACCCTGTCCAGCCAAAGATGGGCCTCTTCCCTTTCACATCTGTATCTCTGTAAGCATTTTCACTTTTGGGCTTGGGAACATTTTGAAATGTGCGAGTTCCATGGGTGTCAGTGTGTTATGTCTTCCTGTCTGATTATTCTTGAGCGGGCAACACCCAAGAACTGCAAACACAAACAACTGGTGGTCCCTTGCAGTGATTTCCTGTAGACTATTTCTAAATACATAGCTAGAATAAGGCTATTATAGCTTATATGCAACAGATACAGGACAGGACAATTCTGTATTTTAAAGGTCTCATGCTATTTCACATCTTTCAACATCTGGGATAGGTAGATTTATGATCAAATGTTACCACTGGTGTCATTTAGTATTAATTTGTCCTGAAATATAACTTCCTGGGGTTATTCTTCGACCCGGAACTAAGATGTTTGGTTTCCACATAAAGCTGATTTGAGCAGCCAAAGCTACCAGCTTCTTATCAATAGCAGAGTGTAGACAGAGCCCAAACCATTGTAGTAGTAGTAGTAGTAGTAGTAGTAGTAGTAGTAGTAGGTTTAGGCTAAAAAGTCCTGCTTTCAGTATATTTGGGTGGCGAATCATAAAAAAAACCATGAAAGAAGACATTTGTGGATATCCAGTGTTTCGAATAAAGACTCCAATCTGCTGCGCCCCAAAAACTACTGAAAAACAATGTGTCTACCCAGAGTGAAGCCGCTGAGATGGTGCTGAATAATACAAACCTCTCCTCCAATATCAGAGTTCCAGTTGGACACGCCACGTCTTCTGCAAAGAGCTTCCACGACAGATCAGACCTAGGTGGAGCTTCTCGGACTCACGATTTCTTGAAAGGAAAGGAACTCTGCATTTAGAATAAATGTGAAAGTTTTCATGTTTCCCAAGTCAGGCACTGAACAGTTCAAAACGTTTAAGATTTTTAAAATGGCGGCCAAACAGATTTTGAGCCCTTCACTAAGGTGTTTTACATTGTGTTTGTATGTCGTCTGATAATCAGCATCCTAATAATGGCCCGTTCGCTATGCTGCACTCTGGGAAGAGGTTCAGATCCCTCCACTGCAAGAACAGCTTCTTCCCCTGGGCAGTCAGAAGTCTGAATGGACAGAAATCTTAATCTGACTAGTTTAGTAGCCCCTTATCAAGTGGGGTCATTTGGCTAAATTACGTTTAATATGATCTTTTCAAATCAGAATTATTAGCATTTTTGAACCCTATGGAGTATAAAAACATGTGCGGGCTCTTTGTAAAGGTTATACCCTCTAGTTTCACCCAATAGCAGTTAGAATCACTGTATGACTGGCACACTATGTGCCAACAAAAAAAAACCTGCTGATTATTCACAACTCAAATAGAAATATATCCATAAATTATTTTTTTTACTGTTTTTATGTGGATATGTCCAGGTGATATATCTATCTATCTATCTATCTATCTATCTATCTATCTATCTATCTATCTATCTATCTATCTATCTATCCATCCATCCATCCATCCATCCATCCATCCATCCATCCATCCATCCATCCAAGCCCAATATGAGTCACATTGATGATTTGTAATGAGTGGACGTGAATTCTGACTGGAGCTCCATTTGTTTATTATTCAGCAGTGTGCAGCCGTCTCTGAAAAGTATTGAATCTCATTCAACATTCTCATTAGTCTATGTTGTTTTTTTTAATCCTGCACACATTTTAATGTGTTATTTACTTTGTTTTTACTCCCTGTGGTCAGTTTATTCACCGCCAGAGGTTTCGATCCTTCTGTCCCTCGCCCTCAGCAGACAAGCTATGTTTTTTAAAGAAAAAAAAAATCAATCTCTTCCTTTTCATCTCCCACCATCTTCTGTTCATCCTCCCACGCCAGGCCTCGCTATTCAGAGGCGCGGAGCCAAGCAGATTGATCGGTCATGGTTGTGTCCCAGCCATCGGCCAGGGAGCCCTCTAATTAGGGGTCCTCGGTAAGAAGTGACGAGCCCTGATGTCTGTTGATAAGAGACTCTGAATCCGCTTTGACTTGCACGCCACCTTTCATTTTATTTCCAGAAATGTAGGGCCTTAAAGGCCACAATGAGGTGTTTAATATGCTCATAAGATACAAAAAGCTTTGACCTTCAGTGGTTTTCAGGCCAGTGATGTGGCTTGTTTTCCTGGAAAGGTGGGCATTTTTCTTTTTCATTTAAAGAGAAAACAGTTTCCACTTCATTTTTTTTTATTTTTATGGATAGGACTGTTTCAAGGACCAACTGATGATTTGCTAAACATATTTGAGATTAACTTATCTTTTACATAAATAGACTAGAATGTGTCAAACACCAATAACAATTTTAGTGTTAATAGAAAAGTGTGAAGTTTGTGAGGTTTGTCTGGCATTTTAAGGGTAAAATAAGACCTCTTGTGTGGGATGATAGCGAGAATAAATCGGTGGTTTTGTGATTTTCAAAGTTTGTTGATCTGTTTCATGGCATAAAATCTCTGAAAACCTCAGAAAAATATCAGGTAATGAGTTTCCTCAGTTAATGAGGAAAATAAATTATGTATTTCATTGTATAATTGAAATTAAATTGATTTAATTTTTTTACGATTAGACACAAATACATGTACATTTGTTTATCCTATTCATTCAAAATCTGTAAAAAAAAAAAGAAGCATCTGAGATGTAGGAATTTAAAGTTTTTAGTTGTATACATTTTTATTTTATTTTTTATCCTAGTTGATTTTAAAACGGTTTTATCATTTTACATTTTATAATTTTTATAATTTTGTATGGCTGTTTTTGTTCATGGTTTAGATCATTTTGATTTAGTTCAGTTAATCTATATAGCCCCAGTTCACAACACATGCCAATGCACTTCACATTTCAATTGTAATCGAATTTTTGTTTATTTTTAGATTCTTTTTTAATTATTGGTTTATTATTAAATCATGTGATTGCTGTTTCATCATCTCAGTGTTCAGCACTTTGGTCTTGTTGGTTTTTAAAGTAAAAATATGATTTGGCACGAATTTCAAACTCATTTTCCTTGTGGGCCACATCAAGATCATGCATGTCCTAAAAATGGGCCGTGCCAGGATTCTCACTCTCCTCATCCCATCTCTGTCCCTCATCATCATCATCTGCACCTGTGTCGTCCTGTCTGAACCACCTCACCTCCTATTATTTGCACCTGTGTTCCTCCTTGTCTCCCCTTACTTAAGATCCAGCGAGCGCTTCAGTCCTCGCTGGATCATCGTCGTACATTTGTGTGCATCGTCTCGCCTTGTGTTGCTGCACGTCAATAAAAGAGCACCTTACCTTCAAGTCAGCTTCTGCATCTGGGTTCTTCATCATCCCTGCAGCATACGCGTGACAGGCCGGTTGTGGCAGAATTTATTGATAATAATGCCCCTCAAAAAATTTTAAATATAAATAAAAAGCTGTCTTTGTATTTGATAAGTACTTCTTGAGGTATTGCTGCTCAACATCTTTTTAGATTTTGTAAATTGGAACCTTGAAAAATTTAACCAGTTTAACCAGAACCTCATTTACTGCCTGTCAGACAACCTCAAGCCTAGTTTATACTTCTTGTCAGGAAATTTGCACACAAATGCAGATTATTTTTTTTTTATTTTTTTTTTTCTGGAGCTAAACCCACTCAAAACTGTGGAGATGACAGTCGACTTCAGGAAGAGACCCCCTGCAACATCTCCTCTCATAATCACCAACAGGCCAGTCCCCACAGTAGAGTCTTTCAGGTTCCTAGGATCCACCATCACACGGGACCTGAAGTGGACCTCCCACATTGACTCTATAAGGAAGAAGGCCCAGCAAAGGCTGTACTTTCTGCGTCAGCTCAGAAAGTTCAACCTGCCTCAGGAACTGCTGACCATATTCTACACAGCAATAGTCCAGTCTGTCCTGACCTCATCCATCTCTGTCTGGTTCGGATCCGCCACCAGGCAAGACAGGGACAGACTGCAGAGAACAGTCAGGTCCTCAGAGAGGATCATATGTACTGATCTTCCCTCCATTGAGGACCTTTTCCGGGCCAGGGTCAGGAAGCGGGCCAGAAAAATCACCACTGACCCCTCACACCCTGGCCACAATCTGTTTAGGCTCCTCCCCTCAGGCCGGCGTTACAGAGCGTTGTACGCCAAAACCACCCGACATAAGAACAGTTTCTTCCCCCAGGCTGTCGCTCTGATGAACTCTGAATAGTCACAGAGTGTGAGTCCATTCACATGAACAATAAACTAAAACTCTGCACTGCTGTATATACTTACTGTAAAATAACCCTGGTTTGGTGTATATATTATCCTTTATTATTTATTTGTATTTATTTTTATTTCCTTTTTTATTTCACTTATTTAAGTTCTGTACTGGAGAGAAAAGTTGCCGGAGTCAAATTCCTTGTATGTGTCATACTTGGCCATTAAAGCTGATTCTGATTCTGATTATTCACGGAGATGCTTTTTGTTTATAGTCCTCCGTTTCTGCCTCTCTATTCTCCATAGGTTTTTCTTTGTTGCTAAGTAATTCCCAACCAGGAGAGCAGGGATTCCTAAATTTTCATGGATGGTCTGCCTGCCACTGCTATGTCCTATCTGGCTGACTAGAGCTTTTTTTCTTCATCTTGTGAACTCATTACCCCTTAAGGAGCGATGGCTGACAGAAAGTTAGTTTTGTATAAGCTGGAATGCTTTTTACTAGAAGTGCTGCTCGTAGAATTCTCCACACCTCTTTGTGTTCAAAATCGCCAAAACACCATATTAGACAGATCGTCCTTTCAGTATGAAGCATATAGTGTCCAAATGCTCAATTAACTACTGATTACAGCAACTGTAGTACACCATTCTGGTGAAACGATCTCTGGCTGTTGCTGAACTGACCAGTCAGAGGCATACGCTCTCCATTGTTGGAGACTGATACAGTAGTTAGAAAATCGCAGAGTTGACTGAGAGGCCTAGTGTCGACGCATAATGGCGCTGCATCAATCCGTTTCAACATAGACGGAGAAGTAGAAACTAAGCTTCAGCCGCTGGGTTCCACTTTTTTTCCCCTGGAGCTCCATACCCCGCTGGATCTTCAATCGCACCACCTGAGCCTCATAATTCCTCTGATTAATGAAAAAGGTAATAATATATATCAATATAAGTCATTAGGGCCACGTAGTAAAATGAAATTATTGAACCTGTGACAGGGAAAGAACTCAGTGTTAATATTCAATTCAATTCAATTCAATTCAGTTTATTTATATAGCGCCATTTCACAACAGATGTCATCTCAAGGCACTTTACAAAAAGAGTTATTACAATACAATGTTTAGTGTAGAAATTACAGAACCACAGAAGATTGCGTCGTGGAATTCTCAGCAATCCCTCATACTGAGCAAGCATGCAGCGACAGTGGGAAGGAAAAACTCCCTTTTAACAGGAAGAAACCTCCGGCAGAACCAGGCTCAGCACAAGCGGTTATCTGCCGCGACCGTCTGTGGCTTGGAGAATACACAACAGAGACACAGAAAGAGCAACAGAACTGATGCACAAGTTTGTTGCAGGACGTGGAGAATTTTCCGTCACTGCAATGCCATCTTAGTCAGGGTCGTCAAGCAGGGCTAATCCGGAGCACCTACTATAATAGAAAACAGGTTAGTGCTTGAATTGACAGCACATCATGCAGTTGGGGAGAAGTAGGAGAGAAAGTAGGAACAGACCCTAATAATGTCCTCCAACAGCCTAGCCTAAAGCAGCATAGCTACTAACATTAACCTGTCTCCTAGCTACTAGGAGACCTGGCTACCAACACTCTGTCTGAGTCCTCCTGACCCGTGGACGGTGTAGGGCCGGTAACGGCCCCCGTCATGCCGGGGTCTTCTCGGAGTCGGGTTGTTTGAGAATGCAGCCCAAAGTGGGTGGTAAACTCCATCTAAGGCTAAATACCGGCACGAGACCGATAGTCGACAACTATCTTAAGGAAAAATAGACAGAACTGAGAGGACAGAGTTGAAGAGGGCGAGAAACGTTTAAGAGATAAACGGGTGGGGTCCGCACAGTCTGCCCGGGGGATTCAACCCGGCAGGTAATGGGCGGCCGCACTGTGCGGGAGGATCCCCTTGAGGGACCTCTCTCCGGCGCTGGCTGGCCCCTGTGGGGCGCATTTCTTCCGCGGCGGTAAGCCGCGACCGGCTCCGGATCTTTACCTGGCTTACATTAATCTATCTCTACCTAGCTACTCTACCTCTTCCTATCTCTTCCTAACTTTTGACACTCTGCCTGACTACTAACATTAACCTGTCTCTTCCTATCTACCTGTCTGACCTGACTCTAACTACCTATAAACATATCTCTAACTGTAAGCTTTGTCAAAGAGGAAAGTTTTTAGCCTAGTTTTAAAGATAGACAAATTGTCTGCTTCACGAACCAACCCTGGGAGCCGGTTCCATAGGAGGGGAGCCTGATAGCTGAAAGATCTGCCACCCATTCTACTTTTAGAAATCCTAGGAACTACCAGTAAACCTGCAGTCTGAGAGCGAAGGTCTCTGTTAGGAACATATGGAACAATCAGGTCTCTTATGTATGATGGAGCTAGATTATTAAGGGCTTTATATGTCAGAAGGAGGATCTTGAATTCTATTCTAGATTTTACTGGGAGCCAGTGAAGAGAAGCTAAAACAGGGGAAATGTGATCTCTTCTTTTAATATTCATCAGAATCCTAGCAGCAGCATTTTGAACTAACTGAAGACTTTTAATTGTATTCTGTGGACTACCTGATAATAGACAGTTACAGTAATCCAGCCTTGAAGTAACAAAGGCATGGACTAGTTTTTCAGCATCATTCCTGGACAGGATGGTTCTAATTTTTGCAATATTCCTAAGGTGAAAAAAGGAAATCCTACAGACTTCTTTAATGTAAGTTCTAAAAGACATATCTTGGTCAAAAATGACACCGAGGTTTTTTGCTTTATTACTGGAGGCTAATTTAATGCCGTCCAGGTGAAGGGGCTGACTAAGTAGTTTCTTTTTCAGAGCTTCTGGTCCAAAGACGACAACTTCTGTTTTATCAGAATTTAGAAGCAAGAAGTTTAGAGTCATCCAAGTTTTTATGTCTTCCAGACATGCCTGTAGTCTACCTAACTGATTGGATTCATCAGGATTTATGGATAGATATAGCTGTGTATCATCTGCGTAACTATGGAATTTTATCCCATGCTGCCTAATTATTTTACCAATAGGAAGCATATATATAGTAAAGAGAATCGGCCCAAGCACTGAACCCTGTGGTACTCCGCAAGTAACTATTGAGGTTGAGGAAGATCTATTGTTTACCTGAACAAACTGAAATCTGTTAGACAAATAAGATTTAAACCAACCTAGTGCTGTTCCTATTATACCGACACTTTGAAGCCTTTCTATGAGAATATTGTGGTCAACAGTGTCAAAGGCAGCACTGAGATCTAACAGGACCAGAATGGTCACCAGTCCATTGTCTGAGGCTATGAGAATATCATTAGTAACCTTCACCAGAGCTGTTTCAGTGCTGTGATGAGCTCTAAAGCCTGACTGAAACTTCTCAAACAGCTCATTATTGTTTAAATGCTCACATATCTGGTGTGCAACTATTTTCTCAAGAATTTTAGATAAGAAGGGAAGATTAGATATCGGTCTATAGTTAGTTAAGTCGTTTTGATCAAGAGAGGGTTTCTTAAGTAGAGGTTTAATTACAGCAATCTTAAACTCCTGTGGTACATATCCATTGACTAAGGATAGATTCATTATATTTAAAATTGGAGCAGCGATCAGAGGGAAAACTTCTTTTAAGAGTTTAGTTGGGATTGGGTCTAAAACGCAAGTTGAAGGTTTAGATGAAGCTAATAATTTTAGTACATCACAAAGTTCGGCTGCATTAAAGCAGTTTAAGCATATATTAGGTTCCACCATTTTTGAGGCTGCCTCATTAACTAAGGAGGAAGCAAGCATATTGGGAAGGTTCCCAATTATCTTATTCTTTATGGAGTCTATTTTATTTATAAAGAATTGCATGAAGTCGTCACTGCTTAGAGCTTGGGGAATGGTTGGCTCGATAGAGCTATGATCCTGTGTGAGTTTGGCAACTGTATTAAAAAGAAACCTAGGATTATTTTTATTCTCCTCGATTAAAGATGAATAATATGCTGTTCTAGCTGTGTAAAGGCTCTTTTTATATAGCAATAAACAATTTTTCCATATTAAAAAGGAATCATGTAAATGCGTGGAGCGCCAATAGTGTGGTATTTTTGATCTTGCTTCCATATTCACTTCCAGAGAACACAGCTGCAGGTTTTATTTACTTTTTCTGTGGGGTTTTCTGACAGCTTCTATTCGTATTGTATTAAATCACAGAAAAATATTATGGGAGTGGATACTTACCAAAGAACAATGCTTATCTCATTAACAACGAAGGCAAATGGTATGGTAAAAAAGGAAGTAAGGCAGATTTAACAGAAAACAGAAATCGGCTAAGAGAACTCAAGGTCAGTTTAGGCAGGCTGGGAATGTTGGGACTCCTTGAGAGAGGTTTACATATTACGTCTGAGAAATGTAACTTATCTTGATCTGTGTGTAAAAAAAGCTGTGGTCCACTAGAGTTCGGGCTGGACTCTGAGGGATAATTCTCTGGGACTGCACCCGCCTGCAGGTGAGATCGGCCAAAATTGGATAATTGTGTCTGTTTCTTATTTGCTCTCTTTTGAAAGAAGTTATGAATACACTCGGAATGTGGAATTGAGGTTGCAGAAGAAGTAGAGATTAAAAGCCACATTTTGGCGCCTGTTCCTTTAAAGGCAGGCTTTAACGAAGGACTAAAAAATTCTACTTTTCAACATTAACCTAATCATTCAATTACCTCTCCTCATTAGTACTCCTGGCTCCAGTCACCACAAAAATGGTCCTCCTTTTCATTTTTTCCACCTCAAATGATGTCAGTGAAATTGCTTCTCCCACCCCAAAATTTTGTATTCCTGGGATTTAGGTAAGTGCAAAATCTTCATATATTTTTCCTCAAGAAAATTACAAAAATAGTAACGCAGAGTGGCTTGAGCAAGTAACTTTAATCTCATTACCTGTATGGAAATAGTAACGGGTAAGATTAGTTACTGAAAAAATTGTCATATTAGGACTAACACACTACTAAGTAACGTCTTACCGGCATAACTGGTTACAATGAAGAAGACTCTGTTAAAAAAAATAATTAAAAAAAGGCCTTTGAAACAAAGAGATACAGTGAAAAATGAGAGGTCAGTGATTTTTATCATAGGTACACTTCATGACCTGAGAGAGAGCTGTTACCACAGAAACCAAGGTTACTATTAGTAACACACTTTGTCATCATGGTTTAAAATCCTGTCTTACTCAAAAGGTCCCGCTTCTTAAACCAGCACATGTCCAGGTCCTCTTAAGTGTTCCAGCGACCATCTGGATGTAGACGCTTTTTCCTTCTCTCCCACTCTCTCGTCTTATCTGCTGCTCTTTCCAAACTACCATCCTGTGCTGAAACCGCCAAGCTCCTCATCAGACGTGTCTTCGCCCTTTATAGCATCCCCTCTGAAATTTTGTCCCCCAATTCATATCCAAAGTTTGGAAGGAGTTCTGTTTATCTGACCCCCAATTCATATCCAAAGTTTGGAAGGAGTTCTGTTTATCTGACCCCCAATTCATATCCAAAGTTTGGAAGGAGTTCTGTTTATCTCTTGGTGCTAAACCTCAATTATCTTCTGGATCCCATCCCCAAACCAACCATTGTAGGAGTCTTAATAAAAATACCCTTTGCAGTTTCTGTAAATTCAACCCCACATCCAGGTGCCTACACCGGCCATGGGTCTAATATACCCATTATGCTCATGTGCCTATGCACTTCTTCCAATTGAATCCTCCATGGGATGCCAACCTTTACTTCTGCGTGCCACTATCCCTGATGTCAAATCTCACCTCCAATCCTGTCAGCTTGTTGGAAACCAAACCACGGCTGCCCTTTGCTTCACTTTTGCCCAGAACAAAAGAACTACAGACCGTAAAAGCATGCAAAAAGAGTTTATTGCCAAATGTTGAGGAGATTTACAACATTAGGAAATTTCTGTGGTACTTTGTGCAAGACAAAAGACAGGCTAGGTTCCTTTGTCCTCATGTCACCAACTCCATTATCAATCCTTCTGCAATCAAACTAAAATTGTCTTCCCATCTCAGTTCATCCTGTTCCCCACTTCTCTCAGATTAAGCCATTCATTTCAAGTTCGGAGTCTTATAACAAAACCATTAATAATGACAGTATCAAGACAGTTGAGATAATGTTCTATTAAAATGAAATCAATTTGATAATCAAATATCATTCATATTTATTTTCGAGGGGTGTGGGTGCATAGTATATACTTTTTATATTGAACTACCTGTTTTTGGTTGTTGTTTAATGGATCGATTACTGAGAAGTATTTTTCATTTGGATACAAGGTTATTCTTAGACTTTGTTGTTGATTTTATTTTTTTGTTTTTGTGGTGACATTTGTTGTGAAACTCATTTTAGCTTAATACAAAGACAGTATAAGTTACAATAGAAAGTCCCAGTTATGTCTCCAGGTCTGGGTTCTGAATCTTGCCTTACAATCACAGCATACAGGAGGGAAAAGCCGTGATTGTAAATTTGTTTTATTTTTATTTCTCAATACTGTACATGTAGGGACAGCAGGAAAAAGCTGCGAAGATGCTGCATTTTAATCTTTGGTCAGATGACATTAATTTTAAATGAAACATGTATTTTCTTTCTAGTTACTTCAGTTGAGCAGCAGCTTTTGTTCATGTGTTTTGGCCTACTGAATTCTGTTAACCAGACAGCCTGTAAGTTAAACACTGATCATAGCGCTTGTCTGTTAACATAGCTGCTCCTAAGCAGTTATAAAATAATATTCATGTTTATTCTTTATTAAGGAAGATTGAATTGATTTATATCTCTGAGCTACTCAATGAACAAAACACAAGAACACTTATTTGTCAAAAAACACAGATAGAAGTGATTTATTTAGGAGCCCAACTTAATATGCATTCCATCCATCACCTCATATATATATCACTTTAAACTTGGATAGTATATCTTATCCTTCAGGGTTCCCTGGGCATCCTCATGCCTCTGCAGCAGATACCAGCCTGTGCCAACATAAATCTGGGCCGTAAAACCTGTCAGAACGCCATCCTGGATTTTCTCAGAAAAAGCAAAAAAGGATAATTATTCCTGTCAACACCATCTGTTTTAGTCATTATGATGCTCTATTAGGCTCTATATGAACAGCGCAGCTACATTCTCTCATTCCATCTATCTTAATGTGACAATATTTCATCTCTTACAAAACTAATGGTCATATTTCAGCTGAATGTGATGCATCTGTGCCAAGAGGAGGTGAGGAAATTTGGGAAAAAAATTGTCCAAATGTTTAGAAATTAAGAAGACTAGGATATTTGCACAAAGTTTCAACTAATCAGTTCAGTCTACTTTAGATTAGCCTTCTGTGTCGCTAAAGCATTAGATTGTGAATGTGATTTTTTTAAAGAAATCCTGCAGGGTTATGAACATATATAGTGACTGTAAACTTACCAGCATTCAGATATTTGACTCCATGTCCAGATCTGTTGGTCTGCTTCACTTCTACCCTAAGAATAACAAGATAAGGAAAATATACACCTGAAACTAGGCATTTATTTACACTGTAAAAAAAAGTCTTTATTGTTCTCACTGGCTGACGATAAATAGGACCAAACAATAACCATTTTAGATCAATTGAGATTTAAAAATTGTTTCTCTTGCTTAATGCCAGAATACTAAATTGTTTTTTCTTTAGATTTAATTTCCTCGGTATTTCCCAGAATGACCTTTAAACAGCAGGATTTAGTAAAAATATTTTTGGCTATCCTTCTAATTTCATCCCATCAGAACCGATGTAACTTCCCTGTGGACAGGTCGCCAGTCCATTGCAGGGATAAATATTTAGGTTAAATCTAAACATTTAATTTGGACCTAAAAATTTAGCCAGGAAGTCGAAGCTAAATATTTAGTAACGAATCTCAAAATGTATCTTCTTAACTAAATATTTAGTTTGGAGAACGGTGGTCATTAGGCAAGAGATAGGTTTCAACCAAGACAGATCGGAAGTCCATTGTAGGGTTAAATATTAATTTAGGAAGCTCAATTTAGCTAGTCCATTGCAGTGCTAAATATTTAGCTAGGAAGCTAAATATTTAGTTAATAACATATTTCAAAAAAGTTAGAAAGCTGAAAATGTAGCTTCTTCACAAAATATTTAGTTTGGATCTAGTCTGGTGCCTATCTCCAGCGGTCATCGGGTAAAAAGTTGGAGTTCACCCTGGACGGGTCACCACTAGACATTGCAGGGCTAAATATATGGTTAGGAAGTTATATATTCCTCAATAATTAGCCTCCTAAAAAAATAGTTTAAACTGACATTTATAAACCAATAGATAACATGGACGCAAATAAGACTTCGAAAAATTAAACGCTTTTTTTTCTTTTAGGACAGGCCAAATAACCAAATTTATTGGCATTAAACAGCTTGCAGTATCCATTGTACACATCATAGTTTTCCCTCATGCTCCTCTCAATCTAAATAAAAACACTCAGTGAGAACTTAACCTTCTTTCTACGATCTTTACCTGATCACTCCTCTAGACCACCTTTCAAATGTGAGTGCATGTATGCTGAATGTCCTGCTATGTTAATGCATAGAATGTTTCAGGATGACCAAAAAGTGCTGCTAAAGCATCAGATCATAGCTGATTTTATATGTCTCCAAGCCCCAAATTAATCTTCTGCATGTATCAAATTTGTGTATTTTTCAGCTATCAAGCCTATTCAGCTGATATTACTGTTCCTGAAACTTGATCAGTGAGCCCCACAGTTATTTTTCAGTAATATTCAGAATTAGCCTTTCACTTTGCTCTCTTTAATGTTTTGAACCAAATTTCAATGGCTCAGCGCATTAGAGAAGAGTTTGCATGTGTGCATGGAGCTTCTGTATTTCCCTGCAGACGTTTGCATGCTGCACTGCAGCTGAAAAGCAATGAAGATGGATTAGTTTCCTCTCTCCGACTGTCTTAGGGAAGCAGAGGTGGGATTGGGAAGCACCAACACTCGAGCAGAAGAAGCACATTACTCCACTCTGCCAAGGTCCCCAGATGAAAGGTTCAGCGATTTTGTTGGCTGATTATCAAAACCGAGATGCAGCAGTTTCCACAGCGTCACCTCCTGCATCCTCCTCATCTGCTGGGAGACAGTGCTGCTGACTCAGCTGACAAGTTGCAGTGTTTCTGCTATTTGACGTTCTGTGTCTGTATTTTGGTAAGACTTTCAGAGCTTTGGCTCAGAGGAAAAGAAGTTTACTCTTGCTTATCTCAGACTTGAAACCTTCCTGCATAACTTGGGGAAACGGCGTCCTTGGGCAGGACTCTGTTTGCCCTTAATGTCCCAGATATGCTTATCAGTCTGAGTGGGTGAATAAAAAATGCTGCAGATATTTTGTGCAAAGATATACTTGAAAGCACAGAATAAATGTAAGTGTGTGTGTGGGTGGGTTGTGAATAGATGAACTAGCTGTAAAGCATCCTGCAAAACCTTCATTAGGGTTAAATAGGTGTTATTATACAGCAGACTACACATCGGTGGCTTCCCCTAGTAAGTATGTGAAAAAACCTGAACATAAATCCTTCTTTTATTGCTGAAACCAAATCTAAGAGCGCAAAACTTAGCATGAACCCATTCTAAAATGAAATATATGTATTCAGTAGAAACTAAACTCTATTATTACCAAATAATATGTTTTATTCATCACAAGATCCACAATTATTTTCACCCTTGATTTCTAGAGTAAATGGAAATTATATGTGTTTTAATTTATACGTTAATTCAAGATCAGCTGAGAAACAAATTCATAGACAGCAGATTCAAAATGGTGACAAAACCATTTCTAAAAGCGGTTGTAAACATCCCAGCATATCTGTCCATGTGTTTTGCTGTATTTGTTGTAACTGGATACATTTCACACAAAACAACAACCAACTATATATCCTGCAGATCACTCACATCATGTGTTAAGCTGTGAAAATGCCTGGGCAAGGCATTTAACCCCAAAATTGTCTACCGACAATTGTATCGGTGTATGAATGTGTGCGCGTTTGTGAGGGTGAATGTGGCTCCAGTGTAAAGCGCTTTGAGTGGTCAACATGACTAGAAAAGCGCTTTATAAGTTGAGTCCATTTACAAACAAGATATTTATTTACTTTAGGACTATATTTATTTGAAAAACTAAATATATAATTCATTTGTAAAATATTTAGTTTACAAATTATCATATTTAGTTTGTAAAATAACTTTACGTCTGACCTAAATATTTAGTTGAAGCTACATGTTTAATTAGCAAGCTACATGTTTAGTTACCAAGTTAGCTTGCTAGCTGAATGTGTAGTTTCTAGCAAGCTGGACATTTAGGTCTGAGCTAAATATTGATTTTGTAAAGTAAATATTGATTTTGCTAACCTAAAATAAATTTATGAAATGTGGAATTTATAAATTTATCAATGACAAGATGAAACCCAATTTTCCCCCTCTTATGAGCCACATTTTTTTTTTTTTTTTTTTTTGAGCGTGGAAATTTACAAACAGCACTCTATATACTACCAGTCTAACTTAACAAGCTTCCTCCAACATCACTGCACAAGGTATGTTTTTTTTTAATTATACCATAAAGAGAAACTGCACCGGTTCAGGTTTGGTCAAGCCATGTCAAGCTGTGTTGGTATATCCCATATTTAATTTGAAGGCTGCAGATTACGGTGTTTAGGAACATGAACTGACATCAAAACAGAAATAAAAATTGATTCACTCAGACAGTTATACTCGTCACCACTTTTTTCAGTCACTGCAACCAGGCTCAGACGATCGCCAAGTAAAAACACTTGTTTGGGGGGGGTTTATGGCCTCTTAAATGGACTGAACTTATATAGCGCTTTTCTAGTCTTACTGACCACTCAAAGCGCTTTACATTGAAGCCACATTCACCCATTCACACTCATACACCCAACATGGCTCGGTAGGACAATGTAGAATTTGGGGGTTTAAGTGGCACAGGGGCCCAGGGGCACATTGACATGTGACTGGAGAAAGCTGGAATTGAACCTACGGCCCTCCGATTGCAAGCCAACTACTCTACCACTGAGCCACAGTCGTCCACAAAAGCTTTGTATTTTTGTGAAGTCTTTCACAGGAAATTCATCGCTTTTGGTATATTTGTATGTCTTCTAAAAATGGATATTAATCCTTTAACCACTGGCATAACAGCAGCAATTAACTACTGAATTAACTACCCGGCCAGCAACATTTAGAGCTGCACTCATGCTCTTCAAAGTACTGCTGCTTATACATAGTTTACATGGCAAAGGAAAGTTCCCTACTTGTTGCGGTTTTGAATCAGTCAGCCATCAGTGGTTTGGTTTCCTCATTATCCTGTGAAGTTATTCTGTTTGAGTTGTTGATTCTGACCCAACTCAGCCTCCTGATTGGTGTTTGTTGGATTTCATGCCTGTAAACAGTCTGCTGCCTTCAGGGATCACTCAGTCTTGACAGGTCAATAACCCGAGTGAGGTAGAGCAATAAGCCTCCGCTGAACACCATCCAAAAGATCGGGGAAAGGTCAACTTCATGCAGCTGTTTCACCTGACAGATTCACCACCTCCACCTCATTGTCCCAGAATTAACTGCAGGTCGTACACCAGTCGTCTTCTCTATCCTCTTTAGCCCCAAATCCCTCAGGGCCCTTAGTGATGTAGAAAACCTGATGTTAGATGGGCTTCTCACAGAGGGGCCGAAGACTGATTGAAGAGACACGATGGCAAATTATTCTTTGACCTTTAACGGCTGCTTTCAACATAATTACACCAATTTAAGAAGCGAATTAAAAAGTTCCTCTATCCATTCATCTTTACACATCTTTCAGGTTTTGTGTTGAACTACATGAAAACAGCTTCATTTAGAAAATAAGGTTGTGACATTTAGTGAAAATGTCAGGAAAATAAAACCGTTTACTGGATTTGACAGGAGGAAGGGTCAAAATTAGCATGCTGGTAAGATTTTACACAACTGTCAATCATGCGGTGTTGGCGGCAAGGACGCAGTCTGATTGCTCTACACTTTCATGGTGATGGAAAGGACCGGGTAAGAGAATATGAACCACATCGTTTAGGGTTGCGTCTAAAAGTTGCAAGCTGGTAGTATAGATGTGGCTTCCAGTAGTACAAGAGTACCTTTACTGAAGTTACAATGGCCAACAATGGTGCCGCCATATACCCAGTCCATACCAGAAATCTCAAGTGAAAGTAAGTGAACTCTGCTCCAAGCTAAAACAAAAAATACATTTACAGAATTCTATGGATTTTTAATGGTATAACTACTTAGTTAATTAAATTTGCAAGTTTATAGACTACTGTAAAACTCCTAGTGTAAGCCTACACTAATCTCTAAGTTGTAATGTAAAGTTTTTATGGATATACAGGTCCTTCTAAAAAAATTAGCATATTGTGATTAAGTTCATTATTTTCTGTAATGTACTGATAAACATTATACTTTCATATAATTTAGATTCATTACACACAACTGAAGTAGTTTAAGCCTATTATTGTTTTAAAATTGATGATTTTGGCATACAGCTCACAAAAACCCAAAATTCTCAAAAAATTAGCATATCATGAAAAGGTTCCCTAAACGAGCTATTAACCTACTCATCTGAATCAACTTATTAACTCTAAACAACTGCAAAAGATTCCTGAGGCTTTTAAAAACTCCCAGCCTGGTTCATTACTCAAAACCGCAATCATGGGTAAGACTGCCGACCTGACTGCTCTCCCAGAAGGACATCATTGACACCCTCAAGCAAGAGGGTAAGACACAGAAAGAAATTTCTGAACGAAATAACTGTTCCCAGAGTGCTGTATCAAGGCACGTCTGTGGGAAGGAAAAAGTGTGGTAGAAAACGCTGCACAACGAGAAGAGGTGACCGGGCCCTGAGGAAGATTGTGGAGAAGGACCGGTTCCAGACCTTGGGGGACCTGCAGAGGCAGTGGACTGAGTCTGAAGTAGAAACATCCAGAGCCACCGTGCACAGGCGTGTGCAGGAAATATTGTGAAGAGAAAGTTGAGAGACGCAAGACCCAACACTCTGGATGATCTTAAGGCCGCTATCAAGGCATCCTGGGCCTCCATAACACCTCAGCAGCGCCACAGGCTGATTGCCTCCATGCCACGCCGCATTGAAGCAGTCATTTCTGCAAAAGGATTCCCAACCAAGTATTGAGTGCATAACTGAACATAATTATTTGAAAGTTGACTTTTTTTGTATTAAAAACACTTTTCTTTTATTGGTCGGATTAAATATGCAATTTTTATAGATAGGAATTTTGGGTTTTCATGAGCTGAATGCCAAATCTGCCAAATCTAAAGTATATGAAAGTCTAATGTTTACACTACAGAAAATAATGAACTTCATCACAATATGCTAATTTTTTGAGAAGGACCTGTAACTGCTGTTAAAGGCAGTGTGTAATTTTCGGCCAGTAGGGGGCAGTGCATACCTAAATTATCACAAGCATGCGGTATCTGTGTCTTCGAGTAAGAAACTCAACAACGGAGGTCCATTGGTTTTGTTTTCAAGCCAAACAGGTGCACAATATATACAATTTAACAAAATAAAATAAAACAATTATAGATAAGAATCAGACATTTTTAGCTGTGATATTAAAACAAATATCAAAATGTACCTACATGAAGTAGAAAGAGAGTAGGTGAATGTGTGTGTGAGTGAGAGATTTTAAATTTACGATTCTACAACAGCTTAAAGTTGCAATGAAGAAACGTCAACATATCCACATGCTCAGCACTTAGGCTTGCCCTACATTTTGAGGCAATGTTCCCAGCAGCAGAGAACAAGCGCTCTGAAGGTGTAGATGTTGCTGGAATCCAAGAAAGACTTTGCCAGCTGTGCCAAGTTTGGATACATTGCAGTGGATTATCCTTCTTGGAAATGGGCTGTTCACCAAAATACTCCAAGACCTCCCTCTGCACTGCTCTGCTCATCTGCTCATCCACTCCTCTGATGAGGATCCCAAAATATTTTTTCTGATATGATCTACCTGTAGTGAGTGTAGCTTATGTGACGGCTGTGGTGGTGGCAGTGGCTTCCTCTACCTTTACAGTCCTTTTTGGCAGCTAGTGCCATTGATTGAATACTAGTTTGGACCTTCGACACTTCTTCAGCAGGCGAGAAATTCAGTTATCTGAACTTGGAGTCCAAAGCAGCAGCTAGAAGGACAGGGTTGGGAGCATCAGGTAGAAATTCATGCAGCCTTTGCCACCTCTCTGTGATCTGCTCTGCAGCAGAAACCTGGAATGCCTTCACTGGTGCAGTTTCAAGTTCTGCAGTCAGTGTGGACTTTTTAAGGTTTTGGACCAGCTGTGGAAGGGCAGAGAGGGTGACATACTGTTCTCCACTAAGAAACTTTGTAGCTCCTTCAAAGTCTCTCTAAGAATTGTTGCAGCTGCCACTACATTGGCTCCATTATCGTGCACAACTACCTTCACCTTTTCAAATGCAATCGGAAATTTTGCAGTTGCTTCCTCTAGCCAGTCTGCAATGTTGGCTGCTGTGTGTCTCTCTTCTAGGGGCATTGTGGTTAGGGAGAGGGACTTCATCTCCCAATCTTCCCCCAAGAAGTGCCATGTCACTCCCACATATGCTTCTGTTGCCACACTGGTCCAAATGTCTGTCGTCAGGGCAACAGACTGTTTGCTTTAGGAAATCTTTCAATTTCTCTCTAATGTCTTTGGTGTGTTTCTTCTCCATCATTTGTGTGAAATATGTTCTTGATGGCAGGTTATATTTCACATTAAAAGTTGCGACCATTTCTGTAAACTCCTTGTCGTCCACCATGGACAGACGCCTCATATCAGTCACAAGCAAATTTATAATGCTTTCTGTGAAAATCGCAGTCTCTTGAATGGTGCATGAATGCGCTGGGTGAACAATGCTGTCCATACTCCGTTGTAAAATGCTGACAGAGAGAAAAAGAGAAAGAAAAGAAACTTAATATATTAATATACACATCAGGTTTCATGCTGTATTATAGCCCTGACATCAAAGTAAATATCTGTTTTACGTAGATTTCTACACGTGCTGGAATTACCATTAGGCTACTAACAAATAATACAAAAAAGGCCATGTTCAGACGTAGCCGCGTTTAAAAATACAGTATATATATATATATATATATATATATTTTCCTCCACTCCTTTTATTATTTATTCAAAACATCTCCATCCACACACATAACTGGATAAATGCATTTTTCAGCACATTCATAGACGTGGCAAACCTGTAGGAAGAAGTAGTTCTCCAAAATCCTATCCGCTCAAAGTAACTTTCTACTTTCCAACTTCAGCACGCAGCAGTCATAGAGCTTGTAAAAACAAGCAATCAAAAAAGGCTTTGAAAACAGATTATGCCAACACAGGTCTGAGGGTATAAATGCTGTTTCTGAGTGTAAACACAAGTCGCACAAATTATGATGGAACATTTTTTGTTGCAGATAGTGACGTTACGGCACTTAAAACTCAATTTTCATCCGTCCACATGCAGATACCGAAAAAGGATAAAAACGTAGATCTGCACTTTGGCCAGAGTTTTTAAAAATAATTTTTTTCGGTACTGAAAATCTGCGTTTATGTGTGGATGACAAGCCAAAGTGTAGACCTGTAGAAGATAGCTGGCTACATGTGGACAAGGCAGGTGACTCTGTTTTTTTAACGAGGCTTTGAGGCAGAGTTTTTGCCTCAAGCAATTTTTGGAATTGAGTGAATCGAGATAATCAACAAATCGTTTCAGCCCTAGTTCATAATATAATATGTGCGCGGCAGGGGATGTGCTGCAGTGGAGCCATTACCAGGCTTGTGTGTCCGGGTGAGGAAGCTGTTCATGGTTCACTTCTGGACAGAGAAAGCGGGGCCTTTTGCAGCCACAAAGAGCCATCCACAAACCTCTTAAGAGCATTCCTGTGTAAATAGTTTGACCTCTTTTAAAATGTTTATTTTTTTATTCCTGTCTCTGCATAGAAAACAGCTGGTGTCATATAGCTTGGGGTGATTAGCCACGGTGTTTATCAGTATCCATGTCCTGCTAATGCTGTGACTCCATTCACTCAGTCACAGCATCCCTGGCACCCCATCACCTGATTAGTTGTCGCGGCACGACTTGAAGCCAGATTTTTCCAACTAACGCAACAGCACAAAATGCACTACATAAATTGCAGCGCGTATTTTTGGTCACACCTGAAATTTAGCAGTCGCGCTGCTTTTTTGCGACACAAATCTGCTTCTGATGTGTCACGGGATCTCCAGTCCTGCTTCATTGCGCTCCTCCATTGACTTGAAACATGACTCTCTGGTCATTTGGTCTGCACGCACAGTAAAGCACGAGGCAATTGAGGTTGAAAGACAGAAAATATTAAATATTAATCTGAATTCCACCTGAGAAAAGTACACATTAGCAGCTTGTTTTCAATGGCAAATAAATCATAAATAGTAACTGCTCACTCTTATTGACTTTAGACCAACTGTTAGTGTCTGTAATGACAAATAATTGAAAGTTAAATCCACAATGAAACTCTGTTATATTATGGGATTGGACGTTTGGTTTATTTGATTATATTTTGTAAAAACATGAGTCATTAAAGCTTATTTCAGCAGGTAAATCTGCCAGGTTTTAGACAGAGCCCAAACCAACAAAGCTGTGTCCAGCAACCAATCTTTTCAGCACAGTATATAAAAAAGCATTGGGTGTTTGCCCCCATTTACTGAACATTCTGAGATGCTACAGATCAATTAATTAACCACACAATGCTGTTATAAGATCACATAAACAGCTTGATAACTGGCTAACACCCATTAACATTAGCATATAGCTACTTACTTCTCTGTCCATCAGGTGTCTTAAAGCAGGAGGCAGTTTTTGTTTTCTGAATTTGGCATACTTACATTCTGGAAGGCTTTGTACAGCTTGTAAAAGGTCTCAAATGTTCAAATTGCTCTCATATAATAGGGAGGTCTATGGTGATATTGTGAATGTGAAAATTCTCAAGAAAATCATAGTGGGCATGGGTAATTGAGGTTGAAAGACAGAAAATATGAAATATTAATCTGAATTCCACCTGAGAAAAGTACACATTAGCAGTTTGTTTTCACTGGCAAATAAATCATAAATAGTAACTGCTCACTCTTATTGACTTTAGACCAACTGTTAGTGTAGGTAATGACAAATAATTGAAAGTTAAATCTTACTCTAGGAGGCGTGCCCCCAAAAATGAGGGCTAGTGGGTTTAAGGGCTTAAAGTGCTTCTGGCTCTGGATGAATGAATGAATCAATCAAACTTTATTAATGACGCACTTTTTAAACAAACATTGCAACTCAAATTGTTTAACATAATTAAAATCACTCCACATAAACCACATTTTCATCCCATCCATCCATTTTCTTAACCGCTTAATCCTTTATGGGTCACGGGGGTGCTGGTGCCTATCTCCAGCTGTCAATGGGCGCCAGTCCATCACAGGGCCAGTCCATCACAGGGCAGGACAAACAGGACAAACAACCATGCACACACTCACACCTAAGGACAATTTACAGTGATCAATTAACCTGACAGTCATGTTTTTGGAACGTGGGAGGAAGCCAGAGTACCTGGAGGGAACCCATGCATGCACGGGGAGAACATGCAAACTCCATGCAGAAAGACCCTGGGCTGGGATATGAACCCACAACCTTCTTGAGGCAAGTCAACAGTGCTACCCACTGCGCCACCGTGCAGCCCTCATTTTCATCCCTCCCCTACATATTTAAAAGCTTGATCACAGTTATATCCTCACTCCCCTCCCAGAGACCTAACACTCATGCACACATACATACGAGCAGTAGTAAAAAGGGGCCGAGTATAGATGAGCCAGATTAGGAAACGACATCAAGGAGCCATCTGCACCGGTACTTCTCTGTCCATCAGGTGTCTTTGTTCTTTGATCCAGCTGCTGTTCTTTAGGAATGTAGAATAAAGTCCTGTAATCCATGCAGCCAAATGGGTTTTCACAGAAAGGGTAAAATTCAAACAAAAAATGTGGATTAAGCTACTAAAAACAGCAGGATTCAGGAGGATTACTCAGACATTCGGAAATTAAACCAAAAACCAAAACTCATAAAACTTGATTTATATAAGCCCTGGCAACCTGTTCCAGAGGAGAACCGCAATATTGGTAAGACGCCCCACCATGATTGCGTGTCCTGAATTTAGGCATGACAAGGAGGTGGCTGCCAGAGGAGTGCAGAGACTACGAAGGTTCATATCGTAAAAACTGTTCTGAAGGATAAGGCCCATGACCATTCAGACATTTAAAAAAACAATAAAAGGGTCTGAAAATCAATCCTAAAACTTATATGGGGCCAATGCAGTGATTTTAAGACTGGTGTAATGTGCTCCCACCTCCTAGTCTTCGTCAGGACATGAGCTGCTGAATTTCGTAGAAGTTGTAAACTAGAAAAATTATTTTGGGGAAGACCAGAAAACAGGGCATTACAGTAATCAATTCTACTAGTGATAAAAGCATACATCAGTGTCTGCGTATTGGCCCAAAAGAGAATGGGGCAGACTCTGGCAGTGTTCTTACGTTGGAAGGATGCCATGCTTCTGAGGTTTTTACATTTGTTCTAGTTTGACTTTAACCTGGAACATACACAGAACTTGGTAAATATCTCTCCTAGTCTGAGAATGATTTAAGAATAGTTGAATAAGTTGTTTAAAGCCACTGGGAAACGAGATGTTTGCATTTTCCTCCTGGATCTGTCAGAAAATCTCACATATGTAGAGGATTGACATTTTTAGATTAATATCTAAATTTATTTATTTTTCTTTCCTTTTTAATTCTTGGTTTCCTTCCTCATATCCACATTGTTTGATGGTATCACGCTGTGCTTTCCAATCAGCAAACTTGAGCTCAATATGTTTGTTCAGAGAACAAAGGAGAGGGATGGAAACTCACAGCTCGCCTTGTTAAATCAGGAGCTGAAGTAATCAGACAAATTGAAGCTTTCAGCAGTCTTAAATGCTACCATTTATACCACACAACAGCATTAACATCCCTTTCAACTAGTCCATTCCATCTGTCGATCCAACACCTTAAGGTAGCATTAGTCCTGCAATATGGCCTAAATCAGTTATTGAATGAGCTGCTTGAAACAAAATCAGTCAATAAAACATGATATGTGGAGAAAACTGTTTGTTTTTGACATACTTAAAGTGTTTATAAACCTTAGGAATTAAATAACAGGGTCTCATTAATAAAGCTTGCTAACAAACAAAAGGACAAGGGAAACACTTATAGCACAGCCGGTCAGATGGCAAAATTTTGGCATGTTAATTTTGCGTTCACAATGCGCCAAAACGTCCGCGTCAGGAGGGGAAAGATTAGATGTAAAGTCTATGGGGAGTCTAAGTCTCCTCCCCTTCCGGTTGGTCTGTGGGTCCCCTGGCTGAAAAAATTATGAATGGAAGTCAATGGAGCGATACGTTTTTTTCTCATCTGGTTTGTCTTACGTCCTGAATCACACCTGTTAAACCTCAGTTTAAATGATAACTACTGATGTACATTTTCACGGTTTTTGTCAAGTGATTTGAAATTTATTTGATTGACAAATTTCGCACTTAAAATGCCTACAATACGACTTCCGGTGGCACAATGTTGTAGAAAGCAGCAGAAGTGGTGGCTCCTGAGAAAACCAATTTAACCTAGCTTCTATATACGGCTAAATACTAAAAAGGAAATGCATTGTGAACATAAGGAGACAAACAAGACTTATGGAAAGAATGGTGAAGATAGGGAAAGCAGGAGGGGAAGAAGCTGTCAAATCTAATGGTTCATTCACACCGCAGGCTTTGTCAGCGTCAGCGACGTCAAGATTACATGGCGGAGGCCGTTGGAGGAGCGTCACGGTCTCTCCGGCACTTTGTGAGCTTTGGCTCCGTCAACTTTTTAAGCTTCAAAGCTCATAAAGCCAGCAGCGCAGAAGTTCAGCTAGTTGTACTTTTGACGGTGCTGACGGCCCTGAAGCGGCGCGTTAACCAATCAGAGCTTATAATTGTAGTGATGTCACTACACGTATTTTGAATGTAGCGGGAGCAGGAAAAACCTACATTTTAAGTCTGGATAACGCAGATTTAAAAAATCATAAATAACACTTACCGAAGACAGATGGACAGGCGCTCTTCGGGAGGAATAGAGAACCTGTAGTTGGTGTCCTGGTAGGAGATTTAAGCTCCGATGTGGCCCAGGAGGTAGTAAAATTAGGTGCGGGACAGACAGAAGTACCGCTGAAAGCGAACCTCATCCATACGTAGCTCCAAGAGCAAATGGTTAAACTCCCCAAACTCAGAACATATCCATAGAATTGGGTGTATCCACAAACGGCGCTTATGTTGCCGAAGTCGACGTTGTCTAGCTTTATTTAGCAAATAAAGCCAAGCCACTCTCTCAATACTATCTGCCATAGTTCAGAATGTCCGGCAACAGAAGAAGCCCCGCCCATGCGCTCCTTTTTGCTCAGAAGTGGCAGACTTTGGAAGCTTCAACATTGAAGCGTCAAACTAGATGCTTTTTGAGCTTTGCCTGACGCTGATAAAGCCTGCGGTGTGAATGCACCATAAGCTCTCCGGAGCAACGAAGACGGAGGACACGGAGGGCCAAGGTGAAGCTGGAGGTAAAAGTTAACCGGTCATACTCAAAGACCTTCGAAACTACGGTAAGAACATGCAGAAGCAGCCAGAGAAAATAAATAAGCATTGGCAAGGCTCGAAATAAACGTGAAAGAGCTAATGGAAAGAACCGCGTCGCTGGAGAAAAGAACAACAGATAGAGAAGAAAGACTGGCGGGCCACCGGAGATAAAACTACGAGGCTAGAATGGGCGGCGGCTTTTCTGCTCCAAGAAAACGCTAAGGTCCACATGAAGCGTGACGAATTGGAAACGAGAATGAGACAGAATAACATATGAATCCATGGCATCATCAAGGGAGCAGAGAAGAATGACACCGTAGGTTTTTTAACCGAGCTGATCAACACAAAAATTCTACAAAGAAGATCTGGATCTTCTATGTAGAAGATCCAGATCTTCTACATAGAGGGCGGACCGCTCAGTAGTGGCCCAGCCGAAGGACAGGTCGGCTCCCCCGAGAGAGCGATTGTGGTGCGCCTCGTGGAATATAGAGTGAAGGAGCAAGGGATAAGGCAAGAATTGAAGCAGAAGATCACATATGAAGGGCGAGACATCTGCTTCAATCAAGACTATATAGCGGACATTCAAAAAAAGAGATAACAAGTGCGAGAAGTAATAAAAAACTGAACAAGAAAATTTAAAGGCGTAGTCTTCATATCCTGCTCAACTTAAAGTTTTTCTGGAGTCCGGAACCAAGACATTTTCAACATTGTCGGAGGCGGTGCCTATGTTGAAAGGTATGGGAACTTATGTGGAAGAGGACAGAATAGAAGGACTGAATCAGCAACAGACATAGATCGAGTGGACCACAGCGAGGGGTCGGAGAGGGAGGATGAAAGAGGTCTGCATCACGGAGGAAGATCTGAATGCCCTGCTGGAGTGACATACCGGGACAGTATTTAAGAGGGATTTATGATGCGGATTTAAGAATCAAAAGATTAAAAGGTTTTTACAAATAGTATCGCTTTTGTATGTAATTAAGACTACAAGTTCGGGTAGTTTGTCTACTACAGAAAGAGGATTTGCAAATATTGGTTTATTCAGAGTCACAGTGTTAGGTAGCTTTACAACCTTAGGTAATATAAATAAGTTGCTCTAGCACATAGTACTTTTTCCTAGAGAGAAAACTCTCTGTTGGGACTCTTGTAAGACAGGTGTTTTGGTTCTTTTTCCAGTTTTTGTTTGGTTATTTACAAGTTAACTTGTTTATGTTTATGGAGATGCATACACTTTTGTTTGTTTGTAGTTTTTGCGTTTCTGGTCTTAATCTAATTTTTTGTCATGAGAGATTTAACAGAGGAATTTAATATGGAACCAACATGAATAGGTTACACTTTGTCTCATATAATGTTCATGGTTTAAACAACCCTATTAAAAGGATGAAGATACTGAACCAATTAAAAGAAATGTATTGTTCAATAGCGCTGCTACAGGAGACACATTTGACGGAAATTGAACATGGAAAATTGAGAAGGGAATGGGTCAATCAGCCATTTCATGCTTCACATTGAAAGAGGAGATGAGTAGCTATATAGATTAGTAAAAGTACATCATTTACCATAGAAAAGGAGATTAAAGATATGGAAGGCAGATTTAAATTGATTATAAGCTCTATAGGAGGTTTAACCCTTTCAATCCTAAACGTATATGCTCCATATGAGGAAAAAGAGACATTTGTTAGAAAGCTGGCTAAAATAGTGATTAATGATGGGAAAGGCATGATTCTGATGGGACGAGATTTTAATGTAGTTAAAAATTGAAATCTTGACAAATTCCCTCCAGACCAAGGATTTTCATCTAGGATTTTGAATAACGCAATTAAAGAACTTGGGCTGATCGATATATGGAGTGAACAGAATCCAAAGAAAAAAAGACTACACATTTTATTCAAGTCCACACAAAAGCTACTCAAGGATTGACTTCTTATATCTGGAAAAACAATATGCGCATAAAGTACTGGAATGTAGTATAGAAAACATAGCCATAAGTGATCATGCACCCATCACTTTAGCGATTGATCTGAGAAATGAATATCTTTTTCGATATTGGAGGATGAATGTTTCAATACAATGAGATACTATGTGAGTGTGGTGAAGGAAATAAGACAAAGTCTAAGGGGTTTTTTTTTTTAAATGATCATGGAGAAACATCAATATCAATACTGTGGAATGCTGGGAAAGCTGTGATACGGGGAAAGATCATAAATATATATTCTAGACTTTAAAAGTACCAAAGTATGCTGAAGATCTGTTATCACTTTACCAACCCTCCAGACCACTCAGGTCTTTTAACACTAGTCTAATAATCATCCCTAGAATCAGAACCAAATATGGAGAAGCGGCTTTCAGTTTCTATGCTCCCCTTATCAGGAACACACTTCCTGCCCATCGCAAAACTGCTGAAACACTGATTTCCTTTAAATCAATGGGGAAAAAACATTTGTTTATAGCTGTCTTTGATAAAAAATCACGGGAACATCATAAACAGTCATCTGTTTTTCAACCTACTAACCTTTCCTCACTTGAAATCTAATGTTTCCATTTGTTTTTTATTTTATAAATAACATTTCTTTGTCTTAGTTTTTTATGCTTTGCATATTGAGTCAGGTTGACCTCATTTTTCGATCTCAACTATATCATTGAGCTGGGAAGCAAACTGGAGCTGGTGTCAAATCCAAGAATTACTCAAAAGCTCTTTGGGGGGGAAAATGTTTCCTAACTTTGCATGGCTTAGTCTGCTGACTCAAGCCAAAATTTAATTTAGCCTCCGTCTCTCTAATGCCAAACTTCCTCATTAATATGAATGAGCTTCGTCAGCCCACCCACATAACGATCATTGTGGCAACATGGAGATGAGATTTCATTAAATGCATCAGACGGCTCTATAAGTGTAATGTGGCCGCTAACAGGCCTGTCAGCTCCTATATACTGACTGAGACGCCGACGCAGTTGACCCTTTCCACATCCTCTCAGGCTTCACATCTGTTTTCTCAGCACATACGTTTTAATCACTGCCATCATAATCCTTAGTTTAAGGTCATTTTAGTCACGTGGCATTAGTTTGACACTGAGAACAACCTTGAAGCATTCAGCATGCTATTATCACGGGTCCTAAAGTGTTTGTGCTGTCTCCAATTATAATGACAAGCAAAGCTTGTCATTTAAATTTCTAGTTCTGGGCATTCAACGTAGCTGCTATATAGTTTAGTGTTTCTTCTTGAAGATTATCATAGATTACAACTAAAGATCCAATCAGCCCCTTCCAAAACTCTACAGACCTAAGTTAATATATTAAATGTTAAAGTTCCTGATAGAACAATTAGAAAAAAAGAGAATGAAACCAGAGTGTATATGTTTGGGCATAATGAACAACAACAATAACAACTGTCAACCGACCTATAGGACCTGGACCATGTTTGATATTTAGTCCAAAGTATTCTACAGTGAGATGTGAGTCAGTTTTTTCTGACAGTTGAAGTTTTTGTCCAAACTGGTTCATCAACAGAACAAGGATTCGTAACAAAGCAGCAGATCTGATTTTCCCCGGAGCGCGAACAACAGACTAGCATCGGAGCTACTAGCCGAGGACGCTAGCACTATGATGGCTAAGTATCCGGATGCTACACTCTTTATTTTGGGTGATTTTAACAACTGCAGACTGGACAGTTTCATGCCATCTTTGCATATTCCCACGAGGATGCACAACACCATAGATTTATCATACAGGAACATTTCTAAAGCGTTTGGCATCAAGGCTCATCCTCCACTCGGCTACTCCGATCATAATGTTATTGTTCTGCTTCTGCATTACAAGTCTTAACTGAAACACGCCAGCACCACCATCTGCTCGGAGGACCCAATTGCACAGCTGCAGGGATCCCTAGCGTGCACGGACTGGAATATTTTCCAAGGGGACTTGGAGCATAGGGTTTCAGTAATCATGGATTACATACATTTCTGCATTTGATCTACCATACCCACAAAGACATTTAAAGCCTAGCGTATGCTTCTCCGACTGCAAATTTGCACTCAGACGCAGGCGTATTGACGTAGACATTTTTCCTTTATAGTACTTTTCCACTTCACTGTCTATTATTTTTTCAGCGTTTCTCGACCAGGACAGCAGGGGGTGCTAACTTTTCATGGCATCTCTGCTTACTATCAATGCGGTGTTTCATTTTTTTTTTTAGGCTTGTGAACGTATTTCTTCCTCAAGGAGCAATTAACGACAGAAAGTAAGTTTTGATTAAGTTGTAAAGCTTTTTACTAGAGGTGAAGCTAATTGACTACTCTAGAAACGCATGGAAACAAAACACAGCATCCTTTTTTGTTGTTTTCCTACACTTCATTGTGTCAAAATCGCCAAGAGAACAGATTAGATAAATTATCCTTTCAAAATAAAGCATGTAGTGGCCAAACGCTGCATTAACTACTGATTACATTGACTAGAGCCCCGTTCTGGTGAAGCGATCTCTGGCTGTTATTGAAACTGACCAATCAGATGCATATTCTCTCTTTTAATGGAGACCGATAGTTACAAATTGGACCTTGTGGGTTCTTGCGTAGGTGATGGAGAGCCCTTGCATTGACGGATAATGGCGTTGCGTCAATCCGTCTCAAAACGGAGAAGCAAAAACTAGGCTTAAGAAGTACCCCACTTCTCATCCATGGATCACATCTCACTTTAAAATTAAAACAAAAGTTTGAAGCCTTTCAGAGGAACTACTGAAACACTCTCAATATACAAAACAGACAGATTAAAAATGTTTCACATTCCATTTTCTGTGACTATAAAGTTGGAAAACTTCAACAATCATCTCGATCCCAAAGGAGCACTACAGGCCGATCGCACTTACCTTCATCCTCATCATGTCGTGCTTAGAAAAGCTCATCCTCGACTCCATCCTTCCTGTTGGTAGACCTCTGCTTGATCACTATCAGTTTGCTTTCAGGGCCAAGCGGGGAATGGAGGATGCTGTAGCATGCCTCCTTCACCCTCTTCTACAACATCTTGAGCCACCTGGCACCTTCGCATCAATAATCTTCATTGATTTCGGTTCAGCTTTAAACACAATATAACGACATCAGAAGATCAAGAAGCTCCAAACCCTCCTTTTGTCTTGACATTCTAAGTAACCATCCATAGGCTGTCAAAATTGGGTCAGTCACTTCATCCATCATAATCACCAATACCAGCACCCCCTAGGGGTGTGTACTCAGCCCCTTTCTATTCACACCAATGTCAGCACAGCTCCTCAACCGTCACCACATATTTCAAATACTCAAATGACACTGCCATACATACGGAAATTGAATGTGCAAAAGACCAAGGAGTCACTCATTCACACTCAACCACAAACTCCAGATCTGGCACCATAATAAACGACCAAACTGTTGAACAAGGTAATCAATTTAAATACTTTGGACTCATATTGGACAATAAACTTACCTTTGAACTACATGTTACAAACATTCATAAATTATCTCAGCAGGAACTCCATATCCTCTATAAGCTCTGTGCCCTCTCTCTCACCCTTAAACTTCTCCTATTGTTATACACCAGCATTATCCAACCCATCCTTCTTTACTGCTCCCCCTGGTATTTTTAAATACTCTCTGTCAATAACAGAAATAAACTTATTAAGGTCACCAACACTCCATCCAAAATTCTCAGCCTGCCAGTCCCGAACATCTCCCACTTAAATAACAAAGCTATCACACGCATTGCCCGAACTGTCAGCAGTAACCCAGACCACCCCATCCATAGACACTTCTGTCTGCTGCCCTCAGGCCTCAGATACAGGACTCTGAGGTGGAAGTGGGCCCGCTTTAGAAAAAGCTCTGTCCCTACTGCCATTGTTGCTCTTAAAAACTCAAAACACTAATCCTGCTCCTTGGCACCTGTACATGTATAGGCTATTTTGTGATCAATCTGTCTGTCGGTCGGTCTGTCTGTCTATCTTAAAATATACATAAATTACTAGTACTAGGTGCTGGAACGGGCCAGTCAAATTCCAGGTCTAAACCTGGCTGAAATGCTGTGTTGGAAGCTTCAGAGAGCTGTGCAGAAACTGAAACAACTTTGGACAGAAGACTGGGTCCAAAATACTCCACAGTAATGTGAGTTAATTGCTGTTAAAGTGTTTCTACAACCTGCTGGATAATCAGGAGTGCTTTGGGGTGTTTTATTTGTCTATTTGGACTCTTTATAAATAAATTCAAAATAATGTGGAACATATTGTAGACTGAATTTTTTCATATTTTGCTGTTTATATTAAGAAGGCCAGCTATGTTCTAGGATGCCTCCTTGACCCAGCGAAGCTTGTGGGAGACAAAAGGACTTTGGCCAAAATAACATCACTGATAGACAGAGTCTCCCACCCACTGTATGAAGCTGTTTCTGAACTGGAGAGCAGAATGCTGCATCCTTGGAACGTTAGTCCTGCCTCCCTGCAACTTTTAAGCCATGTTCACACCGGTCAGCATGTCCAGGGTGCAGGTCAGCTAGATTACATGAAACGTCTATGGTACCTACACAGAAAGTGTGCATCAATCTGTGGTAAGCTGGCCTGCAGTAAATTGTGCACGCGAATCGGCGCAGCAGACATCAGTGCGTCCACGCAGCTGCTGGTCCGACTGTCCATCTAGGTGTCCACGCAGCTGCTGCGTCAAGTTGGGAAATTTGAAATTTGGGGTAGCAATATTTTTCTTGACAAAAATGCATGTAATGCTTTCTGTACCTGTGATGGACTGGCGACCGGTCCAGGGTGTACCCCGCCTCTCGCCCGTTGACAGCTGGAGATAGGCACCAGCCCCCCCGCGACCCCTTGAGGATTAAGCGGTTCAGAAAATGGATGGATGGATGCTTTCTGTACACCTAAAGAGGTTGAAATGATTTAGAAAAAGACTATCAAAAAAAGATAAAAAGAAAAAGATTATCAGCTCACATCTAAAGATTTGGGTTAAACGTTTTTTAGTCTGACTAAAGATTTTATTAACACTGAATCTTTTAAGGACACTATTTACAAGACTACACCTAGACTATTTTAGCTTCCCACCAAATTCCTCCCATTATGCTCAGCGTGGTAAATGGCCTGAACTTATATAGCGCTTTTATAGTCATACTGACTACTCAAAGCACTTTACATTGAAGCCACATTCACCCAGTCAAACTCACATTCATACACCGACAGTCAACATGGCTCAGTAGGATGATGTTTTTTGGGGTTAAGTGCCTTGCCCAGGGGCACATTGACATGTGACTGCAAGAAGCTGGAATTGAACCTATGACCCTCCAATTGCAAGCTAACTCTACTCTACCACTGAGCCACAGTCACCCCTTGTGAAACGGCGCTATATAAATAAACTGAATTGAATTGAATAAAAGTAATTCACAACCACTTTTAGGCCTAAAAGTAGCTCCTAAGTCTGGGGGTCCTTAAAAGAAGTCATGAGGACTCCTAACTCCCTAAGACCTATTCACAAAGACTCCCAAACTGTCTGCAGCCAGATGCAATGTGTTGGACACTCTGGATGATTTGGAAATGACCAAACGATACTGACTAAATCGTTTATGATGTGGTGCGGGATGCAATCACATCTCCACGTAATCACATCTCCACGTAACAATCTTAACGTAACAATCTGATCAGTCCAGAAATTAAATGTTTAGCGAAACTAAGATATTTAGCCACAGGGAAAATGCAACTTTGCAACGCGGATGACTTGGGTATATCACAACCATATATCAAGCGATCAATGCACCAAACTCTTAAAGCGCTCTGTCGACCACACATTATCCATCAATTCATCCATTTCCGATTAGACATCCAGCAACTGCATCGAATTAAAGCCAATTTCATGGCGATTGCAAGTATGCCGGGGATGCACAAAGAAGAAAACGTGCAAATTTCCAATATATGCAACATGTAGGGATGCCTATATGACGGACATTGCCTACCTGTTGCAGCAGCATCCTTTTTATAACCGGCGATCTCGAGCCACTGGGACTGTAGAGAATACCATCTCTTCTCACGGTCTTCTGACGTTCGAGACACCGCTGGATAAGATGCATTTATGTTTCTGCTAATTTTCCACCCATGCCTCCCTTTTCTTCTTATTCGTAATCCCGGCTCCGAATCGCCCTTTGAGGACCGTCCTCCTCTCCAGTACCAACTGTGCCAGTAGTAATAATTGGTCCTGTGACCAGTTAGGTTTCCTTGTCCTTTTCTCACCACTTATTTTCAGTTCATGAGATGCTTTTCACGGTAGGGGGGGTCTATTTAAGATGTGACTAATGTGCTCATTGGACAGCCTAATTGTTTACTTGCAATCACCCCCCTAATATGATTCTTCCATCCATGTATTATCTATACCGCTTTTATCCAATTCAGGGTTGCGTGGAGGGGGGGCTGGAGCTTATCCCAGCTGTTAGCTGGCTTTAGGCAGGGTAATATGATGCATTTCACGTTTTTTCGTTTTTAAACTTCACACTCTGTAAGTAGGCTATTGTGTGTAAGTTGTATGAAGTGTGAGTCTCGTGGCCGACACAAAGATGTCATCATTCATTTTTTCTGCTATTTGCGCTGTTCATAATTACGCTTTTATCGACATTGAAATGTTCAATTTCTTGGTTTCACACGTGTCATTCAACAACCAATCACACTGCTGTCCGTTTATTTACTCATGCATAGGAAATGACGTTTTCCATAGCCCAACGGGACGTCACTCTTAACTTACTTTTAGGGATTTATCCCACGTAAAAGTAGCTCTTAGTTCGTTTGTAAATACGTTTTAGACGACAACTCCTACGTAACACCTTTTAGCGCGAGTTAGGAGTAAGGAGGCAACTCTGGCTCACTGGTAGAATAGTTGGCTTGCAATCGGAGGGTTGTAGGTTCAATTCCAGCTTCCTCCAGTCACATGGGCAAGGCACTTAACCCCAAGAGTTTGACACCGTTGGCTATCGGTGTGTGAATGTGGCTTATAAAGCGCTTTGAGTGGTCAGTATGACTAGAAAAGCGCAATATAAGTTCAGTCCATTTACACCTAGTATTGTTATTTTGCTACTGGAACAACCACAGATTCCTTCCACCTAGATGGTACCTTTGCTGACCAAGGGAACAGTTAAAGAGTTTACTGTAAACCTCACATAACTGTACTGTACTTGTAATCCCATCAGGATCTGAACGTTTCCTCATATTACATTTTAAAAATAGTCTTTTAACTAGGGATGTACTGATACCGATACTGGTATCGGATATCGATACTATCTAATGTACATGGTATCGGTCAAACTTAACCCATAAGGCAGCTGTGGGGAAAGAATTCGGAGAAGTTCTCAGCCTGGCTGGAAGGAAAATTACCCATAATTTGGCTATACGGAAGGGAGACCACTTGACAGATTCTAAGGCAAGCGGAAAAGTAATCTTCACCTGTACTCACATGGATTTGACTGCAGAATGACACTCCATCCCCACCCTACCCAGTGCAGTGTTGTTTGTTTGTTATATGATCTTGGACACGTTGTACTGTACCCACTACACATTAGATGTCCTCTGAATGTGCAGATCATGTCTATATTGTGTCGATCGGTCCAAGACCAATTCTGTAAAACTAAATTAAGTGCAAAATAGGTCCACTGTTTGGATGTCTAGTCATGACCCTATTCGGACGTCAATATGCAGTGTAACATTTTAACCATGAACTATGTACATTTTTTCAACGTCATGGGGACATCTTCACACAGGTGCGGGAAAATGGCGTTGACACCTGTTTTTATTCATATGTCCAGATGTATACATTCATATATCAAGATATTATAATTGTTAATATTATTCAATAATAATTTAATATTTTTTTGACTAATTATTTGTTTGAGTACATTCTATTTTGTTATTTCTTTAAGTTTAGTTTAGTTGTTGTGGTCCGCAAAGACTTATGGATAATGTGTTCATGTTAATTGTAGAATTTCTCCATTTTACATTATAATTTATGTTCCAAGACATCTAAAATAACCACATTTGGACAATAAATAGCCTTTGCACAGACACATTAGACATGCAATAGACGTCCCAAAAAAAACGCACCTGGCATTACAAAACAACCCCTTCAGAGGACCAAAATTGGACGTCCAAAAATGACATCAAAAAGACGTCTCATTGCTTATTTTGTTGTACCTGTGGTTCAATGACAAATACAGCCATTTATCAATGTAAGTGCTTTACTCTATAGTCAGTCATTGATCCACTGGTGGTGGTGAGCTACGTTACAGTGAGGGCTGCCCTGCAGCACGCTGATGGAAGAGAGGCTGTCAAACACACAGGCACCACCAGGCCTGAACAGAGTGGGGATTCAGACTGGCAACCCACTGGTTATGGCACAAACTCTCATCATCTGAGCCACGTTCACTTCAACTGATACAACAAACTAATGGGCACTAATGGATAAAGTGGTTCTTTGCTCGGGTTAATCAAATCATTGGTGCTAAAATAGCAGTAGAAACAGAGCAAGGGCTACTTAGTCACTTGAACCTTTACCTGAACCATAAACTAACACAACATGAAGCTGAATTTATGTAAAACATTTAACTGAGCAAGAAACCAATTTCATGTCAAAGAAAGGCAACCGGAAAAGAAACAAGCTTTTTTCTGTAACTGGAGGAAAACTTTTAATGCTCTGTGCATTCTGGCAGCAGGATGTACCTCAGCCTTCCAGCCCTCTGTGCTCCATGTGATCTATGGAAAGCATTTTAAGGCGGTTCACCCACATGCGGTGATAATGGCCCAGTGCTCTTTTTGGGGTTATTGGTGGAGCTCGGAAATGGCTCTGCCATTTCTCACTGGGGCTACAAAGACAGGAGCTGGAGTTGTGCAAAAAAAAAAGAGCATAAATCTCCTGTTGGGTGCGGCCCAGGCCCGACTGCGACCGAAGGCAGGGCCGTATATCTAGGCTGTAATGTCATCTGGCTGGTTTTCATGCTGAGAACATTTCTGGATGGAGGCATTGGATGTTCCCGCTGATGGTTAGAACAAATTAAAAGTGCATTTATTTTAGAGTGGACCAGAAAGATGTAACTGCATATGTAACTTGCTACTTTTAAGAAGTTTTACTATGAGCCCTCAGGGTAAAAGTCATTATCTCATAGTAGTATAGATATCCAGCTCTCAGAGTCTCAGTAAGTGGTGTGAACCTTCTGACCTCTCCTGACTTCGGCTGGGAAGCATTTATTTAGTCATGCACTACTCTTCCAGATATCAGGACTAGCATCTTGGTTTATTACTGTTTCAATCTTTTAAAAAATCAGCTAAAAAATATAGTTGCAAAAAAAGACAGTTAAAAATGTTAGTGATTATTAGCACAAAAAACCCCCCGACTGATTTGGGAGTCTACCTGTGGGTTAATCTTAAAAAATATCTTACAAATAAAGCTAAAGACCGAGTTCCAGGTGAAGAGAGGTTAAATGTTTCCATGATGTTGCCACTACCATGCCTCACCATACATATGAAGAATATGGGAGAATTTTCTTTCATATCGGGAAATTTTATGTACCAGACCGACACTGCATGTAACATGATCTGAGTGTAAACCCATCTGATCTGGTTCTGACCTCAGAGGTTAATCAGAGAACATCTAGCATCACATAGACCCATGAACCTAGTAGACAGGTCAGGGAGAGGGTGCTGGATCAGTTTCCCAAGCTCTGAACATCTCCCAAAAGGCTGTTCATACCATCTTCTGGATGAGAGGACAGACTACCTGCAGACCCACCAGGACATGGACGTCCATCTGGACGAACAGGACAGAAGCAGCTCTGACATCCGTGGTAACTCTGAAGGAGCTGCAGAGATCCACAGTTCAATAGGACAACTATTAGTTGCACTTCACACGTCTGGCCTTTATTGAAGATGGGCAAGAAGAAATCTATGAACACTGCAGAACACACTGAACACACACCCCACACCAGCAGTATGAAGGGAAGCAGAGGTTGTGTTATATATTTTTTGTTGTTCATCATTTTGATTGAAGGGGTCAAAAATATTTCTGATTTACCTCTCAGTTTTAAAAATGATACCAATACAACGGTATCTGGAACTGAAATGATCATCTGATTGTGAGTAATCAAAGTTCTTAGACGTTTCCCTGCTACAACACACCTGATTCGTTGTGCAGAGCTTGGCAACAAGCAGTTTGATCTATTTAATTTGAATCAGGTGTTGAAGAAGGGAAACATCTCAGACCTGCAGGATAGTGGCCTTTGAGGACTGGAGTTGCTCACCCCTGCCATAGACCTTCCTATTATTTGAGAGCAATTTGAACATTTTAAACGTTTCATGTAGTTAACAAAGTTAACTTAAGTTCAGGAGCAAGGCCACGCTTCAAACTCGCTTCGTTCGTCCTAATCAGCCCTTAACTTGCTGCACCTGGCATTACCGGCCTCCCTTGCGCTTCTATTCACGCTGCGATACACATATAAACCCTGCCTACCTCTCATTTCTCTTTTGTCTCGTTGGTTTTTGCGATCAGTTCGGACTTTTGCGTGTGTTTCGCTCGCTTACCTCGCTCTATGTCTTCGCTTCGTCGTACCCATCATGGATCTCCTCACGCTCGGGCGTCGATCCGCATATCTGCAGGGGCTTCTCCTCAGCCCTTGGTCCGCCATGCTTCTCGCGGTGTTCGGCTCCCCTTGAGTCGAGCCTTTACCTCTGGTGGCTGCTCGGGCCACCCTCCTCATTCTTCAGCTTCACCTGCCTCGCATCGGAGCTTCGTCCTCCTCAGAAACTTTCGGCCGCCGCTTCGGCTCACCCGCCCCAGGCCGCTCCTCCTCCATCAATTCACGGCTGGAGCCGGGCTTCAGCGCCTCACGTCCGGGCATCCCCTCGCGCTCACCGCTCCTCTGTTGCCGCTCCGACAGTGGTGCGACTCTCAGCTTGCTTAGTGGCTCAGGGGGATCCCCTTCAGCCGCTTCGCTCGCAACGCTCTTGTTAGGTTTCTCTTTTCGTCTCCTCCGCCAGTGCAACCCCTGTTCCGTCCATAGCTTCCCGCTTCTGCCGTTCAAGCTTCCCCATCGGGCGGTCCTTCCGATGACACTGTTCCCTTCTCTGTTGCTTCGGCCCAAGCATTCACGGCGCCCCCTGCCAGGAGCAAGCTGACATGTCGCCCCGCACCGAGTAATCTGGTGGGCCGGTAAACCCATCATTCCTTGGACTCAAAAGATTGCATTACATGCCTGAATGGTTAATGTAAACATACCATTCAGATTACTCTGACCCGATCTAATTCATTCGGATATTGTTTCCTTCCGCTCGAGAAGTTATTCCGATAGTTTTTCGTCCACGGTGCATGTAAACTCCCATTCCAAATACGGGTGTTTCCTACAGAAGTCTAGATCATGCGTTGAAATCCGTCGTCTCAATTAAAGGGGTTTAGCTCTTAATTCGATTACATACGTAAAAATGAAGGCTCGATCTTAAAAAAATTAAAATTAAAAAAATGAATAAATAAAAAACACGACATAAATAAATGAAATATAAGTCCTCCAACTCAAATCGGCACAGCCACGGTCGTCTGCAGCGGCGAGCCGTTTCTTATTCTACGCAGTTTTTTTGCATTTTCTGCAGGTGTCTACCAATGGCCGCTGGCTGCTCTGCTTTTTGACCGCATGCCATGGAGGCCGCCATTGCTCCTCCCTTGCTGTAGTACCTCCATTTGGCCGCTAGGCCCCCATTGAAAAGCATTCATTCTTTCATTCATGACTCAGATCAGCATCTTCATTAAGCTGCCGACAGGTAGCTCCTGTCCAGCCCTCGATCATAGCCACATATGTTATCAAAAGGTTTTAAAAGCTAGAACCTCCCCTAGCTACTAATCGCTTACGCTCTCCTCCAACCTTTTCACCCGTTGCATTCTTATGCAATCCAATCTCTGACATCTCAATTTCAGTCATGACACTCTCATTTGCATCCTATGCTGAAACAAAACAGACCAGCTCTGCATTTCTGTCCGTATCTACCTATTCCCTCAGTTCTAACTGCAGCCCCTTACAAACCAATCCCTGCTATGTTCAGTCCTGATTATCTGCTAAGACGTCGTCATTTGACCCACTTCTCATTTCAGAATAAGGTAAGTATAAAACTGGGTAAGTACAAAGCCCTTAATAATCAAGCTATATTCTTAATATAATCTGATGGTTCCTAACAGAGCTGTCATTTCAATTTCTGGCCTTTTTTCTCTCAGCGTTCTTTTCATAGAAGCTCCAACCGCTTGTTGGTTAGCATCTGCTCAGATGATGCTCAAAGCGACTGAGCATCCTCCATGGTCTCTTCTGTCTTCTCAGAACCCCAGACGGTTACGGCAGATGACCGCTTGTACTGAGCCAGGTTCTGCCAGAGGTTTCTTCCCGCTAAAGGGGAGTTTTTCCTCTCCACAGTCGCTCCATGCTTGCTCAGTATGAGAGATTGCTGAATAGATTGCCGTAATTGCAGGTCTGCATCCATGCAACCAGACCCCATGTCACGGTTTCATGCAATCTGCTGGGGTTCCTTTCATAGAGAACTTCGTGAATCGGTGCTATGCAGAAAGGTGAATCAAATAGCCCTCTTATCAGGTTCTGATTCACTAGTCTCTCTCGTCAATATTTTGGGGTTATTTTGTTAGTAAAGCTCAAAGGTATTGATTTATTTTCCGGGGTATATGGAGATTTATTGAAAACCAAACCCTAACCAATACCACCGCCTTCAGGAGCGAGCCTTTGGGAGCGATGTATCTATCAGGGCAGTTCTCTGTGAGACGTTGGAGGGAGTCTCCACTTTGATGAAAATAATGTCCATCGAATATTCAACTAAAAACAAAAATCACTGCAGTCTTACAGAATGCAGACAGCGAGAGTGGTCAGGTTATCCGCCCACCCCACTATCATCACGACATCTGCAGCTGAAGCCTGTCCGTCAGAAAGCCTGACGCCGTTGCTCGTTATTCTTTGTAACGCGCCACTATACATCTGCAGTAACGCTAACAGCGTTGCAACGATAGGATAGTAATTAATTTGACTACTCCATTTCTTAAAATAGAACGTCATAAGTAACGCTGTTATATATAAATGCAATTAAAACACTGCTGGTGGTTGGCACGGCACAGGGCTCTTAGGAGCGACGCACTGCAAAGCCTCAGTAACTGTTCACTGCACTGTCAGATCCTGGGTGGCGAGATGTATGTCAAAGTGTGAGATGATGCTCATATGCTCTCATGGGAATCTTTTGACATCCACCAAGATGTCATATTTTTGTGCCCGTTTGTCTGTTATCAACATAATTCGAAAAGTCATTGATGGATTTCGAATACATTTTCAGGAAATGTCCACAACAGAACCAGGAACAACTGCTTGAATTTTGGGGTTCATCCGACAAGAAGTGTCCACCCACCGAACACTGCAAACTCCAAGAGCTCACAGACGGCTGACTTCGCACAACAAACCCATTACTTGTAGATGTAGATCTGCAGCAAATGGTACCTCTGAAGAAAGCTTGGATATTCATTTACTTTAAAAAAAAATACTTTTCATTTCCTTTCTACTTCAAAGGTAGTTATGCACTTTTTTGGTTTGAATTTTATGGATAGTCCCAATAAAATATGTTGAGGTTTTTGGATTTAAAGGAGCAAAAATACATATTCATTGTCATTTCAAACTGTTATAATCCATCATGGTTTTGTAGCTGAAAGGCAGAAGCAGTTAAAGTTGAAGTAAGAACCACATCTTCCAGGTTGTATTTCTGTGGTTTCAAAGATCAATAAATATTTTACAGGCATAGCATCAGACATTAACCAGACCAGCATAACTGATAAGCATAAACAAACACTGGGCCACATATATCAGGGATACATCTGAAAGAATAAAACATTTGAAGAGTACTAAACCGACTAATCTTCCCTGCTTTAATGAGTCCAGAGACTTTGATGAATTCAGATCACATCCTGGATTCATGGGGAATCTGGAGGGGAGCCTATTGTTACTCTGGTCACACAGGAGATGCTGTGATATCGGCCCAGGAATCCCACATCCACACAGCAGGAGGCTCAGGATGATTTATCACTAATTCCTTTAAAGCCTGACGAGTCGTCTAGCTACTGAATATTTTCTTTTCTCAGGGTGAGACTAGAAAAAACATGACGAGATTGTTAAAAAAAGCCCAAAACACTCATCCTTTCAACTGTATCACCACTTTCTTTTCCTGTAAACCAACCAGGAAGCAGCTGCATCCAAAAGTGTGGAACTTCACAAGATCATCCATTCCTGGGATTTTTAATGTGGAACCAGTTATTAATTTTTTATTGGCTTTTACCAAGGTGACTTATTGCTCACCCTGCTTCCATAAATCAGAGTCAGACACTTTAATGGCCTGGGAGCATCTCCCAAAGATGCTGCAGTGAAAAAATCTCAACATTTTCCCCTCAAAACTAAAAAGCAGCAGCAAATATGTCTTTCAAAGAAAACTCATTAAACAATATACAGGATAGTTATGTCGGATAGATTCACATTTAATTTGGCTCTAAACTGAGAGTAAACTAATTAATGTATTTTAATTGCTTCTCTTATAGCCGCGGGAAGGTGTTAATGTGATTCCATGAATCAAACAAGCATTAGTAGCTGTTGGCATGGATTCATGGTGATGAGGACTATCTGATCACAACAAGAAAGCTCTGGTGTCTGCCAGGAATGTCCTGGTTGGAGCTTGTTTGTTTCCCTGTACCTTCCTGGGTTTTCCAGATTCCTCCCACAGTCCAGAAACCTTTCATTTAACCCAAACTGGGACCGACTGAGATTATTTGTATTTCAGGTTTTCTTCCCTGCTTCAAAGTTTTCACTAATGAGCTCTCTTCTGAGGTTAATATTGTGTCTGTTTTTCAGCAGAGGTTTAGAAAAAAAAGGGTAATGCCTGTTTCAAGCAATTAAGGATTTCAAATGGGATTTATTATCTTATGCGCACCGACTTTGTTGTCCCTTCTGATCCAAATAAAGTGTAGATTTAAACTGGAATTTAAAAAAGAAAACATACATTTAGGAAGCCTTACTAGGACAAAATAATAGGAGCAATGTATGCAAATAAAACAACATTGTGGTTTTAGAGAATTATGTAAATTGTGTATAAAAACAATATGTCTTCATTTTATTGTACAGTTGTCCTCTAATGTCAGCTGCCTCTTGTTTTCACTAACTATGGACTGAAATGGACAAGATTCATGTTTCCCTTCTAAACTATATCAATATTTGAACTTATTTAATATTTTACTTGTCTTGTAAGGCAGGACTAAAATAAGCAAAGTTAGTTGTACAATTAGCTCACAATAAAAATATGTCTAGTTTATCCCCTCCTATTGATGTTCTATTTTACTTTATTTCCCCTTACTAAAGTTTTTTTTATTGTTATTTAAGTCCATTTCATATTAATTTGGCAAAGATCAATGTAACCTGTGGTGTCTGGTTGAATGGTTGATTGATTAATGATAAGGAAGGTTTGTTGTAGGTTGGTTTATTTGCATGTGGGATGGTGAGGTTGTTGGTTGGTTAGCTGGGTTTTTTTGCATGTCGAGGAGTGAATAAATGTTTGGTTGGTTGATTGGTTGGTAGGGAAAGTTTGTTAGGTGGGATGTTGAATAGATTGTTGGTTGGTTGTAGGTGGAGCAGAACGCAAAAACAATATTCTGACAGGTACAGATAACATGTTTTTTTTTTTATATAAATACTTATATCAAACAAATACTTTATCAACTACTTGTATTTGGGACAGTGGCGGACTGGGACTAAAAAACAGCCAAGGACTATGACTCGGCCCAGCCCACAACAACAGGTGTGTGCAAAAACTCATCAGCAACAGACACAGGTCTCAAAATACTTAAATCTTAACCCATTATATTTTACCTTCCAAATTATAGCATTATCACTGATGTTGGCTAAAAGAGTCTTTAAAAGCACAGTGTAGAATACTCACTGAGAAATAAGCGCTCTTTATTGATGTCTCTGTCTCTCTGCTAAACAACATACAGGTAAGGTGACTACCTAAAACACACAAAAAACTAATGGTATGGGTTATGATAAATGACAATGTAAACTGAAGAGGCGGTGATAATACAGTTAATTTGAATACTCAGATAAATAAACATCACTCTTTAAATGTCTCTGTTGAACAATATGCATGTGGGGTGACTACCTGAAACACACAAAAATAAAATGGCATGAGTTGGTAAATGGTACCAACCTAAAAATAACCCTCACCCTTAAAATATTTGATTTTAGACGAAAGCTTCTTAAATTAAGTGAAAAAATCTGCCAATGAAACAAGACAGGTGGTGAGAATTCAACAAAATAAGACATTTACTCTAAATAAGATTAATAAACTAACACTTTCTGCTCTTGCTTTATATATAAGTCTCAAAACAAGATAAAAAAATACTTTTTAGCTGGAAACAAGATTTTTTTTACTTGATTAGATGGACAGTTTTTGCAGTGTGCACAAAAACAGTTCAACTAGGTTTATTACACATTTCCTCTGCATTCATGTAGATGCTGCGTCATGTTTATATTGTGTGTAATAGCTAACCAATTGTAAAAAAAAGTCCAATAGTTTATTTCATTGTGGTATAGATAAAAATATAGCAACCTGAAATACCATTTGCTGAGGTCAGATTACCTAGCAAGTAACCTTAATTATCCTCCTTTCATACTTACCTGCCCATGTCTGGGGAACTTCCACCTGCTGATGCATCTGTCCCTCATCTCTCTCTCCCGGTGCTGCAGTCGCAGCCTCCTGCACAGCCGTGTGGCATGGTTTAGTGACGAGTATTGAACAGTGAGTTTGCGCATTTATGGGCCTACAGGTACATTGTTGCCACCTATCAGTGGGACAGTCGATTATAAGCAATAAAATTAAAACAAAAGAAAAGAAAAATATATGTGACTGCTGCATGAGGCCGGCGGCCATCCTAATGCACCAGCCGTTCTGGTATTCTCCAGAATGTCCAGAAGGCCAGTCCGCCAATGATTTGGGAACAAGAAAAAAACGTATATGAAAAAGCTGCATTTCCTCATAAGACCACAGTGCATGTTAGTTAGTGAGTGATGACGTTCAGGAGTCAGGTGGAGAGGAGGAGTAGGAGGTAAACGATGTGACTGACACAGCTGCTCCACACAGCAGCAGAAGGGCTGGCTGTGTGAAAAAAAGACTTAACTGCATCACTATTTTTGTTGAATATGTTTTTGTTCCTTGACTGGGTTCCAGAGGGAGTTTATAACTTTCGGGAAACTGAGTTTGATCAGGTGATATTTTCATTGCGCTGCATTAGTAATAACATCTGCAGCTGGGTGCTCACATGTTCTCTCTGTTGTAAATGAAGCTTGGTAATTTAAACAATTAGGCTTTTGACGTAGTAACCTTAACGTTCGATTAAAAAGGTTCAAACGTAGTTGTGTGCAAATGTGTGGACTTGTGGGAGTTATTTGGTATGTTTAAGTTTCCCTTTTGCAGACAACAAGTTTTATACAACAGAGAGATATCAAACATCTGCCAACATCTGCAATGCATAATCATGTGCACTTAAAGCATCCTCTCTTGGTCACAATTGGTGCTTGTGGGTGCTTGTCAACCCACCCAAAAGCACCAATCCCCCCACCAGCACCAATTCACCATCAGAAACATGTTCTGTCCCTGTTGGTTTAAGCATGGATGGCTGTTATGTACATTTTCTTTTCAGTTATGTTTCTTGTTATATGTTCATTACTGAATTTATGGAAAAACATCAACCAATACTGCATTTCCATAATTATTATAATGTATAATTAAATAAAATATTAATTAGAAGTGTGTGAATACAGATACAAATACTTCCCCCCCCCCTCAACAAATACAAAATGCAAATACTGGCTGCTTTGCACACCTGAATTGGTTGGTTGGTTAGTTAGTTGGTTGGTTGGTTTGCATGTATGATGACTGGATAGATGGTTGGTTGGTAAGAGAAGTTTCTTAGTTCGCTTGTTGAATAGAGTGTGGTTGGTTAGTCAGATAGATAGCTGGTGTTTTGTTGAGTGGGTGGGTGGGTCGATAGATTGCATGTATTGGTTGTATTTTTGTTAGGAACTAACAACAATACAACTAACTAACTGTGACCAAATATATTTTCAGTACTATAGAAAAACGATAGAAAAATATTAAAACGATAGAAAACATCTATCGTTTTATATGAATCTCTATTGTTTAAGCCACGATAGGGTTTTACGGCTGTAGATTACGTCAAAATGCAGTTTATGGCAATCCTGTGCATGCTGCAATACATGAAAAACAGACAGAAAGACTGTAACCAACACATTTCAGACCAGGGATCTAAACAAGATGATCAGACAACCCAAAGTAGGTCTCCCTGCGTGTCTCACCTCCCCTCCCGACGCGCAGCTTGAATAGAAAAAAAGCGACCCTCAGAGGCTCCGGCTTCTGAGAGACACAGGCTCTAAAAGCCATTTCGTTCGCTAGCAACACATCAGTGGTGTGCTACAGCGTCTGTATCTGGAGTTTATCAGAGCTTACGCCACGACTTGATGCTGCTTTTGCTCATTGATTCTCTGTATTCGTTATCGTGGTTCTTGAGCAGCTCATAAAATAAATGGTAAATGGACTGAATTTACACCGCTTTACACTGGAGCCATATTCACCCATTTGCACTCACAAACGCACAGACATTCATACACCGATACAATTATCGGTAGGCAATTTTGGGGTTAAGTGCCTCGCCCAGGGGCACAACAACATGTGACTGGAGGAAGCTGCAATCGAACCTGCGACCCTCTGATCGCAAGATAACTACTCAACCTACTGAGCCACAGTCGTACTGTGTATTCTCGGAGTCCGTTGGTAGGAGCAGTAGCTGGTAAACTTTACAAACAACTGTTGTCTGATCTGGGCTGCACGGTGGCGCAGTGGTTAGCGCTGTTGCCTTGCAGCAAGAAGGTTGTGGGTTTGTATCCCGGCCCAGGGTCTTTCTGCATGGAGTTTGCATGTTCTCCCCGTGTATGCGTGGGTTCTCTCCGGGTACTCCGGCTTCCTCCCACAGTCCAAAAACATGCATGATAGGTGAATTGATCACTCTAAATTGTCCCTAGGAATGAATGTGAGTGTGAATGGTTGTCTGTCTCTCTGTGTTGGCCCTGCAACAGACTGGCGTCCTGTTCAGAGTGTACCCTGCCTAACGCCTGATAATTGCTGGGATAGGCTCCAGCTAGGGAGTTATGGGCCCTGCAACAGACTGGCGTCCTGTTCAGAGTGTACCCTGCCTAACGCCTGATAATTGCTGGGATAGGCTCCAGCTAGGAGCCTATCCCAGCCCCGTGGGCTGGGATAGGCCCCGTGACCCCGAATTGGATAAGCGGTTAAGAAGATGGATGGATGGATGGATGGATGTTGTCTGATCTGCGTCAGTCCAAATGGCATCGATAACAATAAACGGACTATTTTTCTAAACCTACTATTCGGGAACCAGTGCCGACACCTAACGTGATCCATCTGTTTAACATTTACGAGCAGCAGCCACCTTGCATGTGGGTGGAGTCGGAGCAATTCTCGAGGGGGGAACACATATCGACATAACACCCTTTTTTTACATAGGAGACATGCAAATAGGGAAAAAAAATAAAAACGAGAGGGTGCATGAGGACAGAGAAAAAAAATGCTACTGCCAAAACGTGCTGTGAACTTAAGAAAATGAGTGACAGCAGGTATCGCGGCAAAATTGGATATTCAAATGTGTTTAATTCAAAGGCCGAGTGTAGAGCTGAGCCGTTCTCCTAAAAGATCACTGATATCAGTAGCTCCCGCAGATGGAAGGAGATCAGTACATGCCTGGATAGTGTTATTGTCATCAATCTCTTAAAACTTCATTTCCATGTTGTACATTTTTATAAACTATTAATGAAATAAATTATCTGATAAATTGCTATATCATGAAGTATATCGTTATCGGGATATAAACTGAGCTATATCGGGATATAAAAACTTAGCCATATCGCCCAGCGCTGGTAAGAACTGTTTGTTGTTTGGTTTGTTGAATGCTTAGTTAGTGGAAGCATCCTGAGAAAGGGCGTAGTGTTGCTTCTCAGCCATACAATTCTACTTTCACATACTCCTTCCTAGCTTCAGTACATTTAAGATTAGAGGGCAATCAAAACATATTCAAAGAGCTTCTTCCAAGAATCCATGAACAGTTTGGAGGATGCATCTTGGGATTTTCCTGCATGATAAATTATCAACAGGTAATTATCAACAATAAGGCAAAGAATCCAAAGCCAACAGCCTCTGATCAAATTAAAGCACTTAGGAGCCAGGAATAGGTAGTAATCACTCCTCAAGAAATTAAGCAACATATGAAAAATAATTCTCTAGAAACAAGGACTTATGGATGTTTGTTAGCTGACCTGAGGAGAAATCTGTGTCAAGCATCCAAAAGTTGGCCTTTTCCGCCTCAGTGGACAATGACATGTTGCAGATGAAGTGCAACAGTAATAGTTGACTCCTCACCAACCTTCCCAGAGCCCCACTTTTAATCTGAGCCCAGAAGGCTTTGACATTTCTCTGACATTTTACATCACACCCTTACTTCATGGAAGTGAATAGGCCTAGCTACCGGCTTTCAGATCAATATTCAGTTAGTTCATCCTCTAGCAGAGTCCCACTGTGAAGGAGCAATGTGTTTAATAATCATATTAGTGCTGCTTATCACATCCACCAAGTTATAAATGGGATGGGACTCTGCTGTTGCTGGAGTGCACGTATTATAGGGTGGTTCTATTAGTGGTGCGCTTGGAAACAAACAAGGTTTGATCCGTGCTTAAATGTAAACTTGTAAATGTGAATATTTATCTGAATTTGATTTATTTAGCCAGCATAAAAACAAGAAAACACAAATTCTTGTGCTACATCCTAACAACCAAAAACATCCAATATGCACTTTTTAAAATTGATCAATGAAATAAACAAGGTGTGACACATGATTGCTATGTGAGATTCCTCAAAAAGGGAAAGACAATGTTACATTTTCTAACATGTCATTCAGGTCAGGTAGATGAATGCTGATCTTCAGAAAGATCTGTAGAAAGTTGATCCAAAGCTGGGTGGAAGGAGCTGCAGCTCATATTCGCCTATGACTTTGAGCTGTGACTTTGAGCACCATCTGGTCCGATGTTCCCTATCCAGCAGGGGGCATTATAGTTGAGCAGGGTACCAGACCGGGTGGAGCTGAGAGAAAACTGGGTTAACAATCGCAATAACAGTAGAAAAACTATATTTGGAGAGTAGTAGAAGAGAAAAGTAGAAGAGTGAAGAAAATTTTTCAGTCTGTCCTCCAACAGTCTAAGCCTATAGCAGCATAACTACAAAAACAGCCCAGGATAACCTAAGCCATTCTAACTTTAAGCTTTTTACAAAAGGAAGGTTTTAAGCCTAGTCTTACAAATAGACAGAGTATCTGCCTCATGGACTAAAACTGGGAGCTGGTTCCACAGGAGATGAGCCTGTTAACTAAAATATCTGCCTCCCATTCTACTTTAAGAAATCCTAGGAGCTACCAGTAGGCCTGTATTCTGAGAATGAAATGCTCTGTTAGGAACATATAAAACAATAAGATCGCTGAGGTAGGATGGATCTTGATTATTAAGGGTTTTATACGTAAGGAGGTGCATAAACTCAATTCTGCATTTAGCAGGGAGCCAATGGAGAGACGCCTAAACAGGAGAAATATAATATCTCTTTGTAATATTCATTAAAACTCTTGCAGCATCATTTTGGATCAACTCAAGGCTTTTAATTGTATTTTGTGGACTTCCTAATAATAAGGAATTACAGTAGTCCAGCCTTAAAGTAACAAATGCATGGAGTAGTTTCTCTGCATCACTCCTAAATAGGATGTTTCTAATTTTAGCAATATTTCGGAGGTGAAAGAAATCTTATAAACCTGTTTAATATGGGATTTAAATGTCATGTCTTGGTCAAAATTACACCAACGTTATTTACATTATTACCAGAGGCCAGTTTAATGCCATCCAGATGAAGTAATTGGCTTAGCAGTTTCCTTTTTAAAGATTCTGTTCCAAAAACAACAACTTCTGTCTTGTCTAAAGCAGAAAATTCAGAGTCCAAGACAGCTGTGGAAATTGGAGAACTGTGGAAATTCATACCATGTTGTCTAATTATTTACCATTTGGAAGCATACATATAGCATTACTGGCAGCAAATCTCCTGCCCTGATTGACTCTTCTCTCAAGTGGCTCCACACTTGTCTGGGTCAGCTATTTGCTAAAAACAAGAGGCAAATTGAAAAAACACGAACTTCCCCTTCAATATGATCAACACAACTAACCATTTTGATCAAAAATTGTGTTTTTACATCCACAAAAGTCCAGTTAATGTACTCCGATTAAAAAAAGTTGGTTAAAAAAATGACTTCTTCTTTGGGATGTTTTGCCGGCTGGCAAACGACAAATTGGTGCATTTCCACCACTAACTGGTATAGAGTGAAACTGTACTACATCACTTACAACAGGTCCAGAATGCTGTGGCTCTTCTGGTGACAATTACATGCAAGTATCTTCATTTTACACCTATTGTGTTCACCTTACACTGGCTTCCAGTGGAATACAAAGATCGTTTTAAACTTTTAATGTTCCTTTTGAGTGCAACACATGGGTCGGCTTCGTCTTATCTATGTGAGATATTAAATGCTCATCAAGTGCAAAGCCCTGTCCAGCAGGGCTCTGGAAAAAAGAACGGAACGTTCATGTATCGTTCACAATGGAAATACCCACCCAGATTTTTTTTTTAAGTTAAACTATGTGATTACTTTAAAAGATGAATTTACTTCAAGTTTTATTACAAATCTTCACCAGATTGGCCAACAAGTGTGGAGTGTGCAGTAATTACAAGCAGTATCCACCAATGTGGGACAAATTAACAAGAATTCTGCGCCTTTTTTTATTATTATCAAATTTCCAGAGCTCCTGTAAAATCTTTTCTTCTGTTGGATTTATAACATGCTGGGCAATTTGCACTCAGCCTGTTGGAGCTAAAATGAAAGGTCAGCTTCTTGTGTCTGGTATCATTACGGGTTTACATGAAAAGGTGGACATCTCAGGGTAATTGGGACAACTTCATAAAGGTGTTGCCACCTACTGACCTGTCTTGGTATGGCTGTAGTCTCAGTATGCTATACAAGCAATACCTATCCTGGTAAGTGACTAGTTAAAAGCAGGGATGTATTCCTGAACAGGCCTACCAGGCCCAGGGTCCCAAGAGATCTAGAGATCTACACATATATGTTTCTGTAATATAGGCTTGTATTTGGTTTGTTCATCTTATGTCTGATTAATGCTATTTAAATCCACAAAAGTCATCAGAATCTTCAATTTTACTATTTATCAAAATGTTCTCCCAGGGGAACACACACCTGGATCTCGCTTAACATTATGTGGATTGAGGCATATATTTTGGTTTAGGGGCTTAAGCCAGTTTGTTTGTTTTTTACTATTACCCGTAATTATATTGATTGATTTATTTTATTGATGAATATTTTTTTTTGGAATATCAAGAATATTGAAAAAATAAAAAGTCACCAATGCACCACTTGAGTTTCCATAGTTTGAAGTGATATATAGTAGATGTGATGTGAAGCCTTCACCTCCTTTATTTTTTTCTGAAACAGTTCAATAATATCAGATGACATGTTCACCTATTGAAAGTGAATCTTAAATAAAAAATAACCTTTTAATATATTCATACAGTACTAGTGAATGAAAAATAATGATAAAATTAGTGTGTTTTTTTTATATTGACTGATATGAAAAAATATTCTACTGGGCAACCTTAAATAGAAATATTTGCAACTGATTGGAATGTTTGTATGATTGTACTGAAAATAATTTTCTTGTAAAGAGATTACATCTGTTTTGAATCGCAGCTATATAAATAAACTGAACTGAATTGTAATTTGTTGCTTGGTTTGGTTTATTGGTTTGTTTGCATGAGGATGGATGCGTTTGTTGGCTGTTTTTGGTTAGATCCAGCCAAATACTGTATGTTTTTCAATCAATATTATGACAGTTTCAAACATCAACTCCTAGATTTAGGTTTATAGTAATATTGTAATAATTTGACAGAGACTTCTCAGTTGAGCAGTAAGGGAACGGCTCCTTTATTTAACGTCCACATGGAACAGCACAGCCTTCCAACAGCCCACTACAACCAAACTAGAGAAAAACCCCACACGAACATGCTGGCCCCGCCCACCCAGCTCCACCAACCACCAGTCCATATCCTGACTGACATGACCTGTGGTCCAGTGATTGACAGGAGAGGGACGACAGGCCAACTATATTAACTGTGATTCGTTACCTAACCCCCCCGATACAAAGTCCCTCGCCCCCGAGGGACGCACAAGGTTGTATAGCAAACAGGAACCCCGATCCAATTCTAAACCATACGCTGGGGGAACAAAACAAAAACACAAAAAAAACAACAAAGAACATAAATAATAATACAATGCCACATCTGCAAACCGAAAGTCACCAAAACAACAGTCGATCTTTTATTTCTTTTCTCTCCCTTTTTTTTTTTTTTTTTTTTTTTGAACAACAGAAAATGACCTGGCCAGTCCAAACAAAAAAAATTAAAAAAACAGATTTGTCTCTCCTAACTAGAAGGGTCCGGGTAGACTACCAGCCCTTCCCGTGAGACCAGGGCTCATTCTTGCCCTCTAAGACAAGTGGTCTCACCACTAACTAGATTCCCTACTAAAAGGGCCAACAAAGTCTTTAAACCGGGTCGGAACTCTCCTCCGTCTCTGTGGTCGATCCAGGTGGGGCGCTGGAGGGTCGTAAGCTGGTACTGCTGGAGCTGGTAGGGGTGATGGGGACAGGGAAAAAGGCAAGGGACAGGACGGTGCCGACGTCTGTTGGGAAATAGCAGCTGATGTAGTCTGCACAGGAGCGGGCGAAACCCCCCTGTAGGGAGCCAGTCTGTCTCTATGAAGGACCACCTTTTTCCCCTTTGATAGCAACTGCACCCTGTAAACAACTTCCCCTAGCCTCTCTAACACTTTACAAGGGCCCACCCATTGACTGTCTAGCTTAGGACACCGACCCTTCTTCCGCTGGGGGCTGTAGACCCACACCAGCTCTCCAGCAAGGAAATGCCTCCCCTGTGTCCTCGTGTCGTAATTACGTTTTTGTCTCTGGCCAGCACTCAGCTGTTGCCTACGAGCAAAACTATGCGCAGACTCGAGGCGGTCCTGTAGTTTTCTAGCGTACTCCGGACCTGGGGAAGCGTCTTCCGCATCGGGTGGCCGACCAAATGCCAGTGTGGCCGGGGTGCGAAGTTCTCTTCCCAACATGAGAAGAGCAGGCGTGCAACATGTGGACTCCTGTACCGCAGACCGACACGCCATCAACACCAGGGGCAAATGGTCATCCCAGTCCTTCTGATGCTTGGACGTGAGAATAGCCAGCTGCTGTCCCAAAGTGCGATGAAATCTCTCCACCAACCCATCACTCTGCGGCCGCAAGGGGGTGGTGCGAGTTTTGTGAGCTCCCAGGCGCTCACACATGGAGGCAAACACCCGGGACTCAAAATTCCGGCCCTGATCGGAGTGTATGACCTCCGGCACCCCAAAACGGCTGAACATGCCTTCCAGGAGGGTGTCCACCACCGTCTCTGCCTCCTGATCCGGCAGCGGGTATGCTTCCGGCCAACGAGTGAAGTAGTCGATGGCCGAGAGAACATAACGGTTACCCCTGGCAGAGCGAGGCAGAGGGCCCACGATATCTACCGCCACTCTCTCCATTGGGCCACCCACTGGAAACTGCTGGAGTGGAGCATGCGACCGGCCAGGGGGCCCTTTACGGGCTACGCAGGGGTCACAACGACGGCAGAAATCCTCTACGTCCCTCCTACTCCGCCCCCAGTAGAAACCCTGGCGGAGACGTCGGAGTGTTTTAGAAACACCAAAATGTCCTGACCCTACTGCTCCATGCATGGCTCTAAGCACCTCGCCTTGCAGGCTCTTAGGGACCACAACTTGCCACCTATCCTCACCCGTTGCAGGTTCCTTCCAGGCCCGCTGTAGAACACCTTGCTCCAGCCGCAAGGCATCAAACTGGGACCATAGTCCCTTGGTTGTGGCAGAAAACACTGCCACCTCATCCCACAGTGGCCGTTGTTGAGCCACAACCCACTGCATTACAGGTTGCAGGTCTACATCCTGCTCCTGATGCAGTTTCCACTCTGACATGTCCACAGCCTGCAGCACCCTGCACAACTGCTGCCCCACAGACTGCTCTATGACCCCGTTTTCCTCTTCCAGGAGCTCTTTCTCTCTCTCCTCCTTTTTTTCACAAAACCTGCACCCGTCTGCTGCACATGGCCGGCGTGAGAGGGCATCCGCATTAGCGTGAAGTACCCCCGCCCTATGCTCCACCTTGAAGTTAAAGGCCTGAAGTTCCTCTAGCCATCTGGCCACCTGCCCTTCTGGCTCTTTAAACGACATGAGCCACTGCAGAGCTGAGTGATCAGTCCTTACTATGAACCCCAACCCGCACAAGTAGTACTTAAAATGCCTTATTGACAGCACCACTGCCAGCAACTCCCTGCGCGTGACACAATAGCGCTTCTCATGTTTGTTGAATGTCCGGCTGAAATAAGCAACCACCTGTTCGCCTCCCGGCCCCATCTGGGACAACACACCCCCAACCCCTACACTGCTAGCATCTGTGTCTAGGATAAAGGGTAGAGTAGGATCAGCCGGAGCCAGCACCGGGGCTTCACTCAGAGCACGTTGGAGGCTACTGAAGGCCATCTGACACGATTCTGTCCACACAAAGTCCCTGTCCTTTTTCAGTAGCTGAAACAGGGGAGCAGCAGTGCAGGCAAAACCCTGCACAAACCGCCGGTAATACGACGCTAGGCCCAAAAAGCTCTTCAGCTGCTTCTGATTAATGGGAGTGGGCCAGTCAGTAATCGCCTTCACCTTCTCCTTCATGGTGCCAATGCCCTTCTCGCCCACCATATGTCCCAGAAAGTAAACCTCTCGCTGCATGAAATGGCACTTCTCAGGATGTAGCTTCAGACCCGCCGCTCTAATTCTCAGCAGCACCAGCCGTAAAGACCCCAGCGCCGCTTCGAAAGAGCTGCCATGCACAAGAATGTCATCTAGATAGACCACGCACTGCTGCCGAGGCACCCCAGCCAGTACCCTATCCATCAGCCTGGCGAAAGTGGCCGGAGCGTTGCAAAGCCCAAAACAAAGGACCTTGAATTGCCATAAACCCCGACCCGTGCAGAATGCTGTCTTAGGTCTGGCCTCAGGGGCTAGGGGCACCTGATAGTACCCGCTGCGGAGGTCCAAAGATGAGAACCAAGAGGACCCTGAGACCAGATCCAGCGACTCATCAATGCGAGGCAGGGGGTACGAGTCCTTCTTCGTTACGCTATTCAGGGGCCTGTAGTCAGAGCATAGCCGCCAACCAGTCCCCTTCTTAGGAACCATGACCACGGCTGCCGCCCAAGGACTATCCGAAGGCTCGATGAGGTCCCCCTGCAGCATTTTGTCCACAGCTTGGTCGCATGCCTGATGGCGAGCCAGTGGGAGACGACGTGGGCGGCATTTGATAGGCTGGGCCTCCCCCGTGTCAATCTCGTGCTGCACTAAATGAGTCCTCCCCACCTCCTCCTCACGCATGGCAAAGCAGTCCTGAAATTCCAGCAGCAGCTGCCACAACTGTTCCCGCTGCTGTGGATCCAGGCTATTACAGTTTCTCCTCCATATCTCTCTCACCGCAACCACCACATCCTCCTCCCCAGCCGGGGGCACTGAGGATGGGGTCGGTGCGGAAGGGTCCCCGTCCGAGGCAGCGTGACCACTGCCTTCCCGGTAAAGGGACAAAGGAACAGAAAACACCCGTGAAGGGCTGACAGCCTCCGCTGCACTAGATGCTAGCCTTTCTGGATGCTCATTTTGACTAAGCTTAGGAAACAACGTGACAACTGATCCCTCATAAAAACTCACAGTCCCTCTTAACAGGTCTAATTGACAGCCCGCAGCACGAAGAAAATCTAGACCTAGAATACACGAGTCCTGTACTGCAGCTATCCATACTGTGTGACGTAGGGATTTCCCCCCCACAGTCATGGACAACACAGCCCTGCCAGTCATTGGAGCCAGCTCGCCTGTGACGGTCCGCAGACGCACTAACGTGGGCTCCAGTGAGGTCCCCACTGGAACCACATCAGGCCTCACCACAGTCACAGTCGACCCCGTGTCCACAAGCGCTGAACAGGGCACTCCTTCAATCGTAACAGGAACATAGCAGGAGTCCCCAGCACCGGCACGTCCCACAGCGACAATCGGTTCCCCGACTGAGTCGTCGTCTGCTTCTGGGGGAAATGGTGCCATGTTTCCCCGGCTTCGATGTTGGACACCTCCAGAGGGCGTTGAGGGGGACAGCTGTCGCGGTACAGATGGGGCTGAATCCTGGGTCCGCATATTCCCCTCTATGCGAGCCCCGAGTCGTTTCCCGACCACCTTTCTGAGCTAGGGCACTCTCTGACTAAATGTCCAGGTTGGCCACACCCCCAGCAAACCCGTGGTCCCGGGCGGGGTCGACGTTGTGTCTGCAACGATACAGCTCTCAACAGTTCAGTCATTTCACTCACCCAGGCCGGCTTCTCCTCCACTGGGTGACTCTCTGTTGCAGCTCTCACGGTACCCTGACAGCCCCCCCCTTCTCCCGCTATTCCCCACACATTCTCTCTCTCTACTGCCATCTCCAAGGCAGCCTGAAGGGTCTGTGGGTGTAATAGTTGCACTTGAACGCGCAGCTCTGCAGGTGCCAGGGCTCTGATGAACTGATCCCGTGCTAGCTCGCTCTGAACCCCAGGTGGCATGTGAGCATATGCCCGCCGCGTCAGGCTCTCCACGTCGTTGGCTAAAACCCGCAGCGGCTCCCTGTGTCTTCTGATGCGGTTATTCAGTTCATTACGCAGGAGTTCAGGCTGTACACACTGTCCGAAACGTCTGTGAAGAGCCCCCACTAAAGCTCCATAATCACGCCTGTTGTCGGGACTCAGCAGCAGAAGACAGGACAACGCATCATCAGTGAGGCTCAGGGCTAGCTGCAGGGCTTTCTTTTCTTCAGACCACCCCTCAGACTGAGCCAAAAGCTCGAATTGGGCAAGGAAAGCTTCCCAGTCAGACCGACCGGCGTACCTGGGGGTCTTCACTGATGAGACCACAACCGGAGTCCGAGCCCAGTCGCCTCCACCAGCTGCTTACAGTCCGCTTCCGGAGCGGGGAGAAACGGCGCGGACCTCCTCCGCCGAGACCAGCCGAGGCTCGTTTGTAGTCCTCAACGCGGCCTCCTTGACTCGGCCTGCCGCCTCCTTTGCAGACTTTGTTAAGTCGCTGGCCGCCCCCGCCGATCCTCCGCAGGCGCCGACATCCCCTTCGTCTCCGCTCACCTCGACTTTCACTTTCGCCCGCACCGTTTGCTCCATATCCATACTCCGTCACTTGTCCCGGCCGGCAGGCCAATCCGTCAACAACGACCGAGTAACGTCCACTGTCCGGAATCACTTCTGACACCAGTGTAATAATTTGACAGAGACTTCTCAGTTGAGCAGTAAGGGAACGGCTCCTTTATTTAACGTCCACATGGAACAGCACAGCCTTCCAACAGCCCACTACAACCAAACTAGAGAAAAACCCCACACGAACATGCTGGCCCCGCCCACCCAGCTCCACCAACCACCAGTCCATATCCTGACTGACATGACCTGTGGTCCAGTGATTGACAGGAGAGGGACGACAGGCCAACTATATTAACTGTGATTCGTTACAATATTTTGATTGCAACTGGCTGGAGGATATATTAACTTTTCGCTAAAGATCAGGGATTGGGCAAGAATGATTTCTGTCATTAAAGACTTGAAGCATGATTTAACAAGATTCCTAATAATGACCGCAAAACAGCGTGCTGCGTAAAAAATTGTGACAGAGGGTTTTTGCTCATTTGTGATTACCGGAGCAATTCATAACAGGCTTAGGGAGCTGTATTCAAATGAGGACTTTGCGACCACTGCTATGTGCTCCGCCATGGCTAATTACTAGGCTAATAGGTAATATTGTGTGTGAATGACATTTTTCGTTTGACAATAATAAACATATGTTGAATCTGGTGGCACTTAGTCAAGACATGCCTTTCAGAAGGAGTAAAAGTAGATGCTAAAATAGCCGGCACAAATATTTGGATGCTTAGTAAATCACACTGCAACTGGAGCACCTACTTATTTGCCTGTTCTCCTCCAAATATTTTGCGTCTACTAACAGAAACGCCCATATTGCGGATTTGTCATGGGAAACAGCGCTAAATGGATTATTAGTAAATCAGCTACAGCCTGTTTTTGTGATACTGTGCGTTTCTGTGCTGGTTTTAACAAGCACAAACTTTTGAAAAATCAGGCCCTTGGAATTTATCACCAAACAAATCTGTGGAGACATGGAAAACACTGTGCAGCAAGTAAAATAATGCATTTGATTAAAATCAAACCAAAAATAAAACAGATTCTTTTTACATCCAATTAGAAAAGGAGTAAAGGAGTAGAGTTAATTTTGCTCTTAATAGTATATATTAATCATGATCTGTTCTATCTGTTCTCATCTTTATAATCTCAAAATGGGATTCAGTATATTCGTCTCTTTAGGACTGCAACAGTCATCATTGATATGTCTGAATTCCCAGTATGCATCCATCTTTGTTGGGATCCTCTGTTTGGTTTGTTTCACACTCCTTTCTTTTTCAGGTTAGAAAAAATAAACAAAAATTGCCTCCAACTATTTATATTGATGTGGTGTTTTTCAACACTGATTTATATTTGACATTATCCCATATGTTACACAGAAAAACAGATACATTTTATTTTATATTAGATATTCTTTCATTTATTTTATAATATAAGAGATGAATGTCTGATTTATCAAATCAATCAAATCAAAAATACTTTATTGATCCCTAGAGGGTAATTCATTATTATTGCTAAATTCCTTTAAAACCATTTTAATGACAGGTTGCAGCCTTGCTTTCTGTCAGTTTATAACTGTGTATAAATTATTTAGGAAAATATACTTTTTTAAAGATACATTTTCAAAATAAGTCCACAGCTTAGTTCAATTTTTACTTTGAATTAAAAACTAAAGCCTCTGAAGCATGTAAAGCTGGAAAAAGCAAAGAGAGAAAACTTTATATTAAATAATTAAAAGTATAAAATTCGAAACAATACGTTTAATTTCTCTATATAGCAAAGCAAAAAGTATATTTCTGCATAGTTCACGTTTCTATAATTCATTATTCTCTGCCCATTGTCTTACACAACGTCGGGGAAGAAATCAGATGAAAACTCTGAAATTAGCGGACAACTTCATCACTCTCTCAAAAAAGTTAGATTATCTCCTCCAAGTGAGAGCAGTCTCTATGTCTCGGATGTCAGCATCTCTAATGCAGCGGCGAGTAATCGCAACATCTTTTGTGTCCATCAGTCCAGGCTGATGTGTTACAACTGCTCATCATCTCGGCATTCTCTCCACCAGCTGGAGTTAAAACATGAAATAAACGTCAGGAAATTTTAAAAATGAAGCTCATCTTTACCATCAGTGTTCAGCAGTGAAAGTCATTAGGACTTGAAGAAAGAGTCAGTTTCACATTGAATCAGGAGGCAGACTCCATCATGTCTGCTTCGGTTGTTAATAGCAGGCTAAATGCTAAAGATGTGGCTGATTTCTCCCTGAGGAGCCAGAAATAATTTAGCTAATACTGTCTTCATCACAGATGTACACACACAACAGACTGGCACTTTAAAAAGTTTTAAAACGGTGATGGAAAGATCTGAAGGTGGCAGCACGTTTGGAGCATATCAGTGACTGCAGTTGGCAGTCACCAAAAAATTGATTATGACCGGATTTTATTTAAACTATCGAAATGACCAACCACCAAAGAGTGTAGAAAAACATCTGATTTAACTCCAGATCTACACAGAAATGTTTGAGCATTAATACCTTTTAATGCAACAGTCTAAAATAGGATGCAGAAAGATGGAAAGTGTAGAACTAACATAACATTATACACATTAAAAGAATATAAATAAACAAAGATTTACTTTGCTACAAAGATGGGTGACAATTTATTTATTTTGCTGGGTTCAGACACTTTTATGCATGATTTGCTCCACAGCAGAATTCATTTGGAATCGCTTCGTGACCACCTCTTTAATAACTGTGTCTTGGTTCGCTTGTTTGGTGTACACCAGAGTTTGCTGGTTTGTATTCACACCATTGCAAAAGGTTGGGACCAAGAGAGGAAACAAATTAGAGACTACACAAGGCTGGGGTGATCCTGGGTGTCTGTAATTGTTGCCTCAACCAGAGTCTACTTAAAAAACAAACATTTTGACAAGAGGACCAAGAAATAGACTTTTAAGAAGAAAAAAAATATCTCAGACACTACAGGCTCCCTTAGCATTTCAAACAATAAGGCTCAAGACAGAACATTTTGAGAAAGTAAGCAAGTGTGACTGGTTTCTAGTTCTGACTCTGAACGAAAGATGCATCTCAATTAACCATGACTTCTGGAAGAATGCCCTTCCAACAGATAAGGTCAAATTGGATGTAACTGAATATAATAAACAGCAGAAACATCTCACAGCAACCTTGAAGCACGGTGCTGAAGGACTGATGATTTGGGCTTGGTATACCACAGCATTCTAGGGACAAATGGGAAGCCATTTATCTAAGAGCCGAAGTTACCACAAAATGTTGCATTGGACCAGTCAAAGTCCAGACTGGATTGATATTTTGACACTAAACACAATGGTTCTAGAACTGACTTAAAAGATGCTGACTTAAAAACAGTGGATGCAAAGGTTCACAAACCCTTACTTTGACTCTAAACTTTAAAAGTTTACAATCCTTACAATCATCAAAGTGCAGCTTTTTATGAAAACCAGTTAGATATTTAGTGCGTCATATTGATCAGCAGGATAATATTCAGAGGGAAGAATCTTGAAAACCCACACAGTTGAAAGAATAAATAAAAGAAATCTACTAATGAGTCATCTTGGGGATTATTAAAATACACTTCCTGATTTGTGTGTTTTTGCTTCTTTGCAGGTTAACAATGGAAAAGAAACAAGAACTAAAACTTTAATTTAACACTAAACTACCATAAGGTACCTACAAAAAAAATGAAATATGGTATGACCTGTTTCAAACGCAAAAAGGGAAATACAATAAGTCAAATCAGTAAAGCCAGTATCTTAGTTGCAGTAGAGTGTAATGAGACTCATCTTAAAGGTCACCTTCACTGAAAATCATGAAAAACAGGTTCCTTTTTAAATACCATCAGTTAGGGCTGGGCGATATGACGAAATATATAGTCAGGATGATATAAAGTGTCTATCGTTTTGTATGAATCTCTATCATTTAAGCCACGATTAGGGTTTTATGGCAGTAAATTACGTCAAGATGTACCTTATGGCATTCCTGTGCATGCCGCAATACATGAAAAAAACAGGTAGGAAGACGGTAGCCAACACGTTTCAGACCAGGGATCTTAACAAGATCAAAGTTGCTCTTCCCTGCGTGTCTCGCCTCCCCTCCCAAAGTGCAGCTGAACTGGAAAACAAGCCTCTCTCAGACAGAACGACACCAGCTCTAAAAACGGTTTCGTTCGCTAGCAACCCATCCGTGGGGTGCTAAAGCGTCTTGTCTGGAGTGTATAAGAGCTTACGCCACGACTCGACACTGGTTTCGCTCGTTGACTCTCACTGTATTTGTTACCGTGGTGTTTGAGAAGCTGATCAAATAAATCTGTTGTGTTGGAGTCCTTTGGTCGGACTGGGAGCTGGTAAACTTTACAAGCGACTGTTGTCTGATCTGCGTCGGTCTTCTTATAGCCAAACGGCATCAACCACAACCACAGTGTTTTTTAGGGCTTTCAAATGAACAAAATAAAATAACATCTAATAATAACAGGATGGCTGTAAATTAATTATAATTAATCACGATTAATCAATATTCCTGAATATGACGAAAAACACACTGGTCTATAAATAAAAGACAAGATATGCCATTTCTTTTTCTTTTAAAGGAAATACAGGAGAGGTCCATGGAACTTTGGTTTGTAATTCCACTACAACATTTATACATGACCCTTTTACCTATTTGTCTTTTCGCCATTTGCTAAGGCAAATGAACAGACTAACATTTTCTCAATGTAAACTCTCTTTTGAACAAGCAGGATATTTTCATCAACACAAGGGATGTGTGGTTTTGTTATATACTCCATAGTAACACTTTGAAGTTGGTTTTTATTTATCTTAAGCTATTTCAATGAGTTCCCTATAAAAGATCCAACCAGCTCAGAGGGACCAGCTATTTTTCTGTAGTAGTGTTGGCTCTTCTGAGAGATTTTGATTTTTAAAGTCAAGAGACCAAATATATTCATATCTTCTGCACACAGAATTTAGGTAAAAATAGCAATAATTTAAAAATAATATATATTTATTTGGATAAGAATAGATCCATTGACAAATGCATTTTAAGTTGTATTAAAAATGTCACATGTATAAATATACATTTCGGGAGGCTTTGAGTTATCTACTTGTCACATATCTGGCTTTCCGTATCTGCTGCAGTCAGAATTATTTGCATAGTTGGCTATAGAGCTCTGGGAGTTGATGTCACTTCTCCCAGCATGCACCAGTTCAAGTGGAATGGCTGCCATTGTGGCAGACAAATTTGGAGCCACTTGGAGTTGTTTAGGAGGAGTTTATATCCAGACACCATCAGCATATATATACGTACATATAATGGGAGTCACTGTGAGCGGCACATTTGCTACTTGTAATAAGGCATTGTCTACCCCAAAACTCCTACATTTAACCATTTTTTGTTAAGAATAGTAGGTGATATTCCCTTATGAGTTCAGAACGTCTCAGAGGTGCGGAGGTATTTGATTCTGGGGTTTTACAGGCTTTTAAATGTAAACAATTCCAACTTAGACTAACCTTCTGGGATGGAGCATAGCAGTGACATCATTGAAATTGCACAATAGTGTAGTTGTATTATAGCCTCTAAAAGACCCCAGAGCCAAAATAATCAGCACTTCTGCTATGTTCTGAACTCAGAGGGGAAAAATGCTAACAATTAACAACAAAACATGGCTAAATGAAGGAATTTTGGGGCAGATAATGCCTTATTACAGGTGGGAAATCTACTGCCCCTATTGACTCCCATTACATGAATATACGCTGATGGCGACTAAATATAAACTCCTTCTAAATGAACACCAAGTAACTTGTCTGGGTGAGTAAATGAACGTAAAATTTACTAAAAAATAAGGTTCAGATTGAAAAGAAAGAACTCTCCCTTTAATAGCCCTGTCCCAAAAAGCATTATATGCAGAAAACTCAAACTTAGAAACGGTAAATATGATGGATACCTGTTTTGCCCCAGGATGCCATAACAGATGCGTATGAGAAAATTGGTGTCTCTAAATAAAGCATTATCTGCCACAAAACTTCTTAATTTCTCCAATGTTATCTTATGAATCACTAGCACTACTCCCCGATGAGGTCAGAGCATCTCGGAGGTGTTTTGTTATCATCAGCCAGGGTCTTTTACAGGCTTTGAATCCAACTACACTTACCTCAAATTTCAATGACGCCACCTACTTAGCATGACTTTACTTTGTGCTCTACTATGGCGGTCGACTAGACAGACTTGCTACTGCAGACATCAACATGTTTTGCATTCGCGTGTTTCTAAATTACACTAACAGAATGACCAATTGGACTAAACTCAGCTTCCACAGGCTCCCTCTTTGCAACCTGCTTAGACTACAGCTGCAGTGGCGGACACCAGCAACGTCATAAATATCATTGTTTATTAGAATCGGTTGGAATAAACACCTAAGAAACTCCCCGAAAGACAACAATAAAGCACCTCTGACAAACTCCGAACTCGGGAATTGTCCTAACGATTCATAACAAAACATTGGTGAAATGAAGGACTTTTTTGTTGCAGGTAATGCCTCCAACAACTTCCATTATATGAATAAATGCTCATTGCAAATAGATATAACCATCACCCAAAGGACTTTAATTTGCACCAAACTTGTCTGGGTGAGTAAATGAACATAATATATGCTACAAATAAGGACCAGGTTGTAAAAAAAAATGGGATGTCTTTAATATTTATCAGTTTTAAGGTTTTTCTCCCCACAATCACTACAGCACAGATTGCTGCACATTGATTGATTGTCTTTATCAGTGCGGGAGTTTCCTCCAAGTTGGTTCTTTGGCTTCAGGAACCGGCTCCAGCTCCGGACCTATAACCACTCTGATGAGAGAAAAACAAGCACTAATGTCATTCTTTTATTTAAAGCAGAGAAAATTAGAGAATAAGCAGTCAGCATCTGTGATAATTTTTTATTATCACGATAAAACAGACAGTATCATCAGGTTTGATTTGTCCTGCTGGTTCACATTTGCAAATGTTTCCCAACCAAACTCAGAAATGTCATTTAAAGCTGATGTCTGACTTTGATTTTACTTTGATTTTGTTTCATAATCACTAAGACAAATCCATATAGCTTCAGTCATATGTTTTTGTGGGGGTTTGAGTAAAACTAAATGCAAGAAAACCTCCCGATCGATGTCAAAAATATAATTTTTTTGCCAATTTTCTGCAAATGTTATTAAGAATCTGTGCAAAGGAGCTGGAGGACCGCATGATGCAGCCCTTTAGTGAAATAAATCAAGGTCAGGAGACTCTTGGTCAGGATGAACACAACCAGGCACAACATGGTGATTATTTACTGATATTTTAGTGAGGGAAAACAGCCTCAGAGACCCCGCTGGTTTTCGGGGTGTGAAACCAGCCGAGACCCACAGAGGCAAGGAGCCTCAGAGTGGGGACGGAGGCAGACGGGAACAAAGATCCGCTCAGCTGTGAGCTGCATTGATAATAAGGGCAGAAATGCAGCCGCTGTCTTTTTGCTGCTTTTGATGGCGGCGTTTAATGGGGAGCTTTTGGCTACTGTTTGCTGCGCTGCGGGATGGAGCAGAAAGGAGTAGATATGAGGTCACTTCTGCTTCTGTTGTTTTGGTGTCAAACTCTGCTGCAGACCAAATATTAAAAACGGGTTTTTACGGGTCTTGTACTGTACATGCTGATCTATATATGAATGCAGAAATTAGGGGAATATACCTTGATGCAAGCTCCAACAAACCTAATTTAGATACATACACTACTTATTTTACCTGACACCAAGCAAAGGAACCAACCGTTTAAATCTAATCCCTTAATCATGCAGGACCAGGGTGTAAATGTAGACTAAAAGTAAGGACAACTGCACCTCACTGAGACATTTTAAGAAATGTTTTACACAGTAAAAGATGATAAATGTTTTCCGTGTAACCTAACAGGTTTATTTTTGGTCTTGTGGGATTAGCTTGTCTAGAATATTACTTTACAGAGAAACCACATACAAGCCCATTACTCTTCTACAGCCATTTAACAGTGGAGTCTGTGTTCTCATGGAAGTTAAGAGCCACAACCGTCAATGAACAGCTGAAATCCACAAACGCATGAAAACTGAAATAAACTTTGATTCAGAGGCGGCACCGCCATTGCTGTGGTGACCAGTGTCTGCATTTGTTCATTATGCTGTCATTGTAAACTGACCATCTACCATCAATGTCCACAGAAACCATAACTACAGGTCTAGGATCGAGGGTCAAAATGACCTGAGCTCTGGATGGGTCTGGTCAATTTTACAATACTTTTTATATGACCACATTGTATTGAAAGGACCAGTATCATCATTTTAGTTTTATTTCATCATTTTACTTTTAGTTGTGCTTCTAATACTAGTGCATTAGTCATATTTATTCCCACTGTAGAGAAACACTCTCTCCCTGTGGCTAACGTTAAGCTAAGCACCGGAGTATTCTTAGGTTTTTTATTTGCGGCAACCTCAGTTGTGTCATTCATAAATTGTTATTAAGATACCAGACCATAACAAAAAACAATATTATCCATACACTGGGGTCTACTTGCACTAAAAGTTGTAAACACTGACTTGGAAGCGCAAGAAACATGTTTTAACCATACAGTCTCCAGCACAGACAGACTCTTAAGTAAAGGTCGGACTTTTTCTGCTGTTATTAGAACAGCCGATGACTGATCACTTCCTCCCAGCCTTCCTAGACATGCTAGATAAGAGGAAAATGTTCAGTTCTTGCTGCAAATGACTGCTTAGCACACTGTGCCTGTGGCTGCCTGACTGGGAGAGGTCACTGCAGTAATGAAGGCAGCTCAACTTCTGGTTATTTAGCAGAAATTGTCTATAACTAAATATGCTTTAATTGGCACAGTGGAAACTCTTTTAGCACTACAGCAGAAGCCAACATCCTCATCATGGTCTTCCTCATCTTCCCTATTGGGGGTACAGCCAATCAGAGCCAGGGAAAACGAATAGTGCTCCTAGATTGGCTGCCTTGCAACTACCGGCCAACAGCGTGTCAAGTAGCATTGCTCCCAGGTATTTTAGCTTCCCAAGCTACATTTTCATTCAAATCTATGTAGACATACACTAAGAAAAACACTCCCGTTCAGGATTTGGAGTCTCGATCCCCATAAAAATATGTGAATTCTGATCCGCCAGTAGGCGGGGATCCACTGTACACAATGAGAAGTAAGGTAACTTCTATGCTAACATTGTCACATACAGTCATGTGGAAAATTTAGGAAACCCTATGAAAGCCATTGGCATTTTAGTCACATGGATATTTAATATGAACTCTAACAATACAGAAAACCATGTGTAAAACAAAAACTGCCAGTCAATGACTTGATGCAATCTGTTGATATTTGATATTTGAGGTTTAACAAAATTGTGTAAAAAATACAGTATTTGAGGTGTCCCACTTATGTAAAATGTCAATTGATAAGTCACAGTATTTAAAAATTATGTTAAATATTTAAGAACTTTTGGCAAAACTAACTGAATGTAGTGTAACTCAGTTACATTTCTTTGAGAAAGTAATAATTAACGCAAACATAACATTTTTGAAGTTGTAACTAGTAATAAAAAATATATTAACATTTTTTCATAACTTGCTCAACACTGTTAGTATAGGACCTTAGCATTTTGATTTTGGCACTGCTTTGTGGAGCCCTGCATGGGCCTATTATCTGGGCCCGAGCCCGGCCCTGGCTAGAGGGGCTGGAGTACCATCCCAGGCCCGGTCCAAAAGGTTTTCAGAATGCTCAGGCCTGAACCCGTATCAAGTAAAACTTTTTTTTAACCTCCTATAATGTTTTAGCGTGATAGAACCATATATTCAATGGGTGCATTCGTAAATTGAATCTGACGCTCCGAAAATGCTAAGGCTCTGCCGTTAGAAAAAAAACATAATTCTTATTTTCTGTGAATAAACTAATGGTTTCTGACAGATCAAAGTGGACATAAAATAGCAGGTTAAAATAGGTGCTCGGTTGGATCCGCCACATGACTGTTCAAAATGTCTCTGGAGATGTGAACCTGTTTTTTTGCTGTCACATGACAGCTTTGCATACAACACACTGAACAAACCTGGTTGGGTCAAATTGAATGGTTGTAATAAGATTAGATTTACTGTAGAATGGAAATAATCTCTCTATGTTGTTCATGCTCTTCAATTCGCAATTTTCTATGTTTTTCTTTATGTCCGTCAAACATTGACTGAAGCGCTATGGCCACTGCATTTTTAAATTAGACACAGATACCACCGAGAAATTGTCTGACGGGACTTGTGTTTTTCCCATGTGTCTTTCCATTCCCAAAGCCGAAAAAAATGTGTGCGATGCCTACAATGGATTTAAAAAAGTGTGGATGGCCCCACTTAGTTTACAGTAACATATTAATAAGAAACCTTGGTGTGTCAAGTTCCTTTAGGTGTCGAGCAACTATTAATGTTTTTGGGTCAATTTGTTGGTAGATCTCATACGTATGTTCTGGGATGTTTCAAGATTTTATTGAAAACCAAACCCACCGCCTTCAGGAGCGAGCGGCGATGCAGCAGTTTTATTAACGCATTTCTGGGTGAAACATTGGAGGGAGTGTCCGCTTTAATGAAACAAATGTCCGCCTAATATCCAACTTAAAACTAAGTTTCTTACAGCATGCAGACAGCAAGAGCACTCAGTGTATCTGCCCACTCACTGAATCATCTTCAAATTTGCAGCGGCATCATCATCACCGACACTTGCGCTCTTCCTCCTTGAAGCTGCAGTGTGACTGACAGAAACCCTGACACTGCTGCGCTGTGCTTCATTCAGCAACATTGTATTAACCCTACTTTACATCCCCAATAACGGTTATAGCGTTGAAACGCTAGTCGTGTTTAACCATTTTTTTGTCGGACATAGCAACATTAACTAAGGGGGGCGGGACTCGGTGAAAGTTCAATTGAAAAATGAAAGTGCCCGAGCCCCGCCCGGCCCATGTCCGAGGTATTTATACAGTCGTCAGCCTGAGGGTTAGCCCTTGAGCTGTTGGGACCCTCGGGCCTAGAGCTCCAGTACAGGGCTCTTCTACTTTGTTTCTATATTTTCCCCTTCCTGCTCTTAGAGGATTTCAACTTTTTGCTTCATGTTTTTGTGTTTTACCCTTTCGCTTCCCTAGTTTATCAGCCTTCATTCATTTCTCTTCAGTATCTTATTTTCGGTTATTTTCTAGTTTCCTATTTAGGATGGTTTTCTGCTTCCTCTTTGGTTTAATACTTCCCGTTTCCTCTCTGCTATACTGATCCCTGATCCAGTACCTAATTATTTTCACCTGCTCTTTCCTTTTCACCTGCATCTGCTCCCACCACAAAGCACTTTTCTTGTAAAGTGCCTTGTTATGACATTTGTTATTAAGTGGCAGGGGCGCTGCTAAGAATTTTGGGCCCCATGACATAGAATCTTGGCAGGGCCCCCAACACCGCTGAGATTTTTTAAATATTGATTTACATAAAATCATGCACTTTATGGTATTTTTACTATCATTCACATATATTAAGTCAATCAATCTTTATGTGAATCATATATAACTGCTTCTGTATTGCTAAACCACCTTAAATTCATTATTTTGTCCCTGCACTAGCAATGTAAGTGGATTACAAATTATTCACTCTTATTTTTGCAAATTGTTTGAAAAGTGGTATTGGACAGATGGTAAAACACAATCAGGATTTATAAAAGATAGGTCTATACATAATAAAATCAGATTAGTCCTTGATTTAGTAGATTATAATTATTCCATTGAAGATACGGGTTTCATTTTCATCGTTGGATCTTTACGTAGCATTTGATTCTGTTGAACATACTTGTATTATAAAAACTTCAGAATATTTTGGATTCTGTACAGAGTTTATTAAAGCGATACATATAATGTATGAGGATATAAATAGCTCGGTTTCTCTCTCCCATGGAACACCTAAAGGATTCACTATCAATCATGGAATCCGGCAGGGCTGTCCCTTTTCTCCCTAATTATTTATTTTAGCTGCTGAGTTATTAGTTATATATCTAAAAAAACAAACAGGAATGGTAATAATAACAAAATTTGAATATTTTCTAAAGCATTGGGATTCTATTTACATTAAAAAAATGTGAGCTTATGTCCATACATGATATGTAGCAAACTGGCTTATATGGGATTCCAGTTAAAATGAGGTAAAATCTTTGGGAATGATTATAACTAAAGACACTAAAACCAGAGAAGACTTAAATATTTTACCTGTAATAAAAAAGTAAATCTATACTCAATTCCTGTTTGCAGGCAGAAACTCGGATAGAAATCCTCTGCCAGCTACTGTACAAACTACTTTGAGCTGTTTGGGAGGTTTCAGTGCATCTCTTGAAGATGATGGGGAATTGTGTTCCTACACAATCCCCTATGTTGTCAAATACAGTATGATCCATCTCTGCCAACCACCCTTCACAGAATACTTCCATATTATCTGATCCAGAATGTTTGCAAACTAAGTTGGAACAGCGCAAAACCCTTTGTAGAAATGATCATATTATTATTCACATGATAAATATTCAAAATAGGTTAATTAAAATTCACATAGTTTTAGGAAAAGTCAGGGACCAACATAGTTTCATTACTTAATTTGACAAAGTTTTTTAATATGCATATTGCAAAAGGGTCAAAATGACTGCCTTGGACATTCTAATGTTTATGTGTATTTGACTGTTCAGAATGATCAAGACCTCATTTTGACAGAGGCAAGGTCAACTGCACTCCGCACTTTAATGCAGCGTTAACTCACTACGAAATGTGCTGAAACCATTTAGTGAACCAAAACGCATAAACAACCATAAATACAGTGGTTTTATACTCTTTGCATCTTGACATAGGGGCTGCTGGCTATCAGCAAGACCGAGCCGAATGCGAAGCAGATGTGGAAATCTCTATGGAGCGCTTCTGAACAAGTTTACAAGTACAGTCAAAAGTACAAAAGATCAAACTGACAGCGTGTCAGTTGGTAAACTATCAAACAATTTTCCTGGCACTGTATCGCATCATCATGCCCAAATAACACAGGAGCAAGCATTTATCACTTACCAATCCAGTAGCAATGTGGATAGTTCAGCATCCATACATCCTCCTGTATCTCACAGCGGCTGACACACAAAACTGAAAAGTTGTAACACTGGGTTTTAGAAGCTAATCCTACTTTGACCTAAATTGAGCAACAGTTTGACAGAAAAGATTTTCCACAGCAGTAAAGGGAAGGAATCGTTCACGTAGGCGAAGCGTGCTGTACATATTTCGCATGTGCCGCTGCCAGTGTCAGACGATACCATTCAGTAAGGGAGAGAGGTGAAATGATAATATCATACATAATTCGAGGCTTTTTTATATCGAATCCCAACCATATATAATTTGCTTATTTTAACAGATCAAATGAAATTATTCATTTAAAAAACGTACACATACAATACATATCGATAGCCCTCAAAGGGCCCCCTGTCTGTGCCGTGACCTCAGAATCGTCCTAAACCCCCCGACGGCGCCCAATTTAAGAGGTGCTATATAAACAAACTGAAACAAAATGAATTAATTAGGTTTTCAGGCTTCTTAGTCATTTCCTCTCTTCTCCCCATTTAAGCTCTCTGGTTTCTTTATTTCACTGCCATTTCATTTTTGTTGCTCCCTGTTCTCCAGGTCCAATGATTTTTGCCCTCTGGTTATGTTAGTATGTTTTGTTATATTTTTCTTTCATTAAAACTTCTCATCTTCATTCCGGCAGCATTTGGGTCCTTAATCTTCACCTAACATGACAGAATGAATGTATTTGAATGAATTTTATTGTTAAGTTCCTTGAGATGACATCTGTTGCAAATTGGCGCTATAAATAAACTATATTAGATTGAAGAAAAAATGGGACAGAACTCAACACTTAGCTTAGGGTAGAGGTTAAGCAGTACCATTTTTGTGTGTGTTATTTTTCATGGCATAAGATAACTGGAAAAAGTAATAGAAAAAAGAGTGAAGAAAACATCATTTATGCCCCAAAAGATAAACCATCACAAAATTAATCTTGTTAAACTCATGGGTCACATGTTGCGGCCCTGAATGAAGTTTGATGAATTATTGCAGGTCTCTGGTGATGCAAACTCGCCTGAAAAGTGTTTAATTTTGAAGAGATTTTAAGTAATTATGCTGTTTTTACACAGGCTGATGACAGATGCACCTTCGGGCTTTAAATCTATTAAAAACTTAATAAATGTGTTTGTGTCCGTGTGTTGTCTGCTTCCTGTGTGGGTGTGAAGGTTAATAGGGCTGCATGTGTTCCTATGTGTGTGAATGAGTTTTGGATGAGGCCCATTTGTGGCGCATCATTACTCCTCTGGCTCCCGGCTCCGTCTCTTGACAGCCTGATCTATAAATACGACCGGTCCGGACCCGCTGCACGGCTGATGTGACGCCGAACCGAGCATCGTCTCCAACCAACAGCGAGTGAACGAACAAACAAATGGCACTGGGAAATAAATCACAGCGAAAACAGGCCTGGGTGGTGGTGGTGTTTCTTTTTAACCAGAACTAGGTGGCGGGTGGGTTTGTTGGGGGAACTAAATGATGATTTGTCTGGCAAACGCTGAAGGAATATTAGGATGTATTTCCTAAGATACAGAATATGATCCTGGATCAGTTTTGCAGAATCTGATTTCAGGTCTGCAAACATCCCAAGAATTTGTACCTGGGTCGTATATATATAGATTTTCTGTTCAGTGTCATTCTTGGTGATTCTTTTTCTCCAGATCCTGATACTAGATACCTTGTTGCCATCGTCATAAATGACAAAGTAAGTGTAACCTTAAACATCTTAATACTTGATCAAGTTTGCTTTAGGAAGAATCTTGCCAACACCATTTTCTTCTTTCCTTAATTCCTTGCTTCAATCATGAAGGAGGTATGGGGTGTTGTTTGTTAACTCAGTCAAAATTTAACAGCAATATTTTTTTCTTTTTTAGACTGTCATAACAGAAAATAGAAGTGGCTTCATTTGTGAATCATATTTTCGTCATGGTATTTTTCATTTATAAATATTTAGTTTATAACTAAATATTTAGTTAGCAAGCTAAACATTTAGCTTCAAACTAAACATTTACCTAAAAGACAAGTACTTAACAATATGCTAAATTACTTGCCAATAAGTAGAAGTAGCATAACAACAATATCTGGGTCTTATAAAAAATATAAAATGCTGGCAAGACTTAATGTCACCTCTTTCTCATGGTTTATTTTCCTCCCCACATCTCCAAGATATCATCTTAAAACACAGGATGAACCATTTAAATGGCAACACAGACATTTACCAAAGGATTTAGAGCAACAGTGAAAACACCAGCAGCAGGAGTTTATATGGAGTTTTGCAAGATCCAGCGTTTGATAGTCTACTTCCACTTATCGGACAGTGAATTCAAGAGGTTTGAATTTTTAATTAGCAACCTTGCTATCTCAATATGTAACTTCAAACTAAATATTTAGCCTGCTAATTAAATAGTTTGCTAAATGTTTAGGTTCACAAAAACATTTTTATAGCAAGTAATAATTTAATCTTCCCATATAATCTGCATGAGTGGTGATTTTAACTCTGATGATGGCAAATCTGCAGTTTCTGGTCTGCTGTGCAGAATTTAAACTTAAGAGGTAACTTGTGGCTCAAACAACCATAAACGGGAGTTTGTGTCTTGAAGAGGACAGCAGATCACATCGAGAACTCAGGACTGGAAATGCCTTAGAGCTTTTCATTTAGGGGGTTTACAGCTTTCTTGGTTGAAGCTAGGGACTGTATATACATCTCATTCAGCCAATAACTTCCATTTGACAAACAGATGGCTAGAAATCCTTTATATTTACACCATAAACAGATATATTCCTCAACAATGGTTCCCATTCTTTTTCATTCAGGAAAAAAAGAAAACATCACAAAAAAAATGAAAACCACATCACATAAACAGTGATGAAATGTAAACTTGTACTGTACTGTTTTGGTTCTTTTCATTCCTGATTTAAATTAGGCTATATAGACCATTTCCTTTTTGTCTAAGTGTTTTTATGAATGTAATTTTTACAAATATAATTTTGGTAACCTCAAATCCTCAGTACAGTTAAAATTCAGGGGACCAGCTGCTATCTCCATAGACCCCAGGTTGGGAACTACTGTTCAGTACTATATATAAATAGACAACCAAGGTGTCCCTTAGCTCAAAAAATGCTCAATATAAACAGTTTATCCCATCCATCCATCTTCCGTTTCATCCGGGGTCGGGTCGCGGGGCAGCAGCTTCAGCATTGAGACATGGACTTCCCTCTCCCCAGCCACTTGGGCCAGCTCCTCAGAAGGAATCCCAAGGCGTTCCCAGGCCAGCCTAGAGATATGGTACCTTCAGCGAGTCCTGGGTCTTCTTTTGGGTCTCCTCCCGGTGGGATGTGCTCACCAGCTGTGGACCATTCTAGAGAAAGCTGTAGATCACGTTCCGATGAAGCCCACAGGACTACATCTGCGAAAAGCAGAGACCCGATTCTAAGGCCACCGAAACGGATCCCTTCAATACCTCGAGTGCGCCTAGAAATCCTGTCCATAAACATTATGAACAGGATCGGTGACAATGGGCAACCTTGGCGGAGTCCAACTCTCACAGTTTATCACTGTTTTCACCACTTATCCAAGTAATCCTAATATAGAATACAGAAAAATAATCAAGTGTAGCTTGTAAACTTGGTGAACAGCCTTAAAATGTATCCTTTAAAATCAAAATAATGTCTCTTATTTCCCTCATCATATTGGGAGCTCCTGGTTTAGCTTCATGCCACCCTTGTCAATTAAACCTCCAGCTGAGTGTGGGACTGAAGCCGCTGCAGAACAAACGAGACAGATAGACAGAGAGAGAGAGCGGTGAAAGAAAATGGAGAACATCAGTCCAAGCTGTTCCCTTTGATCGGACGCAGCACTGAACGTCTGACATTACCGCTGACTGGTGCCACGTGGCTCAGAGAGGATACCTGACAACGAGCAGCGATTCCTGGATAATGAGGGCCTCTGCTGGGCCTCAAGCCGCTTGTTTATCTTCGGCTCTCCGCTGTGCTCAGATTGCCAAATCAATAACAATGAACAAACGTGAAGGTGAACATGAAGGCGCTGCATCTAGAAACTGCGTTCACAAAATATGAGAACTTGGATGCAGAAGACACAATTTACAGAAGAATCCAGATATAAGAGGGTGGAGAACTATTTTACTAAAAGTGTTGTAAAATGATTTCTTAGTGAAATACTTAATAGTAAAGACACTGTCATAAGAACGTAAGTAAAGGCATTTATTTCAGTTTTAGTCTATTTCAGCATAATTAAGTTTCCTACAACCTGTTGGAAAAATTAACCTGCACATGCCAATGGACGGGCCGGGCCACCAAGACGGATAACAATGCCCGTGTAAATAAAGTTGCAAACATGCAATGTATTGCATTTCAAGACAACCAGCAGAGGGTGTTGTATCCTATTATTTGAACTTCTGGAGGCAGAAAAGATACTTTGATACAGTTTTATGCTAAAATGAACATTAGAGCTCGGATTAATAAACATAAGAGCAAAGCTAAAAGAAGCAGGGATGATCCTAATACATCACCAGGCTTAGAGAGGCAAATGAGACCTTGAGTGACATTCTGAGCCACTTCCCATACCAGTTGGTGGCGCTAATCCACCATTAATAAACATCATAAAGAAGAAGGGCGCTTTGTAATTTTTAGGATAACCTTAGCATTCTGTGTAGAGTCTGTGTAGATTCTCAGTTATCCAAGACATGATAATCTTGAGAGTTCTTCTGAAGACAATGCCAAGAGGGAACATATATAGGTTAAAAAGCACTGGGCCTAAAATCGAACCCTGGGGCACATCACATGTGATTTTATGGACCTTAGAGGAACAGGTATCTAAACTTTTCATTAAAAGTCCTGTCTGTGAGATAGGATGTGAACCATTGTTTGCAACACAGGAGAGGCCGATCTGTTTAAAACATTAGTGTATCAAAGGCAGCGCTTAGATCCAATAGAACCAACACTTGTATACAATGATAACTGAAAATAGCTAATTTCTTTTAACATAAACGACAAAGAGTACTGGAAATTACTTTCTTTTTTTTTTACATCTTGGAGCATTACAGCTGAAAAAAAGAAAGCAGCACGCTAGGGCTGCTGCAACAAACTATATATATATATATATGTGTGTGTGTGTGTGTGTGCGTGCGTGCGTGTAGTACTGAAGTTAATGAGAAGCAGAAATGCTTACAGGAGCGTTTATGCTGACTGCTGACAGAGAGGCCCGTTATCATCAGAATCAGGCAGTAACATCCAGGAAATCAAAATATGATGAAGTTAAGGCGAACCCAATCAGGCATTTACACAGACACTCCATTCCCAGCTTCCTGCTCATGTCAGCAGGTGACATCGTAGGGAGGGTCACGATGGGCTCATCAGTTTGACAGTTTCCAGCAAGTAAGCGTTTTCGCTTTTAAACCGTGCATGCTCGCACGTGCACAACCACTCACTAGGGAAAACAGGGTGTTCATCTTTTTATTTGTGCCTGGAAGGCTGCAGAGGAACACTGTTTTATCTGGTTTACGGGCGGTATAAAATTTTATGTTCAGCAGTTTCACATTAAAACTCTACGACTGCTTATATCTGTTGTGCATTCTGTTTATTTTCATTCAAGCAGAGATGTTCACAAATAATTTTCCAGGTCTCAATTATCTGAAGACTGAAAAATACATTTTTCCATCAATTCCAAAACATCTAGATCATCTCTAGCCCTTCATTCAGTGATTATCCTTCAATAGTGAATAACAGATTTCTTATGTTTTAACATTTGATTTACCAACCCAAAAATCTTCTTAAGGTGGATTTAATTATATTTTTTACATTTATCAAATGTAATATTTACCCCGTTAGAAATTTATGAGCGTAATAAAAAGAATATACTTAACCCTGCTCATGTTGGATTTCTGCTTTTTAGGCTTTGCCATGACTGATTTATCAGCTGTTTATCCCGGTCTTCATATTGTTCTTCATTATATATTAGCAATATTTAGAAATATTTTCCACATCCATATTTAATGCCTGTTTTCTGTTATAAAGAGTAAAGATGTTCCCATTTTAAGGGATATATTCCACCCTTTAGTGAAAGATATTCTATTACAATATTCCACAAAATGCTACATTTAGCTACCTAAAGCAAAAGGACTGAAATTATGGCGCATTCTATTTGTGCTCAGAACTGGGAAATTACAACTTGCACGAGGGAAAAGTCAATTGCAATGCCCTCTGAAGTCGGACTTCCGAATCGGAAAGTCAACGGGGTTTTTTTTTGCTTGGACTTTGACTTTTTGTATGGCCGCTCCTCAAATCAACAATAATAGCTGTGGTGGAAATGTGTCTATTTTATAAGAAACACTATTAAGAATATGTCTAAAATCCATCTTACATGTAGAGCCTGCAACTCTGATCTTAACAAAAGAAAAGGGGTATTTGAACTAACACTAACACCTGTGTTCGTCATCATTGAAGAAAAAATGCCTCAAAATTCTCAGAGAAATTTGAAATGCATCTGTTTCACAAGCTGGCCATGCTCTTGCATCTTATCAGTAACAGAATGGCCCAACCTTGAACAACAATTGTCTTTTTGAATCCACAACAGTAAAGAAGCTGTCTGCCGTTTTTACAAAAGTTGGATTGTGTCCCTAAAGTAGAGTGTCTAATTCAAGACTCTTTATTATTGTTATTCAGGATAAATGTAGTTCATTCTGACTTTTAAATTAAACTGCTCTGCTTTTGACACAATGTTATCCACCGCAAACAAAAGATGATGGTTTTGAGACAATGGAGGACAGAGTAATTCTTCCTCTAAAGTCTCAGTCAGGTCTGCCAGAGGAGGAAATATCTCATAAAGGGTTTGTTCTTCATGACTGAGACAGATCTAATGGATTAACTGAATAACACCGCCCAAACTTTTGGACTGCACTGAAAAACAGCTCTCTATTTTGGTTCTTGATTAAAAATAGAGGTCGCTCTCGGTGGTAACCGGAAAATAAAATTAGACTCGACTTGAATGGAGTTGAAGAAGTAAAAGCAAAGACAAAGGCTGGAGAGAATGAGTTGGATCCGGAGTAATTAATGACGGTAGTCAATGAACTGTCAGCCATTGTCTTTAGTTTAATGAAATGTGCCACCGACACCAATTGTATCCGCTTCTCCACTGAGGAGTAATCGGCTCTTTGTTATTAGACAGATTTTTAGTATTCTTCAGTCTTCATTGTTTTATTATTGCAGGAGATGCAAACAGCAATCAGGTTTCACTTGTACTGGTCCCAACAGAGAGAAAGAACATTGCGCAAAGCTGTAAGCAAAGCAAAAAGTTTGAAGCCCAGGGTTTTGTGTTGTTTCGGTTGGGGGCAAGGGTGTGAACTTGTTTCAGAATCAGAAAGCTTTTACTGTCATATGATTGAACATGTTCACAACAACAGGAATTTGCTGTGGTATTTGCTGCAAACACAAACACTTCTAAACATGCAATAAATAAAATAAAAATAGACCCTAAAAAAATTTACTGAATATACAAGTAGGAGAAGAGTGAAATATGTCATAACAATGTTACTGCAGCTTTTTCCAAGAAAAGCTGAGAGGGGATTGTTTACCATGTTTTGCATACCCTTTTAATTCTTGGAACAGCTCCATTTGGTTTCACAGTCAGTTGTTAACCCATTCATGCGAAACACCGGATTTCTCTCCTTTTTATTGTTTATTCGAAATCCCCAGGAAATTGTTGCCTGGACTCAGGAATCTGGTTGTTCCGAATGTGTTGTGGCGAAGCATGTCAATTACAGTTGGATGTTCGTTATATAAAAACCTACAGACTGGCAAAATATGTTGCTGTAACTTAAACAGGCCCCATAATGCAGAAATTATGTAGTTATCATTTATGTTTTTAAACAGTTCTTCCCTGTACTAAAAAATTTATTCATGGCCATAAGCTGACAACGATATTACTTGCCCTTTACCCATTTCTTATGTCCTTAAATACTTCAGATCATCAGAAAGTCTGAACATTTTAATTATATAGTTGTAAAAAGCTATATAAACCAGCCTAAAAAAATCATTGTACCCCCGTTTAAATCCATCATTAACTGTGAAAAAACATTTTTGGAGTCAAGTAAGTCACACATATATCATCTCCTGATCTAGATCCATTCCAGAGCAGGTGAGCAAAAAACCCACTGAGATCTATCAGTCTGGAAAGGGTTGCGAAAACTGGAACAGTGGTGACCCTTTCCAAGAGAGGCTGGTCTTCAAAAATCATTCAAGGATGGATTACACGAAAAATCCCCCAAAAATTACATATACAGATTAAAAATATAGGCATTAGATCACTTTACCATCGGTCACTGGCTTAGGTTTGACAGTTAGGGATGTGGTTCTGGCTTACTTGAATACTGACTATGCATGCTGAGCCCAAGTTGAGCAGTAACCTCGTCAAAGTTAAAACATAAATTTGATTGAGATGCCATTGGGTGAACTTAAACAAGCAGGTATTGCTAGAAGACTAATGGCTAAATTAAAACAATTCTGCAAACCAGACTGGGCAGAAATTCCTCCACAGTGATGTTAAACACTTGATATCAGTTGTTGCTGCCAAGTAGAGCTGGTCAATATGACCTAGAATCTATATTGTGCTATAATGTAATGCCTGTATGGTTACAATATTTATTGCAATATATTATTTTCTTTTAATATGTCAAAAAGACTGTTTATGAACATTTTCACATTAGAGTTACATTGCAGCAGCACAACAAATTAAAAAAGTTTTGAATGCCATTTAAATAAAATTTTTTGTTTAAAATGCATTTTTTACATATTAAAAAACTTACAAATTCTCACAAATAGTCTAAAATAAAATAATAATAAAATAGTCTACGTTCTTGGTACTTATCGATTTAATATTGCATAAAAATAACACTGCTCAAATCTACCTGATGCATCAATGCTATCTCAAAATTGCTTTAAGTTCAACAGGTTTCTTTTCTGATAAATAGAAAACAAAGTACGAAGGCGCAGATAGATGATATCTTTAAAATTTCTTTATTGCAGAAGGCTGGTATAGTAAAAATCTCTACCTTTGGCTAATTTTATATCTTTTCTACCGTTTACCGTTTTATATCTGCTAATACTACTGCTGAGGATGGAGCAATCTGTTATTAGGTTACTTTTTCGGTTTAGATATATTTTTTTCACAAACCAAAAGCTGCATCTAGTATTTATTTGTCATTTGATTTCATTAAGACAAGAAAATCTGGACGAAGGTTATGAGGGGATAAATACTTCTTCAAGGCGCAGAGGGTGCCTCAAAGATAAAAACTTTTTCTGTCCTCAAAGACAACAGACTCCACAGATGTCATTCCAGTTGAAAATGTGTTGACAGTTTTAAAAACACCTTAAAAATAAACAACAACAAAAATGACACAATTGTGGGGTGCCATTTGTGAAGTTTCACAAAATTAACAGCAATAACTTGGGTTATTTGGCCTGTTATGACATAAATAAATATGGGTTATGTTTGCTCAGTTTAAACTAAATGTTTGGTTAGCAAGCTAAATATTTAGATTGTACCACAGCCTACCAATTTATTTGTAAAGAGGTTTTAACATGGCAATACAACCAACCAAAGCACTCTACATAAAAACATGGATAAAATAACTACAGGTTAAAGCAAACATTAATAACAAGGAGCTAAAAAAGACAAACAAATAAGGCAGGAACAAAAAATGAACATCACAAAACCAAGCAGGAATAACCAGATGAAACTAAAAGAAGAAACCAAGTTTACGAGTGGAAAGCCGGAGAAAAGTAATGAGTTTTTAGGTGTGATTACAAAGTAAATGTTTACCCACCCGACAAGTCCAACATTTTTGCTTAAACTTAGAATGAGCTGTTTTAAGCACAATACAGACATTTACTGATGGATTTACAGCAACTGGAGCAGCATAAATATTTGTCGGATGCAACTTTTTAATTTAAAAGTATACTCTTCGACTTCTGTGTAAATTAATTTGCACATTAGCAAAATATATGTTTAGCTCTGAGTTAAATATATATTTCAAACCTATACATTTAGGTAGCCACTTTAGCTTGCTAGCTAAAAATGTAGCTTGAAGCTACATATTTAGCTAGCAAGCTAAATATGTAGCTTCAAGCTACATATTTAGCTTGCCATTTCTTTAAGTTAAATAATTTTTACTTTAAGCTAAATATTTTAATTTCAAACTTAAATGCATTAATAAATAACGGACACATTTTTAATCTAACTATGAATTTTGAAGCTATATTTAATTAACTGAATTAATGAAATATTAGATCATATCTGTGTTTATGTTATCTATACAACGCCTCTCGCGCGTTGACAACTGGAGGTAGGCACCAGCCCCCCTGCGACCCCTAGAGGAATAAGCGGTTCAGGAAATGGATGTAAGTGTTCATTATTTAACTGAAAAATAACTTAACTTTGAAGGAGTAAAGTTTGTCAGTTTCAGAACTTCTGATTTCTGAATGTAAACAGACTACAGAAAAAAAAAAAACTGACAGCTCCTTTTCCAACATTTGCATATTAGTAAAAAAAAAGGGCTCAGTGTCGTGGTTGTCACATATTGTAGCATGACAACCACACAATCTTTAAGCCACAGATGCTGGTGTTTCTTCAGTCTGCGCTCTCAGCCAGGAAACATGATCACGTCTCCCTTTTCCTCCTCACATAACAAGATTTGCTGTGATTACAGGGGTTAAACGGATCGTTTTTTGCCAGGCGGCTCAGACGATGAATCTCAGCACTCCTCAAAACACGAGACATATCTGAATCTCAAATTCAGTTAATCACCGCATCTAAAAATAAAAACCCTCTATTTTGAGTCACTAACCTTCAAATGAGACCATCATTACTGTCTCAGCAGTAAAAAAACAAAACAAAAAAACGTTTTTTTTTTCTGCAGCACAAACCTTAACACATCTAGAAATAGTTTTCTTTATCTTATGTGTTTTACTAAAGACAGTTTTGACTGTGCAGTCGCTGATCTTTAGTGTTTTACCAGTTTTAGGAGTGGGACAAAGAGATGTATTTTGGAAACAATGACTGCGTTTTTTAGATGGATATATGGGGTAAACCAGGGGTGTTCTGCAGGGTGTGACGTTATAAATCTTGTTCCAACAGTCGATTAAAGCGGCTAAATTACCTCCTCGACATGACCTCATGTTCTCCATAAACCTGGTAAAGAACCACTCATTTGATTCAGGTGTGTTAATATCTAAAGCATACTTGGTGGACAATGAACCGGGAAGCCCGTCTTTAGATACCACTGGAGCTAGACTGGCAGGAAGCAGAGGACGATGTAAAAACCCCCCAAGGGAAATCCCCTTTGCATCATCTGTGCTGCCACAACTAAGATCAAATCCATTGAAAACATCTCAACCCAGCACCCAAAAATTGGGTGATTAATCTTGTCTCTACTTTATTCAGTTGCTAAAGATAGAATTGATCACCATTGCACAATGAATCCGATGGCTTCCTTATCAGCAATATTATTAGTCGTAAATAAAAATTAAACTTAATAGTTACAAGGGGCCACCTGCTCAGCAAAAACAAATAGCTAAACTCAAATTTCAGTCTCCATCTGTCAATTTGGAAAGATTAAACTGCAGTTTGAAAAATGAAGGTTCTTGTTCATGCACTGGCTTCAGCAATTCATAATAAAGAACACAAATATGACTGATCGTCTCTTCAGAATACAAGTCTTTTTTGCAGGTTATCAAACTCACTGACATGAATCATTTTACTAGAACAAAGACTATAATGTACTTTACTAGATTTACTATCTAAATATTTTGTGTGAAGGGTGATTGTTAAAGGTTCTAAAGAATATTAAAAGTTTCAGGATTGTTCGTCCTGGTAAACTATCTATTAAAATACATACAAAAAGATTTTGGAGTGAGAATGAGAGTAACTCTAAAACATCTCTCAGAGCTCTGTCCTGATACTTGCCTGGTTTCCCCTAAAAATATTTTTTTTTTCTTAGCAGCTTCTAACTTCGAAGAACCTGGACCATCCTCACTGCTGCTAGGCTCTGGTCTTATTTCTCCTCCCCTACTCTGGGGTCTCATTTATAAAGCTTGGCTCAAACAAAATGAAAACTACATAAGCAACTTTCTACGGCAAGATTGGGATTTATAGAAAAAAAACGTGGCAGAACAATGTGTGTAAATTTAAGCACAATTCTGGGTATTAATCAAGGGGCAAACTCCGCCCGCAGAATGTGAAGCCAACCAGCAAGTGACAAAAATTGCAGTTCAGCCGTCATCTGCTGGGGACTGGCTCCAAAAAGGAATAAATTCCCATTGACTCCCATGTTAAAAAGGCCAAACTGTACAGCAAAAATAAACATGTTTACAACCTGGTAAAAAAAAAAAAAATGTAGGTTAGATAGTTCAGGTTTACCATCATGACAACTCTGAGGGGGGTGATTTTCTTTCTAACTTCTGCGTTTATTTTTGAATGTTGAAATTATGAATAATTAGGGGCGTGTCCGTCTAGGCTAACGCTGGTGGCTAATGGTGGCTAATTGTAGCTACTAGCTTGCTCCATAGTCTGCTGTCTGCCTCTGCTTGCGGGGGATATATATATATATATATATCCGTATAAGAATATAATATAAGAATACTTGAATCTTAGAGTATTTAATTATTTGACAAAATAACAGTCCCTCCACTTTTTGGTGAAAAACCTTTTGTGTAAAAAGGTTGCAATGTTTTTTTACATGCTTTCATATCACATTGTCACATAAACCTTAGCAAAATAAAATGACCATAAATTGAAACTTTAACATGAAGACTGCTCAGATTAGCTCCCCACTACAAGAACACTTTGCTTTTATTTTGGTGCTACAGTCCCATCCTGGGCCCTTAGCCCCTCTTTATTAACCTCCAGGATACGCCCCTGCTCAGCAGCGCTGAGGAGTTTAGGAGGTTAGGAATCGTCACGATTAATCAGTCCAAAAACTCGAAGGAGTCTCTGTGTCAGGAGAGAGTGAGAAAGTATTTTTTATTAGTTTGGTCGCAGCACAAACTAAGAAAACAATGAGTCTGTTGATTTTGACACCAACGTTGGTTTTTGCCTGACCAAATGCAAAGACCTCTGAAAACTTGAAGCTCACTGCTGCGCCGCCGTGCGTCACTGATTGTTTTCCTTATAGACATAAGAATCACGTAGGTGACCTATTTTTGATTTAAAATGGTCACTTTCGCCAAACGTGATGGATTTTCATGTCCGGAATGAAGAAACTGTTAATCTATTTAAAATGTAACATGTTTTATTCTCGATCCCTCTCACATTGGAAACAGTTGATACATGGTACATGATATGCTTCTCCACCAAATATCGGGAGAAATTCAGAAGAATGGCGGCCCTGGGAGATTTTCTGAAGGGGCACTGAAATTCGGGAGTCTCCCGGGAAAATCGGTAGGCTCTTCACAGCCTGGGACTAACGTAAAGACTTCAGTCATTTGGTGTTTTTTCTTAACTCCACTATCAGTTGCCTCTGCAGTTTGTCTTCGGTTTTGGATGTTAATCTGCAATTATTGGACAAAGACGGCTTGCTGTGGTGTTGATTACAGTAACAGATCGTCCAAGAAGTTTCTGCTTTGGGGGAAGGCTTTATACAGGCTGATCCTTCACCAACTGTTGGGGGGGTTCTGTCAGGTGGCCGAGAGGAATGCTGTCTTGGTCGGAGCTTTTATCTCTTTGTACAAGCGAGTTGGAGCTGGCAACCGGTCGGGTAGGAGCGGAGCAGCAATGTCGGCAGGACCGAGAAGCCACGGCATCAGAGAGCAGGAGACGGCTACATCAGGCTGGAAGACTACATACAGTCGGACTCTAGTCAGACTGGATGATCGCTGGTTAGATCAGTACTGGTGTGAGGAACACAGCTGGAGGCATAAATTAATAGATGTTTGAGATGTGAGGTGAGTCAAAAGTCTCATTTTTTGACAGGATCTGAGTTGTCATGATGAATTTATATCGATACGTTTTCTCTACTCGAGATGTTTCTGGGTCTAAAGTCATCGTTGTTGAAAAACGGGATAAAAATCTCTAAACCGCGGTCTTCTGGCTGAAACCAGCTGCAGCCTATGTTAGCTTCAGTTAGCTCCCGGCTAGCTTCTGACTTGCGTGTAGCTATGTCGGCTCGGAGGGTCAACCCTCCGCCTCCAGCCTTACAGTGCCGCTCTGAGCTCCACCCCTTTACCCATTTTTGGAGTTTCTGAGAGTGACGAGGAGAGTGACGCGGACAACATGGCGGCGGTGGGAACCGCCCAGTTGGCTTAATATTTGCTCTTCGGAAACCTATGTGGGAGGTCAACAAGGGTTTGTCTATATATACAGTCTATGGTATTAATCAACCTTGTTGGTGCATTAAATATAACAGCCCTAACTTTAAGCTTTTTTTTGCAAAACGATTGCCATGTTTACCTTTATTGGTGATATAGAGAATCGCTCCTGGCTGATGGCATGCCCAGAATCTTGACATCTCCGGGGGAAAAAACAACCGAAATAACGCACCGAAATGTCCACTGCTTTTCGATCTGGTTACTACCGTTTATGTCAGAACCACATCGGTATCCATCCCTACTCACCTGTGGTTGAATACCTGTTAATAAGAACTTTTTTGTCTTAAGTGTGATTTTACTCCTAAGACTATAATTGGGGTGCACTCATTCTTGCAACATGGTCTTGAATAATTTTTTTTAGGAAAATCAAGTTTTTTGTGTTGCAAATGAATAAATCTTGTTTGCAATCAATGGCCCACATTTGTGGGAGTTTTTTGTAGTATAGTATCTCATAGAAAAAGTTTATTCTGAAAGGAAACTAAAGATTTCTGACAAATGTTGTGGGGTGTACTCATTTATGGTGAGCACTGTAACGGTGTGTCCACACTGAACGCGATAGGAGCGACTACAGCTTAAGGTTTACATGTAAAATCAATGGAGGAGCGCGATGAAGCGCGACTTGGGGTCCCGCAAAACTTGATAAGCACATTTGCTTTGCGAAAAAGCTTTTCTGCCTGATTTGCGCGAACAATTCGTGCTGAAGATGCGATGGAAAACTCGCGCTGCATTTTATGTGGTTCATTTGCGCTCATGGCGTCTATCGCTCAAGTTGGAAAAATCTGAACTCCAGCGTCAAATTGCGCTGCGACAACCAATCTCATCAGAGTTTCAGTGATTCTGTGACTGTCATGGAGTCACAGCCTCAGCAGGACATGGAGGAAATACTGATAAACACCGTGGCTAATCACCCCGAGCTACATGACAGAAACAGTTTGCTATACAGAGACAAAAATAAAAAAATTAAGTATTTAGACAGGAATGCTCTTAAGAGGTTTTTGGGTGGCTCTTTAAAGAGCCGTTGTTGCTGTGAAAGCACCTCTCGGCCTAGAAGTGAGCCTAGAAACAGCTGGTTTCCTGGTAGCAGCTCCCGCACCACATCCCACGCTGCTCAAATATTATAAACTTTTACGAACCGCAGACAGATGGACAGCTGCTCAGAAATGTAGTTGGTGTTTCGGCAGGTGAAGCTTGGACCTTCACGACACAAACTGGGCGAGCAGGTCACGTTCTCCAGGCGACGAGGAGCCGGTGTTTATGCGAGGCTCGCTGCTGTTTATGGATCCCTCCGCCGTAGCTAGATTGTATCTGTAGCTCACCAAACCCACAGTGCAGCGGTCCCAGCTCTACCGGAGGCCAGGCCAAACACATAATCCACTCTGTCCTCTGTCAGATCGGAGACCATAGTCCACCGCCAGCTGCACTGTAGCCCCAGCTCCGCTGAAGCCCGGGCCGAACATGCAGTCCTCCGTCAGCTCGCTCCATAATCCACCGGCAGATGCACTCTGACCCCAGCTCTGCTGAAGGCCAGTTCACGGGTGAAAATACCATATTATTTATTTATTTATATATTTTAAGCGCGACCAGTTCGCTTTGTACACGCTTCAAGGTGCGAATGTGCACGCGAACAGCTAGGCGTGTGTCGCGCTTTATAGTCGCTCCTATCGCGTACAGTGTGGACAGAGCTTAAATGTTAATAACATTACATTTGTACTTTGTATTTACTGAGGTTACTAAGGCCTCTTGATTTTTTTCTATGTCTTACAAACTTATTTATGATTTAAAACATGATAAAATGTTAAAGTTTGAAAAATGACTTAATTGAATTCTTAGTTTAAATTATTTCAATCAAGCATAACAAAATGACGATGGAGGCACTTAAAATACCTATTCTACATTTTGTGATAGTTGTCAGTAGTTATCAATATCGATCAATATGACTATTCCCTTTATCGATATGCTATTTTTCTATATCCTCCAGCCCTAGCGTGCAATTGTGCGTACTCCACGTTTATCAGAAACTTACAAGGTGTAAGTAAAATAAAGTTGCTGAGCTTAAGTATGGTTTTAGTCAGAATTCTATAAGTTTTATAAATGGGGAGCCAAAGTTATGGCCTTCTACTTCCAGTGTATGGGTTCCTACTACCCAAAAAAATGAATGAGAGTCAGTGGAGAGATAAAGGTTATTTTCTGATCCCATTTGAAATGCACCATGGATCAAACACATGATGTCCATGAATTTTAAAGACAGATTCTAGTACAGAGAAAATGCTGATTTTCGAAAGGCCACAAAAGTTTCTTTAGGTTTTGTGTAAAAACAGTTAGCGGACTACAACCACAGAAGAAAAAGGAAGCATCTGGTGGTGTGAGAGCCAGCATGCGAGAGAAGCTCTACAAGGTCTTGCTGTGTTTGAGTGTTTTACGTGCTAGCTGCGTGATGTCATATATGCGACTTCTAATTTGTAGGCATATTAGTCGAGAATTTTTACAATCAAATATATCTTAAATCACTTGACAAACACATTCAATGCACATAATTAGTTCTCATTTAAAATCAGCTATATCATATGTGTATGTTCGGGACGTAAGACAAAGCGGACCAGAGAATAACTTTTATCAGTCCATTGACTTCCATTCATTATTTTTTTGGCCCGGGGACCCACGGGGCCAACAAGAAGGGGACGAGACTTAGGCTCCCCATAAGACCCCTGGTATTTACTACTGTCTGTGGCATTAAAATATAAATGAAAAAATTAAAAAGATGGCTCAGCTATTCTCTCCTGGTAAGAAGCATCAGCTTCCTCTCAGCTATTTTATCATGATTCCAGTCCCAATTATGACCATACTCAGTATCTGGACCAGTTGTTTCCAACCCAGGTTCTCCTGCTCCAACACACCTGAATCAAGTAACTGAATTTCCTCTTCGGAATGCTATCAGGTTTTGCAACGGCCTCGTACCGAGCTATACATTTGATTCAGCTGTGTTAGAGCAGGGCTGCATCTAAAACCTGCAGGACAGTAGATCTGGAGGAGGAGAGTTGGAGTCTTTTGCCTGCTTGGATTCATTAGGATGAATATAGATGAGGATGCAGGCCATCAGGATATCATTAGTGACTTTCACCAACACTGTTTCGGTGTTTGATGAGCTCTAAAATCTAACCGACACTCTTCAAACCAGCCTTTACTGTGGGAAAGCTGAAAGAGCTGAACGATAATCACTCTTAGGGTCCTTAACATTAAATCTGAATATCTGTAAGGGTCAGAATCCAGGATTTGATGAGATGTAAGGTTAATGTCTTCAGCAAAATGAGTTCCTGAATGCCATAATTAAAAGCCTCAAATGATGATAACATCAGGCTATCTTCAGCTCAGTTTCTCCTGTCTGATCAGGGGGTTAGAAAAGGAAAATTGATCTCATATGTGGATCTGCATTTGGAGAACCCTCTGCTGTGAGCAGATGTTGTGAGCAGGTGTTCAGGCTGCTGTTCCAGATGAGAAGCTGGTCAGTAATTGGAGACCCAAGGTCGCGTCGTTTGGACACACGTGCACATATATCTCACAGAGCATCAACGCTACACCTCTTGGGCTTCATCTAGCAAATGCTGCAACACGTCTCTCTAATGTATCCATCGTGTAAATGTGTGCTCACCTCTTCACCCTCATTAAACACGACTCCTGCTGCAGTTTCCTCACTGAGATAGATGTCTGAAACAAGAGGAGAGTTTTATGATCCACATTTTGCCTATGCAGGCCTCTGGGTCCCCTCGACCAGCCGCCAGCTACAGGATCAGGGTAAAAGCATCTTAAATTAACTGAAAAGTGAACATCCATGAATATGCAGTTGAACATAACGGGGGTGGGGAAGCACCCTGGACAGATCGCCATGATAATGCTCACACATTCAAGAGACAAAATCAAGTTTGATGGATGCCTTTTTTTTAGGTTACTGTCAAAACTTAGCTAAGAATTTGGGTTGTTTAGACAATTAAATGGGGGTTCATTTTTCAATGTCATTTTTGCATCCGTTTTATTTATTAATTTATAAATGTCACTGTTTCAAATTTAACATTTTGTTACCAAGCTAAGTATTTTGTTTACATTTTAAATATTTAGCTACAAACGACACATTTAGCTTGTCAACGAAATATTTTACCAGAAATATTTACGCTTTAAAAAATATTTAGGCAAGCAAGCTAAATTGGTTGGCAGAATATTTATATTTTACTTCAAGAATACTTTATCAGGAAGCTAATACTTAGCTAGCAAGCTAAACTAGCTGCCTGAATATTCAGCAAGCAAGGTACAAAGGTTGGCTTAATATTTAGCCCTGAACTAAATATTAAACATATCTAAATATTTGGTATTCCGTTCACTAGCTTAATTTGTTTGGAGCTAACTATTTAGCTTGCTAGCTAAATATCTTGATTGAAACACTTGTGAATGAATAAATAACATGGATGCAAAATATGATTTTGTTAAATGAACCCCCATTTTTTTCTCATAGGACAGGCTAAAAACCCAAATTGTTGCTCTTAATTTTTGCCTGTGTATCTTTACAAACTGCACCCCATATATACACACACACACTCATGCTTGAAGAGAATTTAGATTCCAGTTAATTTCATGTCAGGTTCTTGGAAGGTGGGGGCAAATGAGTACCTGGAGAGAAGCCATGCATGCACAGGGAGAACATGCAAACTCCATGCAGAATTCACCCCAGGCAGATATTTTAACTCAAGACCTTCTTGCAGCATATTAACAGTGCTGCAGTATTTTCAACCTCCAAAATTTTTTTTTTTGATTTTTTTTTGGGCAAGCCCTGTTCTACCTTATTCGTTTGATTAGAATTATGCATGTTTAAGTTATTGGAGGTAAAATATAAAAAAACAAAACAAAAAAAAACCCTGTTTTAATTTAAAGAAAGTTTTTGGAAAAAGGTTTGCACACCTCTGGGTTAGGGTTGACATACTTCATTTCCTGTCGGCTGTAGATACATCTCAGACCCTTTTAAGATGTTGTAGCTTCAGCCTGGACCTGACCCGGTACCCTTCCTCATCACAGCTTTGAATTTTAAGAGCAAGAGAAGACAACCAAGCAAGAGAGAGAGAAAAGTTGCATCATAAGATTACAAATACTTTTATTTTAATGCAGAAAATAAATCCCTGCATTAATGAAGAGCACTGTAGTTCTGCCAACCCACAAAAGCAGTCTAAAATCAATCTGTTGGATTTATCATTATTTCACGTGAATACACAACATCTAACACACCAGGGACAGAATTAGATCACTGACCAACATGCATGTCTTTATACTGACAGAAAAACACTTCAGGCGCAAAACTAATTAGCTCTAAATTTTTAAACCATGTGCTCTGAATTAATTTCTGAATTGTCGCAGCAGATTACTTCGCTGTTAATTTGTTCCAAAGCAGAGATCCGATACACTGATGGTGTCAAATATCACATTTAGACAAGCAGTGCTGGGTGATCCAACAGATTCTCCATCTAATTACCAGAAAACATTAACTGTTTTTCTCCAGACCTTCTAACCAGTTTACAGCCAGGCTTTCAGCATGTTTTCAGATTTCTATCAATTAATTATCTGAATCATGGTGTTCTGAGGTCTGAATTAAGAACCCCCAGAAAACAGAATGTATTAAATACATTAGTCTGGCCTGAAAATGTTCTTTTAAAAGGTTCACGCAGGACGTTCTGAATCCTCTCGAGGGCCCAGCAGTCAATAGAGCAGTGACAGGACAATAACCACCCTGAGTTAATACTGTTTATACATCACTGTTGGCCTTCTGAGGGACTAATCATGGCCGCGAGAGAGAGAGATGAAGTGTGGGCGTCCCGTTTATTGAGCTCATGGAGAGCAGAAGAAGGAGAGGGACGCCAGTTATTGCCATTGATCTAAAGACGATGACTACTCTGGGGATGCTGCTGAGAGTCTTTTTTTTGTTGGCTACACATCGATCCTGCTGCAACTCTGACACAAATTATTGGGCTATGACTGCCCTGAGATGGCTTCATCGGCTCCTACTGAGCGCAGGCCAGAGATCTGAGCAAGCTGGATCATCACCTACCAGAGGAATGAAGAAGCAGTACATGTACAAAAAGCCAAAATACAGTCTAAAGTTATTGTTTCTAAATGGAGACAGTGGAATAACTCACAATTATTGCTAACAGAGATGAATCATTTTGTTCAGTCCATTAAATTATGACGTAATTGCGAAGATGTGTTGCACTGCATGAGGCAAATGGTGGTCAAACCAGATACTGACCGGTTCTGAGTCCCCAGACCCCCAATAAAGCAAAAAACGGCACATTCCAGGGTGGCCTTTTATTGTGGGCAGTATAAGGTACACCTGTGCACTAATCATGATGTCAGATCAGCATCTTGATGTGGCACACCTGTGAGGTGGTATGGATTATCTCAGCAAAGCAGAAGTGCTCACTATCACACATTTAGACTGATTTGTAAACAATGTTTGAGAGAAATGGTAATATTGTGTATCTGGAATGAATTTTAGATCTTTAAGTCCATCTCATGAAAAATGGGAGCAGAAACTAAGGTGTTGTGTTTATATTTTTGTTGAGTGAACAAATAATTACATATGTATATAGAATAATGGAAAAATAACAACTTTCCAAAAAACTAAAATGTATGTACACAAAGGAGGAATTAAATCAAACATTTAAATCAACCAATCTAATAATACACAATAATAATTTAAGGAGAATGAAGAAACTAACTACCAAACCAAAGAACACAATGAATGGATAAATATGCAAACAAATTGAAAACAAATCCTGATGTTACAGCTCTGTATGAATCTGGATGCCTAAAGAGTAACTCACCCCCAACCAGAGTATAACGCTGCCAACATTTCTTTTTGAAAAAGGACTACCAAAGAAGGCGTTGCCTGGCAGACCAGGGAACAAACGTGGGGATGAAGGCCTGGACATGGTCTGGGCTGTGACTGACATGTTACAGCAGCCCAGAGTCAAGGATGGCCAGAAAGAAGGAGAGAGCCATGGTAACACAAGCTCCATTACCTCAGAAAGAAATAATCTCGAGGTTTTTTCTCCAATTTCTTCTCCAGAGGGAACAGAGTACAGGGAGATGGGTTCTGTGGAGGAGGCGAGTGGCCCAAAGCCATATCATTTCCAGCCGTTGTCTCGTTCTCTGCCCGGGGCAGCAGCGGATGCCAAGCCTGTTGCGGCATCGCTGCATAGAATGAGCGCTGTCTCTAAGTGGTACATTATTGTTACCAAATCTAATGCCAGATATAGATTAGCTCGAGTAATTCCGTGTAGCTCGGTATAAAGTATCAAAGCATGACGAGAAAATCATTCAGGAATGTGCAAAAAAACCTTTTCACACCATCACAATTATTGCATTAAAAATTAAATATGTCATAGGTAACGAGCAAATGTCAGCAAGTAGGGGTAACCACCTGCATAACGGAGCTCCCAGATTTTGAGCCAGTTGTGCTGCAGGCAGTTCATGTCACCTTGCTACGGCAGTGTGGCCGAGACCGCATGTGTTATATACCCAACCACGGCCGGACTGCTGTTGTCACTAATCAAAGCCTACGTCATTACAGTGCAGTGTAATTCTTTAACCACTTGATGCACTAAACTAAGGGGGTTTTCTTTGTACAAAACTAATATTTTCACTAAAATGTAATGTATATTACATGTCTCAATGGATTTTGCTAGTATAATGACCATTTCATATCACGTGAATTCACCCTAACACAATTTAAAGTAAGTTTTTACATTGGTGTTTCTAAGGATACACAACCTCATGTCGATAACTCATCGCAATCTGCTGGGATTCGTCACATAGAAAACGTTTAACTGATTGGAATTTTTGTATAATTGTATTGAAATTACTTTTGTTGTAAAGTGCCTTGAGATTACATTTGTTGTGAATTTGCGCTATATAAATAAAAGTGAATTTAAAAAATGGAAGTAACCATAATGTGACTACAGTTTTAATGATAATGGTTTATGAATGCTGAAAACATATCCGTGGCAGTGTAACAGAAAAGGCAGAACAGTAAATTAAACAAATATTTAGCTTTTATTAAGATTATCAGCGGACCTCCTTCAATTATTTTGGTGTGGATTTTTCTGTCCTTTTGCTCACATAGCAACTAATAAACATCATGTAAAACTTTGTAGAACCATAACAATCTTTGTTATGTCTGTATGCTGCTGTTTACATGTGATCAAAGCGAGGAACAGACTAAGGTGTAATTTATAATTTTATTTTCTTTAAGCAATGTTTAATTAATGCTCATATATTGACACACAAACATGCATGATAGGTGAATTGATCACTCTAAATTGTCCCTAGGAATGAATGTGAGTGTGAATGGCTGTCTGTCTCTCTTGGTTGTGGCCCTGCAACAGACTGGCGTCCTGTTCAGGGTGTACCCTGCCTAACGCCTGATAATTGCTGGGATAGGCTCCAGCTGCCCCGTGACCCTGAATTGGATAAGCGGTTAAGAAGATGGATGGATGGATGTATATTGACACACACAAAAAAACAGAGACATAACCTAGCTGCTCGTTGCTCCACTTACCCCGGGAATTGTATGACAGGGTATCTGGTATCTGGTAAAAGGTCCGCTCCGACAGCTTCTGAAGTTTTAAAAGTATCCGGGGTATGGTAAGGGTTGTAGATGATTAATCTTTTAAATTTCCAGGTATATAAAATATCTTCCGTTTTGAAATGGGAAGTAAACTCCCAGCCAGCCACGTTCATTTCATAACATTCATTCCCGCCAATATTGAGCCTATGCTCCGAGTCAAATATGTCCACAACTTTATAAAAACCGACTGGGAGGTTCCCGTCACCGCCATCTAGGCTTTGCCATGCTCTGCAACATGCCTGGAAATTACAAAAAATTGGCAAAGGGGTGGAGCTGAGGTTGGGGACGGATGATTGACACTCTGAGCAGACGGCGCAAGCTTACTGAGCTAACCAGCTAAAGGAGGTTAGCAGAGGCTTTTAGCCTGAAAACTACGGTTGAAAGACTTCGCTAACCCTCTGGCTTCTCGGCAGACTCAATAGTTTTGTCAAATGAAATCATGAAGCCTTGTTGGGCCATAACTTTCACTGAAACTATGTGAATTTTAATTAAAACAATTTTTAATAATCAATATGTTAGGAAGCAGCAGCTCTCTTTATTATGACAGACTGGTACAGCACCCGCATAACTGCTGGTGCCTTAGCAATCAACCTATTGATCTCCCCCCTCCATTTTTCCCTCATTTGTGAACAAGACCCACAGATACTTGAACTCCTCCGGTGGGCAGGAACTTATCTCCGACCCAGAGAAGGCACTCTACCCTTTTCTGGCTCAAGACCATGGTCTTGGATTTGGAGGTGCGGAACCTCATCCCAGCCGCTTCACAAGCAGCTGCGAACTGCTCCAGTGAAAGCTGTAGATCGCATTCCTATTAAGCCAACAGGACCACATCATTTGCAAAAAGCAGTGACCCGATCCTGAGGCCATCGAAACGGATCCCCTCAACACCTTGTCTGGGCCTTGGAATCCAGTCCATAAAAGATATGAACAGAATTGCTGACAAAGGGCAGCCTTGGTGGAGTCCAACACTCACATGAAACGAGCCCGACTCACTGCCGGCAATGCAAACTAATGTCTGTTCTTTTAACTTGGTAACGTGATCTCACACACAAAAACTCGTGACCTTAGTCTTACAAAAATATATAGTGCACAAGAAGAAGGTACCTTTGCAGAGAACTAGTCGAATATATACATTCTACTTCTAGGCTCCTCCCTTCACATAGGAAAGAGCTTATCCTGTTGTGTGCCTGTAAATTCAATTTTTAGCCATATGGCTTTAACTGATAGGAAATGTTTCCTTCAGGGTGTGAACTATACTAGATGTGCGTGCAAACTTGCAAAAACCCAGTACCAGATTCCTTGAGACGTTATGATTGTTCATCTGGGATCCTAGAATCTCTCTTATGTTTCCTTATTTAACATGAACAAAAAAGTCCACCTTAAGGTCACTAACCTTCTGCTTTTAAACACAGAGGCCAACAGACAGCAAAAGTCGCTGGATTCCTGTTTTTCTGTCACCTAAGTAGTTTATCCGTTTCCTGTTATTTGCAACACAAGGCCTCCAAGATTAGGTTTTTTTCTAACAGAGCCAAGCTCTGATACCAGTCATAAAGTAATCTAACAGCCTCTATCAAGGGGCCTGGTGCCCCATACTCCCGAAGAACCCTCTACAGGACTCCCCGAGGGACACGGTTGAACGCCTTCTCCAAGTTCACAAACGACATGTAGACCGGCTGGGCGAACTCCCATGCACCCTGCAGGACCATGCTGAGGGTGTAGAGCTGGTCTAGTTTCCCACGACCAGGATGAGCAGTGCAATGTTCCTCCTGAATCCGAAATTCAACTATCTGTCGGACCCTCCTCTCCAGAAGCCCTGAATAGACCTTACCAGGGAGGCTAAAAGTGTGATCCCCTGTGATTGGAACACATTCTGTGGGGACCAACACCCAAGTCTGCCAATCCAAGGGAATTGCACCCCCCCATGTTGCATTAACCAGCACAGCCCTGCAACGTCCAGAGTCTTGAGGAACTCCGGGTGAATCGCATCCACCCCTGGTGCCCTGCCACAGAGGAGCTTTTTAACGACCTCAGCACTAGAGATTATGGGAGCTAATTGTGGTTAGCTCCCACAATTCTTTAATTCCTGATTTGAAGACTTGCTGGTGGGTTTGGGGATGTCTTCTAAGTATTTCCTCCACCGACCCAAAACATCCCTTGTCGGGGTTAGCAGCACACCATCCCCACCGTAAACAGTGGTAGTGAACATGTTGCAAGAAACATAACTATTCTCGTTTAAATCATACTGTATATGCCCAACAGATTCCAATTTGTTAATTTAAATGATAAATCGTCTTCACACTCAAGGGTTACTTGTAGAGCATTACAGTGTTCTGTGCTTGGAACAGTTCTTTTACTGTATATATGCTTCCAATTGGTAAAATAATTAGACAGTATGGGCTATCCCGATTATACGCAATTAATACAGTCAGGTCCATAAATATTGGGACATCGACACAATGCTAACATTTTTGGCTCTATACACCACCATAATGGATATCAAATGAAATTAACAAGATATGCTTTAACTGCAGACTGTCAGGTTTTATTTGAGGGCATTTACATCCAAATCAGGTGAACGGTGTAGGAATTACAACCGTGTGCATATGTGCCTCCCACTTGTTAAGGGACCAAAAGTAATGGGACGATTGGCCTCTCAGCTGTACCATGGCCAGGTGTGTGTTATTCCCTCATTATCCCAATTACATTGTTCATTTCAAGTGTGCTATTTGCATTTGGAATCTGTTGCTGTCAACTGTCAAGATGAGATCCAAAGAGTTGTCACTATCAGTGAAGCAAGCCATCATTAGGCTGAAAAAACAAAAGAAACCTATCAGAGAGATAGCAAAAACATTAGGCGTGGCCAAAACATCAGTTTGGAACATTCTCAAAAAGAAGGAACGCACTGGTGAGCTCAGCAACACCAAAAGACCCGGAAGACCACCGAAAACAACTGTGGTGGATGACCAAAGAATCCTTTCCCTGGTGAAGAAAACACCCTTCACAACAGTTGGCCAGATCAAGAACACTCCAGGAGGTAGGTATATCTGTGTCAAAGTCAACAATCAAGAGAAGACTCCACCAGTGTGAATACAGAGGGTTCACCACAAGATGTAAACAATTGGTGAGCCCCAAAAACAGGAAGGCCAGATTAGAGTTTGCCAAACAACATCTAAAAAAGCCTTCACAGTTCTGAAACAACATCCAATGGACAGATGAGACCGAGATCAACTTGTACCAGAGGGATGGGAAGAGAAGAGTATGGAGACGGAAAGGAACTGCTCATGATCCTAAGCATACCACCTGATCAGTGAAGCATGGTGCTGGAAGTGTCATGGCGTGGGCATGTATGGCTGTCAGTGGAACTGGCTCTGTATTTATTGATGATGTGACTGCTGACAAAAGCAGCACGATGAATTCTGAAGTGTTTCGGGCAATATTATCTGCGCATATTCAGCCAAATGAACTCATTGGACGGCAATTCACAGTGCAGATAGACAATGCCCCAAATGATACTGCAAAAGCAACCAAAGAGTTTTTGAAGGGAAAGAAGTGGACTGTTTTGCAATGGCCAAGTCAATCACCTGACCTGAATCCGATTGAGCATGTATTTCACTTGCTGAAGACAAAACTGAAGGGAAAATGCCCCAGGAACAAGCAGGAACTGAAGACACTTGGAGTAGAGGCCTGGCAGAGCATCACCGGGGATGAAACCCAACATCTGGTGATGTCTATGTGTTCCAGACTTCAGGCTGTAATTGACTGCAAAGGATTTGCAACCAAGTATTGAAATGTATAAGTTTCATTTATGGTTCTTATTCTGTCCCATTACTTTTGGTCCCTTAACAAGTGGGAGGCACATATGCAAACTGTTGTAATTCCTACACCGTTCACCTGATTTGGATATAAATACCCTCAAATAAAAGCTGACAGTCTGCAGTTAAAGTACATCTTGTTTGTTTCATTTGATATACATTGTGGGGGTGTATAGAGCCAAAAATGTTAGCATTGTGTCGATGTCCCAATATTTATGGACCTGACTGTATTTATCCATAAATCCCGATGAATCCACTCACTCAGGTAGATTACAGCCATCTCTCGAATACATAAAAACATAGATTACTCTAAACTTCCTGCATTTAAATTCTGACAAGACAGAAGTTGTCATCTTTGAACCAGAAGTGCTGAGAAGTGCTGATGGCGTCCTCTATCTTAAAAAGTTAGCACCCTTACAGGACCTGGCACTCAGTAAGGCATCAGTCTAACAGCCGAACGCATCAGTTAGGTCAGACCAAGGACTTGGCCATTATGAAGACGATCACAATTATTTTCACTATATTGAAAAATGACAATTTTCGATTCGATTTTTGTTTTATTAAAGCAATAATTAAAAAAATGAATATAGGCCTCATACAGAGCGTGCATCCTGCTACTGTTTTATTGCTAACGACATCTCATTTCTTCAAAACTGTGCATGTCTCTTTGTACTCAGAGGGATGCTAGGACTTCAGGTGATTAATTCAATCGGTAGTATTACATAGCTTTGTTGAAACGGTCTGTCAGCCGATATTACAGAGGGCTTTAGTGTGGCTGCTGTCCTCTCTGAAATATCCAAACCATTTCTAAACTTCTGAGCTCACATTGCCACATCTCTCCACAACGTCATTGACGTGTTCTGTTCAGTGGTCAGTGTCAACTATTTGGTCATCTTTATCTTCTTCCCTGTGTCCATTTTCCTTCAAAATTCTTACGTACAACAACATCTAAGTACAACATGGTTTTTTTTGCAACTTAATTGGCCAGTTAGCTTGACAACAAAGCAGTGCTCCGAATGGATTGGTCAAATGGCTTAACAGTTAAAACACATCACACAATTATTGCCATCAAGCTTTTTAATAGCACGATTTATGTTTAATGTGGTGAAGTATCACAGCTGATTCTCACCATCTGATGTAGATCTGGAGTCCCTCTGTGTGTCACAATGATATGTTAGTACAGTTTCTGTTCTATTCTTAAACTAATCTGTGAATTTAAATTCATCTTGAGCTTTAAAGAAATATTTAACAAGCTTCTTTAAATGTTCTACGAATGAAAGCGCTGAAGAACATATTCTATCTGACTGTGTTACCATATGGTGCTGGTCAGCCCACATGCAGACTGGCTGACTAATAATTGAAAAGTTGTTGCTAAGAACCAAGAAGGCGTAGAGTGGATGAACTCCTGCTGTGAACTCAGAGCTTGTTGTGGAATGTTGGAGGAGTGGATGAGCCGCTCTTCATGTTGGTATAAAACCTCAGGAGAGCCGCTTCTCTGTGCGTTAAAGTCTTCTATCAGTTTATCTATGTCTTTTATAAGAAAGTGAAAACATGGAGAGTGAGCATTACCCAACATAAGTAAATGGGAAAAACTACCATGCAGAATTTTATTGAGAGGTGGAATATGAGATCAAAACAGCTCACAGGGGCTAACTCTACTTTTCTATTTTAATGTTAGCCAGTCTGAGGGATTTGATTTTATTAAATTTAACAGATAAGTTGCAAATCTTGGGCACAAATCAATGAGGTAAAATATTAATAAACATTTTTTTTAAAGTATATATGTACATGCAGTACACACGAAAAATTTGTACACTCCTTCTCACTGAATGTGTGTTCTTTATTTCTTTATTTTAATGACTACATTGTAGGTTCTCAATTAAGGCCATCAAAACTATGATTTATGGAATTACTGTATGTACTTAAAAAGGGTGTAATAACTGAATACATGTGTTATACTTTAGATTCCGCAAAGTAGCCCCTTTTGCTCTCGTTACTGCTTTGCATTCTCTTGAGCTTCCCGAGGTAGTCACCCAAAACGGTTTCCCTTACAGTCCTGAAGGAGTTCCCAGAGAGGCTTAGTACTTGTTGGCCCTTTTGCCTTCACTCTGCGGTTCAGCTCACCCCAAATCATCTCGATTGGGTTCAGGTCCGGTGACTTTGGAGGCCAGGTTATTTCACAATTTTTGGAAAAGTACTACATAATTCCATATGTGTCCATTCATAGTTTGGATGCATTCAGTGAGAATCTACAATGTAAATAATCATACAAATAAAGGAAAATCACTGAATGAGAAAGTGTGTCCAAACTTTTGGTCTGTACTGTATATATAATTAATTCATATTAATTGGATACGTTTTACTACCGTTTTGATATTTCCACACTTTGGGACGTTTTGATTTACTGAACCTCTCCCTGGGCTGCCACCTTATCGTGGTGGAGGGGTTTGAGTGTCCTAATGATCCTAGGAGCTAAGTTGTCGGGGGCTTTATGCCCCTGGTAGGGTCACCCATGGCAAACTGGTCCTAGGTGAGGGATCAGACAAAGCTCAGCCTGAAGACCCCTATGATGAGAGGAAACTTTGGACTCAGTGTTCCCTCGCCCGGACACGGGTCACCGGGGCCACACTCTGGAGCCAGGCCTGGAGTTGGGGCATATTGGCGAGGGCCTGGTGGCTTAGCCCGAAGAGGCAACATGGGGCCCCTTCCCATGAGCTCACCACCTGTGGAAGGGGCCATAGGGCTCGGGTGCAATGCAAGATGGGCGGTGGCTGAAGGCGGGGACCTTGGCCTTCCGATCCTCGGCTGCAGAAGCTGGCTCTTGAGATGTGGAATGTCACCTCTCTGGTGGGAAAGGAGCTGGAGCTGGTGTGCGAGGTTGAGAGGTTCCGACTGGACATCGTCGGCCTTGCCTCGACACATGGCTCTGGAACCCATCTACTCGAGAGGGGTTGGACTATCTTCCACTATGGAGTTGCTCCAGTTGAGAGGCGCCAAGCTGATATGGCCATACTTGTTGCCCCCCCATCTCGGCACCTGTACATTGGGGTTTACCCTAGTGAATGAGAGGGTAGTGGGGGAGGACGCCGGACAGACCTGGCAGGCCACCAACACTGTTTATAGTGGGGGTTGTGTGCTGCTGACCTCAACATGGGACATCTTGGGTCGGTGGGTGGAATACTTCGAAGACCTCCTCAATCCCACCGACATGCCTTTCTGTTTGGAAGCGGGGTCTGGGGACTTTGGGACGGGCTCTGTAATCTCTGGTGCTGAGGTCACCAAGGTTGTTAAAAAGCTCCTTTGTGGCAGGGCTCCGTGGATCACTGGACCAGCTCTAAACCCTCAGCAGGGTCCTAGAGGGTGCGTGGGAGTACGCCCAACTGGTTTACATGTGTTTTGTGGACTTGGAGAAGGCGTTCGACCATGTCCCTCGGGGAATCCTGTAGGGGGGGGGGGATTTTTGGGATTATGGGGTACCGGGCCCTTTGATAAGGCCTGTTAGCTCCTTGTATGACCGGTGTCAGAGTTTGATTCACATTGCTGGCAGTAAGTCAGATTCTTTTCCAGTGAGGGTTGGACTCCGCCAAGATTGCCCTTTGTCACCGATCCTGTTCATAACATTTATGGACAGGATTTCTAGGTCTCTGCTTTTCGCGGATGATGTGGTCCTGTTGGCTTCATCGGAACGTGATCTATTGGTTTTGCTGGAGAGGTTCGCAGCAGAGTTTGAAGCGGCTGGGATGAGGACCCAAATCCGAGACCATGGTCTTAAGCCGGGTCGGGGATGGGGTCCTACCTCAAGTGGAAGAGTTTACGTATCTGGGGTCTTGTTCACGAATGAGGGGAAAAATGGAGTGGGAGATCAATAAACGGATTGGTAATTGGTAAGTTATGCGGGCGCTGGACTGGTCTGTCGTGGTGAAGAGAGAGCTGAGCCGAAAGGCGAGGCTCTCGATTTACCGGTCGATCTACGTTCCTACCCTCATCTATGGTCACGAACTTTGGGTGGTGACCAAAAGAACGAGATCACGGATACAGGTGGCTGAAATGAGTTTTCTCTGCAAGGTGGCTTGGTTCACCCTTAGAGATGGGGTGAGAAGTTCGGTCATCCGGAGGGGGCTCAGAGTAGAGCCGCTGCTCCTCCACATCAAGAGGAGCCAGTTGAGGTGGCTCGGGCATCTTGTCAGGATGCCTCCTGGACGCCTCCCTGGTGAAGCTGGCCCAAGTGGCCAGGGAGAGGGAAGTCTGGGTCTCTCTGCATAAGCTGCTGCCCCTGCGACCTGACCCCGGAAGAAGATGGATGGATGGATGGATTATTTATTGAATTTTGGTGCATCTGGCCTTCAATTGTGGAACACCAAAGGGCTCAAAATTAAATAAATAAAACATGTCTACATTAATTAACAATACACAAATATATAATGTGACAGTGAAGTTGTGAAAAAAACTAGAGCTGTCAACATTAATGCTTTAACGCATGGCCGATTGATTCATACAAATGATGTGATTAATTTTTTTAACGCAATTCACACTTGCACAGAATACCGCACTGTTTCTTATAATTCAGCCCTCAACACATCCGTTTTCCTTCCTTCTTCAGCCAAATGGATCTGGATGGGGAGGAACTGTTGTGTAGCAGGAAGTGTGTGCCTAATTGACATGCAAGTATATTCTTATTAATGTCTTGGATATGAGTTGATATGATTAAGTTCATAGTATGTCAGTGGGAATTTTACTACTATTCTCTTCGGATGTCAGCTCGATCATAGCCTCCTTTGCGCTGGGCAGAGTATAAATGCGGCATATTTATGTTGCTTTATACATGTCGGTTCACTGTATAGTTTCAGTACATTTCGTAGTGAGATAGCGCTGCATTAACATTCTAAATTATTCAGCTAAAGTCGTGTTTTCGGATTTAAACAAATCCGAAAACATGGTAAATTATGACATTTGAAAACATTTAATTCATGTGATGTTTAATACAGACTGGTGATATCCAAATGTTAAATTTATTCAAATATGTTGGTTAGTTCTACATTGTATTTAATTGTTTTCCATACGAGACCACACATACATTCATCTCACTCCTCACACATATACCATCAAAAACCTGTATAAGCAGCTGTGTGGAAATTATAAAAAAGAAAATAAATATAAGAGCCTTTTCTCCACCATATCTTCTCATACTCTGAATGGCCACAGTGGACCTCTGACAGGTACTCCCAGAGGCAACAGAGTGATCTCACTCTGATTCAGTACCTCAATAGATATCTCAGTGTTCCACTACCATAGCAGTCTGTGTTGCAGCAAATATGTGGAAGCCTTTGACTGTAAACACTCTTCTTGTTGTACAATAGTCCCATGAAGAGGATGCTCAGGGTTTTCCAAAAGAAGTGGTCAGCTTTACATACAGAAAATGTTAACCAGTTAGTTCACTGTACCAACTGGCTGAAAGATGAACAGGTCAAAAGGGCCTCGTGTGAATGTGATTGTGGAGTTCAAACCAAAAATGTAATTGCATCATTTACTTACAGTAGTAGCAGTTTAAAAGTTCTCATGTTTCCATGATTGGTCCTTGACTGGCCCTTGACTGGTACGTGCCTGATCCGTCAAAGGTCCCTGACAGGTCCGTGGTGGTAATGTAATCCCCCGCTATGACGTCTTCAGTGAGGCCTCGCCCCCAAGGAGCCTGAGTGAAAACCAGCTGCAATGCCTCTTTTGTCCACGGGGAGGAGCAGTGATTTTAATGTTAATGATTTATTGACGTATCAGACTCAGGGTAGCCTATATAAATGTCATTAAAAAATGTTCCCCTATCTGTTCCTCTATGGTTTGCTGGTTTGTATGTAGCCTAGTATGTACTAGTTTGTAGTGACACAAGAGTCAATGTGAACTTTTGCAACAGACTTATCACAGGACTGTCAAAAGTTGTGAGGTGTGTTATTGAAAACGAAGGGGGGCACAGTGGAAAATAAAAGTTCTGGTGGTCATGTATAATAAAAATAAAAAAAATAGGCCTACCGCACTTCTTTTACATTTCCTGTTATGTTGTTTAAATAATAAATGTTCACCAAGCGGCAAATAATGGTTTGTGTCTTTTGTTTTTGCCTCAATGTCACGGAATGAAATAAACGGAATGAAAATAAATAAAAATTAAAAATGGTGTGTGCAATAGGGATTCTCATCCGCAGAACATCTGCTAAGATGGTGACACCAAGTTATCGTAACAGTAACAAGGCTACTTTTAGTAAGAAGTTTGTGGAGTGCTTTTTAACAGAGAACAAGAGTACATACTGCACATAGGATGTCAGGGACTCATTGCCACTATAAGTTAATACAAGTCAAATGTTTCTATAGAGTAAAGCTGGCTAACCTATTGTTCTCGCTGATGATCATCCTGAATGCAACCCCCAACTTAACAACACACCATAGACTCCAGATCATTCACACCTCCTAAAGAACATTACCATCTCCAAGCATCCCCCCACCAAGCTTTCGTGACCATCCCTACAGTATGTAACCATGTCTATTCTGTTGTTATTGTAAACATTTCACAACTAATCTGCTGCAATTATCCAGGCACATTTAGCTTTGTCACCATTCAAACCAATGTGTCTAATCCATTACAGTGGATATCAACCTTTTTGTCAACCAGATGTGGCTAAAACAACAACGCACATGTTTTTAATTTTTTTTTCTTTGTCCCCACCCTCCATACGCACACACACACACTACTACCACCACAAATTCGCCGAGTGCTTCACTGACCAGAATCTGACCCGCACAGATCAGAGTCGCATACAAACGCAGTGTTGATACAATGCATTTTGGAGAAAACAATGAAGCAGAAAACAACTCTCTGTTTGAAATTATTTAATTTAATATGAATTTCACAACGCTTTATTTTAGAATGTTTAAGTAAACTAATGTTTAAGTTTACAATTAATATATAATATACACAACAACTTAATTAAGAATTTATTATAAAATATATAAATTGATAAATATGATAAATACGCTATTACGCTGTTTTTGCGTTGTGTATCTCATTACCATCTTCAAGCATCCCCCCACCAAGCTTTGCTCCCCATCGCTACAGCATGTAACCAGGTCTATTCTGGTGTTGCAAACATTCCGTGGTGAGCCGAATAGTCATGTGATTGCATAAATATTATAAATAGGCTATTACGTTGTTTTGCGTTGTGGAACTCTGTCATTTTCATCCAACAACAATAACATAAAAAAACACGAGTTTATCACAAAATTAAAGGAAAGTACATTAGGTTTTAAAAAAGTTATACTTTAGGTTCATAGAAATAAATCAAATTGTTTACAGATATAACGTTTAAGGCTACTTGTTATAATGTTTTACAGAACTCATTTGGTGAAGTTTGGCCCGTGTTAGGAGAACTTAAGTTTATGGAGCCTATGATAAACTTTGACAATAGAAGAAGCAGGTTAATTACAAAAAAGTGAGCAGTTTGTGTTGTTACATCCAAAATGGTTTTTCTTCAGTGGACGTGATAATAACATCATGTCGATGAGAATTCTGTGAGAGAAGCGCCATCTCCTGGTCATACTCTGTATTTCAATTAATGGGTGGAGTTGCAGTAAAACTTTGACACTCCCACGAGAAAGACGGGAGGCCACTCCGGCCACTGGGATTTGGAGGGAACTCTGCCGTTAATGGGCTGGAAAGGGCACGCCATTCGTCCGGCGTTTACTCTGAATGAGAACTTTTAAACTGCTACTACTGTAATTAAAAAAAGAGCAGCAGCATCCGGGTTTGTCCTTAATTTACATAGAAAATTTTAATTTTTTTAGTCAAATTTAGGAATGCTAATTCATCGTGATTAATTCACGGCTACCCTGTGATTATTTACATTAAACTTTTTTATCATTTGACAGAAAACAATCTCAGGTCCCACCCTCTGACGCTGAATGGCAGATGTAGTCATTCAATTGAATAACATCCTTTTTAAATAAATGCCATTGAAATACAAGCTAACTTTGTGAAAAAGATGTTTTCAAATAAAAAAAATAAAAATGGCAAAAAAATATACGCATTAGAAAAAATGTTAACAGTTAAATTGTGAAAAAAGAAAAATATTTTATACCTAGCCTATTCAAATTTTTAAGGTAAGAATTTCGAACAAATTCAGTTTTCAGTAGATCTGAAACCACTATTGCAAGCCTCTAAAGTTAACACAGTTTCATGTAAAACAAGACTATATTTTCTTTCACAAATGGCTCGTTTTTTATTCTTGATCATAATCGGATAGTTCAAGCCCTGTTATGGTGGTGGTGGGGGCGGGGGGGGTTTGCTCAACTGTTTTTACAACCAGAAGCAGCTGATTAGCATCTCAGAAACTCAAATCATTCCTGAACTCTGACTCCGGGAAAGGAGGATATATGTAAGAAATATCTAAGTTTAATTGTGTGAATGTTTCTAGAAGATTTATTTTAGACTGAATTAAAGATGGATGCACTCCAAAATACTAACAATAACGGTTTAGTAATCTTTCTCTGACAGCTCAACAAAAGTGAAATCCATTAAATTAAATGATTAAAATATGTGAAAAAATTGACTCAGATTATTTTGACATTTCAGCAGCAAATGAGACAAGGAAAAAAGTTTAGATATTGGTCCCAAAAACTGGCAGCAGCTATCTATCGGTATAAGTCAATCAGCACTTTATATTCATTGTGAGACGGACTGCTGCTGGAGAATCTAAAGATACCTGGATGGTCTGAGTTACATCTAATTTTACTTTGGGATAAATATTTTCAAACTGAACTTTGATTTTTTCCCCTCAAAATTTTAAACATTTATCTCTGGTGAGGCCTCCTTTCTATCACCCTAATCTTCACCTCCCTCCACAGAGTCAGCAGAAACAAACATAACCAAATATGCTCAATGTTTCTGTTCAGTGATTTTTTTCCCCTACCAATTACTTCCCAGTGATTTGCATTTAAACAGAATGAGAAGAGTCAGGGGACCCATTTCTCCAAAACAATGTGGTTTCTATTAAAAGTTTCTTACTGGACCAATTACACACATGGAAGATTCACCAGGCTTCAACCCCCTGACCCTGATAAATATAAATGTTGAATATCCCCTGACATTTCAGCCTGCCGAGGAAGGAATATAAATAATTTCACGAGGTCTGCGTAATCCTGAAAATAAAATTAACTTGGCACTTCCTTAGAGTAAAACACACACACAAACACACACACACACACACACGGCAGGCCGGGTAATTAAAAAAGGGCAAATTTATTTAAAGCACTTACATAGAAAAATATGATTGATTTGTGTCAACAATAATAAATAGAGCGCCTGACTGTCCCCCCAGGCCACGTCGTCCGTACAACTGTACAATCAATATTCAGTTTCACAATACAGCAAAAGGCACTAGCATTTACCACAATCAACCACAACAGGATGGCAGCGACATTGGACGGAGCAGGGCTCATCATGGCAAAATTACAGTCGGCCCGACATTTTCTCCATCCGGTACCGGGACACGCTCTCTGCCATCGTAGGCGTCCCTCGCCTCGGTAGAAAATGAGAACAGATCCAGATGAAGCTTAAAGACATGAATTTAAACCAATCAGGAGGCTAAAATCGGATTAAATCCATATCAGAGTGACACGATCAGTTGTTTGATATTTTCTTTACCCCCTTTGCAGTTTTAATAAAAAACATGAAATCCGTCTGAAATTAAGTTTGTTTCCTGCAGATGTGAAAATATAGTCGGATACATGGATTCATTCCAGCTTTTTATAGGCTCATCTATGGTGATATTTATGGACATTATCAGAGCCGGCCCAACGCACAAGCCAACTAAGTAGTAGCTTAGGGCCTCTCAAACCCATCTGGAGTCCCCCATAAATGCTGCAAGTAAACAGAGACAACAGTTGTTAAAATTTTGAAATGTGAATATTCACTTTTTAATATTCATTGATTGTTATGTTATAAATGTTACAATGTGATGCTTTAGTTTAACCATTCTATTATTTTTGAGCTTCAGATTGTCTCAGATAATATTAATAATTACCTTAGATACATTTTTATGATCAGCCAATTAAACTCCACCTCCTTTCCCGGATTAGACTAAATCTTGATTAAAACTCTGTTATTGTGGGTCGTAGTTTTATCAGAAAGGGGGCGCCCCTGAGTCAGAATCTGCTTAAGGCCCCATAAGACTTTGGGCCGGCCGTGGACATTATGTATTCTAAAACATCAGAAATTATATATCGAGTGGTGAGTGATCCAATTCGTTTTCTAAACATGTTTAAAATTAAGAGAGGGAAAATATGATTTTATGAGGTCTTAATTGTTTGAAACACTTAGAGAACCAAAGTCAAGTACAGATGTGTGTCAGTACTGGGAGCGAAATTATGAAATTGATTTAACGATGAACGGATTCTGTTATTTTTTAAGAAGACTTTAAAAAATAGAATGATCCAAAGTTACAGAAATTTGGTTTTATGTTTAATTTTGTTACATTTTATTCATTCTTGATTTCTTTTCAAATTGTTATGTAACTAATTTACCAGCAAGCCACCAAGCTACACCCTACTCCCGCTTTCGGTTGCTGTGTGACTGATTTCATTTTCATTTAAAAGAATAATTTGTTGTTTTTGACCAAAATACATAAAAATATACTACTAAATCTGGCTCGCTTTACCCCGACTGAAATAGTTTGTTTGTAATAAGAACTAATCTGAATCTCTTCCTTCTGGTTCGCATGCGGCGAGGATGACAAACGTTCTCAAGTCGTGCGGCGCAATGCAGTACGGCAAACGTTTCCTCCGTCACATTTAAACGTATCAAACAGATCTGGAGACGGGCAGTGACTAGGCCGCTATCGGAAGTGAAATGTTTTGGACTGCTTCGAAGCCACAAACTGATTGGTCAGAGATTTTTCTTCAGGATCTCCTGCTAAACAGCAGAACTTATGGTTCGTCCTGAAGCAGCCCCAGAGCATCACACTGCCACCACAGTGTTTGACAGACGCTTGTTTTTTTAAAATCTCAAAATTCTTTCAGGGCATCAAGATGGACAGGTTCTATTTAAAGCCAACGTCACAAAGGTTCTTATGAACGATGACAATGTTCATTGGGGGGTGGGGGGTGCTTTATACTTTCCAATTTGTGAGAGCAAATTGAGGCATTCATGGGCAGATGAGTTGATTTTCTGCCATATCTTAGCCGTAGAGTTCTTATGTTTTTTCGTGTGTCTGCCTCGGAACCTTCCTACGGTATACTGACGGCCATCTGACAAAAACTGTAAGAAGATATCTCACGGCTGTCTAAAAATTGTGGCGCCTATTTATGAATCTCCAAAATTCTGCGTCTTGATCACTGGTTGGCGCTGGCCAATATCACACTACGACAACTTTACCCCATTTTTAACTCTGCTGAGCTATATATGGTGAAATTTAAGAGAGACATTCAAATTAATAACGGCTCCTGTGGTCATCAAGAAAACGTGACACTTCTTTTCTGTTTCTGTTCTTTCACTCATGGGCTTTGGAAACAGTTTAGCAGGTTGTTATTAACCGTATTTGACGGATTTTCTCTTAGGTTTGAAAAATGTTTTATTCTATAAGAAAACTGTCTAAAAATGCAAGCTTAACTATCAAAAAATGCCTCATTTAATTCTACTGTATACTTTATTTGTTTGTGTTGTATATTTGCTATGTTTTCAATAAAGTTCTTAATTATTTTTTTTTTAATTCCACGTAACGCACTTAAATTGCAACTTCCAGCCAATCATGTAATACCTCGTCAAAGCTAAGCACAGCAACTGAGCAGATCTAGTAACCCGGGTGTGAATATTAGAATTGTACCAGTTTAGAGGCAAGGCCCCATCTTAAGTGGATTATAATGGAGTCCTGGTCCTAAATGTTAAAATAAATAGATGGATCACATTAGGTTTAGGCACTAGTCAATAGTTTAGATTTAGATAATGGTTCTCGAATGTTAAGATTAGTAATAAATCAATCAAGTTAGGCAGTCAGAGATGATATAGGCAGGACTTTGCCCTTAAACTGGAACAATTCCAATGTTCATAACCCGAGCAGGTCTGGTACCTATACAGGACCACTAGTCAGAGCATTTTAAATCCACGTAGTTTTGCCTTCCGAACCGCGATATATAATTAATATAATATATAATTTCTGTTCGTACATTCGCTCAAAGGAACATTTTAAAGTTCCCCAAGAACAACTCCATGTATTGGTAGTGGCATACTTATAGCCACCGCGGGAATATGGAATTATGGAATGTTTTCCTCACTCTGAATAATCCACGAACATCGAGCGTTCTCCCGTTGTTCCCACGGAATTAATGCGGAGATCCTACGAAGAGGGTTTTCACTAAATCTCGAATAAAGACCATCGACCTGGCTACGAACCTGTGGACGCTGGATTCTAATGAAGCCGCTTTAAGCAAGCCGTAGGAAATGGTCTCTGAATGATTTTTAGGGCATTACTTACCGTTCGTACGGCTCGTTGTGAAAGTTAGTTTTTTTCCCACCTGGACCTTATTTATACCATTTTATAAATTAATTTACCCCCCCAGACATGTTTGGTGCGACTTAAATGTTAATATCCATTCGCGAGCAGCGTATATCCATATAATGGCAGTTAATGGGGGAGCCAAAGGGAAGCCACTAAATAAGACCTTATCTGACACAAAACTCCTTCATTTCACCAATGTTTTCTTAAAAATCACTAGCACTATTCCCTGGGAGTTAGGAGCTTCTCTGAGGTGCATTAATCCCAATTTACACCAACTGCCTTGGCCCATTCCAGCTGTAATGTGAGCCGGACTTTCACTCTCTGCTTTACGTCAGTCGGCTACACAGAACCTGGTAATGCAACATCAACATGCTTCACGTTTGCCTGTTTCCAAATTGAACTAACCTAATGACCAACTGAACTAAGTTCGGCTTCTACAGGCTCCCTTTCTGCAACCTACGCAGACTACAGCTGTAATGGAGGACCTCTGTTACGTCATTAAAATCACCAGTTGGTGTAAATTGGATTCAAAGCCCCTGATGACAACAATAAAGCACCTTAGAGGTGCTCCGAACTCTAAGGGGAATAGTGCTAGAGATTCATAACAAATAATTTGTGAAATGAAGGAGTTTTGTGGCAGATAATGTCATATTTAGAGGCTGGCCTTTGGCTGCCCCACTGTATATGGATATACGCTATTCGCAGATGGATCTAAACTTCTCCTGCAGGACTTCAAGTTGCAGCAAACTTGTCCGGGTGAGTAAATGAGTGTAATGCATGCCATATATAAGGTCCAGGTTGAACCCCCCACCCCCCCAAAAAAAAACTTAATTAATTGGGTGTGGCTTTAGAAGTTGAACTCAGTTACCTGGTGATCCAGTAAAAGGGTGAATTACTGTTACCCATAACAACCAAATTTCCTTTAATATGAAAACTATATTTACACAGCAGCAGGAAAAATTATTAATTTCATCTGGACTTGTAAAAATCAGCAGGTTGACGGGTGAAAACGTTCAGTAGGTGGAGCAAACATCCAGTGACTCAGACATGACAAATAAAACAGTTTTTTGTTGTTTTTTTCACTTGGCCACCCGTTGGTCCTGGTCGGTTTAACTAAAAATCTCTCTCCGCTGCTTTGAACCGTGCGACGAGGACGACGAGACAAGAACCTGTGGCGACGCTGTTTTACATGCAGAACGAAGCAGGTGTGACGCAGCTGGATCTCACACACACACACACACACTTAAAGCACGTCTCCGATGCACACAGAACACGCCGTCCGCAAAGTAGAAAAGGAGAAACTCGTGGCGTAAAGCCGTAATCAAAACTCTGTAAATGCAAATGTTTCGCCGTCATTGGTTCAGATTTACAGTCAAGAAAAACTCAATGTATCATTAAATATCTTTGTAAGTGTCATGAAGTCGATAAGGCTTGAATCATCATCCAGTTCGACGTTGTTTCCCAGATGTGCTAGCGTCCATACTGGTTCTCATTGTCCTCGGGAAAACAGCCCTGATTGTCAGAACAACTGTTGCGGTTCTTATATGGTTTCTATTTTCCTGCCCTTTGTCCCTCTTGTCTCTTCCTCCCCGCTCGCTGAGCTGGAATCGGCTGGAGAAATACCCAGAATGCTCAGAGGGGCCATAAAGCTTTACAGTGTTGCCACAGCGTCGGCGGGTGTCCTAGCTCCTCAGAGATCCGATCCTGGCCCTTTGTGGTTCACATGCTCCTCTGGGCGGTGAGGTACTTGAGAGCCGCCGCTCCGTACTTCCTGGACAGGTCCTGGTGGAACTCGTCCTTCAGCGTGTTCAGACAGTTGCGATAGCCGGAGCTAGAGCGGAACTTGGAGATGTCGAAGCTTGGAGCATGCGGCATGTGGATCATGAAGGCGTTGGGAAGGACCGTCAGGTCGTACTCCTGGAAGACAAGACAAGAATGGAGAACGATGCAGAGGGACGGCAGGGGGCGTTTTGCGGTATTTTCCTTCAGCGGACGTACCTGAGCGTCCAGCTCCATGACGTGGGACACCTTGTTCCAGCCGAAGCCCACGAAGCGCTGGTCGTACTCCGGACAGTCTCGCCTCACAACCACGTATGGCTCGAAGTCTGACTCCCACTCCACCTTGTAAGGTGTGGTTGCTGTTCGCCATTTGGCGTAGTTGGTCGGAGCGTGACCCTTAGGCCACACGTGGTACCTGCGGGAAGGGGAGGACACTGGTGAGCGTGTTCTGACCCGTCTGGGACGCTTTCTGGTCCTGTGTTTTGGTACCTGAAGGTGTAGAGAGTCCCCATGTCCAGCATGGAGAGAAGCTCGGCTTTGGATTTGGGGAAGGAGAGTCGGTAACGCAGAGTCTCGAAGGCTGGAACCACCAGCGCCTTCTTGGTGTGAGCCATGTCCAGCTGGACGATCGATTTTCTGCAGGACGGAAGAAAAAAATGATCATTATTTGTGAGAGTTGTAACAATACACAAAAATTATGATTTGTAACATTTTAGGTACACTTTATTCAAGAAAAATAAATACGAATATGCATATGTCTTTCTTTTCGTTGTAGTTTGATCAACATTAAACAAAAAAATTTCTTTCTTTCCTGAAATTCTCCCTTTTAATTCCTGAAATCAACTGGATTTCATTATGTTCTATGACTTAAATTTAAAAAGTATACAACTGACTAAAGAGTTATTAATAGAATAGTAGAAGCGGACATAGCCAGAGTAAAGAACAACATAATTAGCATTAATGTTTGAGAATGCTTAAATAATACTTTGTCCATATGAGATTAAAACAAGCTTAAATCTAGGGATACAACACCACTTTTTTTTTACTTGGATCTGAGTACTTATTAATATTAAGTACCAATCCTGATATATTTACCACACAAATAAATTCAGTGAATTGACAGACAAGTTTTATTTTCTTCTCTGCTTGTTACAACAAATGATGGTGAATTAAAGAAAAAATATTAATAACAAAAAATCTGTGAAATTATTGCAGTTTCCAAATGTCAAGTATCAGTATATGGTATTGGTTACTTTTGACAAGTATTAGTACAACAGAATGGTATCATAACTTAAATCACTTTTGAGTTGTTTGAATATTTCGACAGCCTAGTCTCCCGGCTGTACTTGAATGCAGCATGGGTAGCAACGGGTATTCCTCAGACTTGCGTTTTATCCAGAATTAGGAGTCTGGTCTGATTGGATGCTACTGGTAGCCACGGTGATGTCAACTGTTTTTTCTCCAGTATCAGTGATGTTTAAATCCAGGTTGACATTGTTTCAGGTGAGTCATTCAGCTCTGTGCAGAGTGTGTTATCGATCTTATCCCGCTGAAAGATGTGTTCACTGACAAAGTTCTGGTTCGGTCCATCTTTTTTTTCTACCGTAGCTGCATGAGGAACCATTAACTTTCCAGGATAGAGTTTTGCGATAGTTCGGAGTTCTTGCTGTTTTGGTGTAACTTTTTAACGCTTCCCAGATGAAAAATTGCACTGCGCTCCGAGTTCTGCAAATATACATTCTGCATTTGATCAGGTAGTAAACAGCTGGATTCGTTTGGCACACGTCCGTACCAAACCCTAGTTGTGCAACAACAAAAAGAAATGCTAATTTCCATGCAGGCGAAACAGGCCATGTCTGTTAGACTCATAAGATCTGTGATTTCCCAGGAGAAATGTTGGTACTGCAGGATGATTTCTGACAGCTGGCCACTGCTTTATGAGCTGGAAGGCGGGTTGGACAGAAGACCAGTATATGGATGTGAAAATTTATCAGAACAAAGAGCAACGCCGTACCGCTCAGTCTTTATTTGAAGGTAGTTCCACAATTTCATTAGCTCTTCTAGCTGCTGCGGGTTTATTTAACGAGCTGCGATGCAACAAGTTTGTTTCAGATGATGTTGACTAGAGTTGAAGCAGATTTTAGTATGACTAAGATGAGATTCAAACAACTGAGACTCGGCCAGTGGTGGCAGCACCCTCTGAAGAGGTTAAGACATCCTGTCTTTCACTCATTGAGGAGAGTCTCAGGTGTTATTCATTCTGCAAACACACATGAAGGTGCCATAAATGTCTAAACTCATATGGACATTCTCTGGAGAAGGTAAAGTCATGCTTAAGGGCTTCTTTTTTGCAAAGAGGACTGGACCGCACGAGAGGAGAGGATGGAGGGGACAATCGTATTGCAAGACTGAAGTGGAGAATGGAGACGACAAAAAACGAAGCCAACGGGAGAGGCCTATCCGGTCTCCAGACCTGAACCTGGTGGAAAACATTTGGAGTGAGCAGAAACCTGAAAAAACTGGAGAAGATACGAATGGATGAGTGGACCAGAAGCCCTGCTGCACTGCAAACCTGGGACCTCAAAATGTTTCTGGACCAAATATTAAGATAGGTTTCTTTGTTCATGACAAAGGTTTTCCCTAAATGATCCTCTGGCTGTAAGATTTGACCAGCTTAGGCTCCTCCGCCTGTCCCTCACGTATCCCAAGAAGATGACCAAAACCTGCAGGACGGCGGGTCTTACCTGAGGTAATCGTAGAGGCCGTACATTGGCAGGAAGTCCACATCCGTCAGGAAGACGTAGGGTGTGTTGGCGTTCCTCAGCGCCACGTTCCTCACCAGGTTGACCGGATAGAACTGACCTTCCTTGTAGACGATGTGGTAGCCCACGTTCTTCCGGTTCTTGAGGACTTCGGAGGCCTGGGCGTAGCGCAAGAACTGCTGGGCCTCGGCGTCGGACATGTAGAGCGCTAGGCTGATGGGGCCCTCCCAGTGCTTACAGATGGCCTCCAGCATCTGCAGCCTGCAGGGGGAGACCGGAGGGAGACCGCTGTGAGTACAGCGTGTTCGTCATCCTCACGTCCAGAAAGTACTTTAGTCAACCCAAAAAAGGCCTGGACTAAGTTAAACAACCTTAAACATGATTGAGCTACCTCATGCTGTAAAGAAAGAACAAGAACAAAGTCAGCTGAAGTAGTACAGCAGAACAAACCAGTTGCCCAAAGATGGTCGCTCTTTAAATGCATCAAAGTATTATATCTCCGAAGATCCATGCTGACGTTTAAATGTTCAAACTTTTACCTCTCATTTCTCTAAGTTTTAGCTTCTGAATTCCTTGGTTTTGGTTGTAAAAGCCCGACCACTGAATCTGTTAATAGTACTAGTTTATTTGGTCATTACATTCCCTTAAACAATAAACATACATTTTTGTTTGCTTTGACGGTTTCATACCATTTTTACTCATTTTCCAAGTCGTAACATATCTATCAGAAATACATGAACTTTTTTCATTCGTTCTAGCTTTTATTTGCATATATATATTTTTAAATACCAGTTCCTCTGAGATCATACTGAGTTTATCTGTGTTCAAAAAGCCCCTGGGGCAAAGGATGTACCTGAATGCAGCATGCACAGCTGTTGGGAAAATCCCTTCTCATCAACAGCGATTTGTCTGACATCAGTTTTCTGTAGAATCAGGAGTTTGGTCATATTGGATGCTTCTGGTTACCATGGTGATGTAGACTGGTTTTTCTCCAGTATCAGTGATTTTTCCGTCCAGCTTGACATTGCTTCAGGTGAGTCATTCACGTCAGTTCAGAGCGTGTAATGGATCTTTTTGCTTATGAAAGATGCTTTCACTGACAAGGTTCTAATTTGCTCAATCTTTTTTTTTTTCTAATGTAGTTGTATGAGAAATCATTAATGTTCCTAGACAGAGTTTAGTGAAGGCTGGGAGTCCTTTCAGTTTTTTTTGTGTCATTTTTTTTTAAGCTACCCTGTGGAAACGTCCTGCACATAAACATTCTGCATGTCATCAGGTAGTAAACAGCTAGAAAGGGTTTGGTACCGACCCAACAGTACCATATAATATAAATACAAACACACGTACTATAACACCCGTAATAGATATTCATTCCATTTAACAGTTGTTTTTCTGATAAATGAATTCAAGTACGGCTACAACGTCCTCCTCTCTGAGGAGGTGTTCAGTTCTCCAGTAAAACATCGCAGTTAGAATATTTACTCGAACTCAGATTATGACCATGAAACAGGAAAGACCGGACTGAGCCTCATTTATTTTTTTTTCTTCGGCTCCAGCCTCCACTGAAACCAAAATCTGCCCAATTACAAACAAACAATTTGTCATTCAGTTTTGCTGATTACATCTACATTAAACCATCCCACTACCTGTCCATGGAGAGCTGAGCGACCAGCGTGACATCTGTGTCGTCCTCGCTTGGCGTGTACTCATACTGCAGGAAGTACAGGTGCACCCGGTGTACCGTCAGCCGCTCCCGCCGGAAGTCGTAGCACTGATCATCTTCGTCCAGCTCCTCCAGCCCCGCCTGCAGCTGAGGAGAGGTACAACATGTTGTAGGAGAGAGGTCACCGCCTTTTTTCATACTGGAAGGATGGACGCCGTCTAATTACCCGTACGCTCTCCGGACTGGCCTGACTCGGGCAGCCGAATAGCTCCCTTCGCAGCAGGTTCCCATCGTACTCCAGAAAGGTCAGGTAGAGGTTTCTAAAGAACTCCACATGTTTGTTCTTCACTCTGAGCTTCTTTGGAGAGTTCCAGTGGATCACCTGTAGGTGCAACAACAGCTTGGCTCTAATGGTTTGGCTAAGACTGGTTTAAATTCAGCCTGGCATAAAGAAAATGCTGCACATCTTCACATGTTCAAGCAAATCAGATCTTGTTTCTAACCATCATTCCTTATGCATATCTAAAGGTTTATCTCCTGATGGCTCCCAGATGGATGGACGGATATAAGTAAAGATGATTGGATGGATAAAATAATGGTTGGTTGGTTGGTTGGATGGCTCGATAAAACAATGCTTGGTTGGATGAATGGATGAAACAATGGTTGGTTGGGTGAATGGATAAAACAATGGTTGGTTGGGTGAAAGGATAAAACAATGGATGGTTGGATGGATGGATAAAACAATGGATGGTTGGTTGGATGGACGGATAAAACAATGGATGGTTGGTTGGGCGGACGGATAAAACAATGGATGGTTGGATGGACGGATAAAACAATGGTTGGTTGGTTGGATGGATGAACGAAATGATATGATAAATGAAACAATGGTTGGATGGATGGATGAAATAATGGTTGGATGGATAAAACAATGGTTGGAAGGATGGAACAATGGTTGGAGGGATAGATGGATGAAATGATGGATGGATGAAACAATGGATGGATAGATGGATGGATGAATCAATGGATGGATGGATGAAACAATGGATGGATGGATGAAACAATAGTTGGATGGATGGATGGATGCAGCAATAGTTGGATGGATGGATGGATGGATGGATGAAATAATAGTTGGATGGATGGATGGATGGATGAAATAATAGTTGGATGGATGGATGCAGCAATAGTTGGATGGATGGTCGGATGAAACAATGGTTGGATGGATGAAACAATAGTTGGATGGATGGATGCAGCAGTAGTTGGATGGATGGACGGTTGGATGAAACAATGGATAGACGGATGGATGAAATGATAGTTGGATGGATGGATGCAGCAATAGTTGGATGGATGGTTGGATGAAACAATGGTTGGATGGTAGGGCTGTGCCATCTTGCGTACCTCACAATTTCAATTCAGGTGCTACAATTTGACCTTTTTTTGTAGCTTTGTTTCTCCCCATTTCTGTAATTTTACTTTTCTTCCATACTTACTTTCTACTTTTAAGTCTATTTTTATATCTAGTTTCCATTAATTGACGTGTCCCAACAAATCGACTCCCTGGCCTTCATCAAAGTCACATTTCCCACAAAGCCTAAAGAAAATGTGTGATGGGACTAGAAGTATAATAAAAGGGTGATTATATTTAGGTTATGTAAAAGTGCACTTTTGGTCCATTCTTTAAACACTTCATTCATATTGTGTTTACTTGAAGAAGATTCCTGAGTTTAACACAGTGTTTCCTCTATGTTGATTTTTGAGTGGCGGCCTGCCATGGTTTCATTTTATGCCGCCGCTGTATCAGAAAAGGGGCATACGCACAATAGTCGGGGTTCCCTTTTAAATGATCCTGATTCATAATGCATCGCTCACAAGTAGAATTATTCAGGTTAATGGGGCTGTCCAGTTTTACTCCACAAAGCTTACTGTTGTGTTGATGTAGCTTTTTGTCAAAACTTTGGCTTTCTTCTGAGTTGACTATTAAACTTAACAGCTCCACCAAAAACGTGGGTCCGTTTTAATTGGACAATTTTCAACTTGTCAGTTCTGTCAGCTCACACATCCTGATCTCAAAGCAACTGGAAATAATTGTGAGTCCCTAATATACAGACATGAAAATCACTCACCTTTCTGCAATATTCGGCGTTTTGAAACCATAACAACGCTACTTGTGAGAGAAGAATCAGGAATGTAAAAATGCGAGGAAATAGCAGCGGACGCGGTGGAAAAAGCAAGAGAAAATAGACTGCTAATAAGGTCGTAAACAGCAGTAAAGCTTACTTTCCTGCTGCGGATTATGATGATAGCGAGGTTTGATGACGTGGATCAAACTATTTGATGAGCCTGTTGGTTATTTTGGGGATGGATCGGTAGAATTCTGAGCTCAATAATTTCCTTTCTGTTGTTTTATGTTGTGATTCGACAAATGGAGCCTCATAAAAAAGGAAATAAACAGATATGTCCACCTTGAAAAACAATTCCAATAAATACATATGAAGAGCTCTTTTCCAAAACACTATAAATCCATAAATTTCCAGAGAGAGCAATCCACTAGGATGGAATACTCTTCATCAACCAGGCCTGGATTGTCAGCATAGTTGCCAACCTTGACACCTCAGAATTAGGGAGACATTGAAAAGGACCACGATGCTACAGTCCCAGACCCACCCTGGCCCCCTTTTAGCCCCTCTTTATTAACCTCCTGGATACGCCCCTTCTCAGCAGCACTTGATTTTGCGCTAACTTTGTTTTCTGCTGAAACACAAGCATGATCGGGCTGAAAGAACTGGAAGAAAAAGCCTTGATCCACTGAAGTTACCATCGCTCAGCCAAAGAGAAAAGGAAACTAGACTTGAGGTTAGTTCAAACAGTTTTTAATCCTAAATATCTCAGAAGATTTAAAAAGTAATTGAAATTACATTTTTTGTCAGTCACATATAGACTGTTCTGAAGATTTGCGGTTCTCTTTTGTCTGACTAACTACGGCTGATTGTTTCCCTCGTTAGACATACAAATCACGCAGTTAACCTATTTTGGATTCAAAACAGTGAATTTCACCAACAGGTGATGGGATTTTAATGACTGAAATTCGGGACTCTCCTGAGAAAATCGGGAGGGCTCGCAAGTATGATGTCGGCCACCTGTTATAATTCATTATTATAAAAAGCCCTCGCAGCATTAGACACACCTATTGCTCCTAGTAGTGACAGCGCATCTTTTTTGCAGCCTTAACAGAGGTCTGCTTCGGAAGTACCTCACGTTTCAGGTCAGCCCTCCGCTTGCCTGGTTTAACACACTATGGAAACACGGCGTAGAGATTTCACTGTGTTCTGATTAGTTGAGAGGATTTATCGCGTCTAGACTATAAATAGGTTCGGCGCTTAAGGCGGTTTGTAAAAAAAACGGCATCTTGTACCTACATTTTAACAGCGAAATATAGCAATTAGGCAAGAAACGTTGATGGAGCAGTGACTAGGCTCAGTACACGGCAAAATGACATGACAAACTTTTTTTTTTATGGCATTTATCGAGCTCTTCATATGTAGAAAATACATATATAGAAAAATAAAGAATATAAATATTAAGAATAAAGTAAGTTTTAAACAATGTAATAATATCTGTAAAAGTATTCCAAACCAATATTGCCAATGCCTAATGACGTCATAATATGCTAATTAGAAGTGTTAATTTGCTCCCATCACAAACTCTGGATCATACTGAAGATTTTTCTAATTTACAGTATACCTTTATCAATAACCATATTAAAGCTACAACATTTTGAACTACTGATATCAATATTGAATATTTATAGAAAAAGCCCAGGCACCTAAAGAGTTCAAATCAAAGCATACATCTTCTTCTGGGGGAGGATGTCCTCAGACCCGCCTGGATGGGTAATATCCTTCTCCTCTTTTCACCCCTGACCCGTTTTCATGTCTGAATATAATACCAATTGGAAATAGTCTATAGATAATTATATAGTAATAGAGGTAATGATGTTAAAGTAAACAGTTGTGTTGCATTAGCCAACAGAAAAAAGTTTAGGTTTTAATTAATCAGGCTACACACACGCACAAAGGATGCACGACCGAAACATTGTAATCTATAGGCTAGGATAGCCTAGCTGACAATTTACAATAAGTTGTTAAAATTACATATTTGGCAGTAGACTAGCCTATTTATGCCATTTAGAACATATTTTATAAGTGGAAGGGGTCTCTTTAAGTAACCTAACCTTGTTTCTTTAGTTGAAGTTGGATAAAAATATGTGCAATATTACATTAGCTATTAGACAGTAGACCATAGACAAAAAGTTTCTCAAAATTACCCCCCCTTTTTTTTACCACAAATCGCAGCCTAATAACGCTATTATCCTTGCTCCCTGCAGCTGTCAGACTGTACAACCAAAACTGTTCCCAACAAATATAAATATTTTACACCTGCACTGTATCTTACATTTGCACTAAACAACCACACCGATATAATTTGCACATTATTTTCAACCTGATGTACATATTCTTATTCTGTGTTGATGTACATATTCTGTCTATTATTGTATTTTTTTTTGTTTATATTTTTCTGTTCTGTTACATATGTTGTATATTTGTTGTTTCTTTGGCTGCTGTTTACGACCGAATTTCCCATGGTGGGACTATTAAAGGGTTATTCTATTCTATTCTATTCTACTTTATTTTCAGATGAGTTTGGTAAAATGAAGATAACCAGGTAAGTTCACTTTACCTAAACAGTGTTTAATAGAGCTAATGTTACATTACCCATTTAGACTATAGCCTACGTGTGCACTGGAGGCTAACGCTGCAATTCAAAGCATTTTAGAATAGAATAGAAAACATTGATAATTATATTTTGAGAAAATTAGTATTAGGAAATAAAAAGCAGGATTATTCCAAAGACACTTGTATACTATAAATGTCTACTCCAGTTTCTGGTTTTTGCTGCTGTAAATTTAGTACATGAACTTTCACAGCGCTTTGATTGGCTCCTGTCATACACACAAAAAATAATCTGCAGCTCCGAGCACGCTACACTCCACCAGACATTATTTAAATCACAAACAGGATAGAATACAGTTCAAGCCGAAAACGACTGCGGAACGCAGGCGAAAAGCACAAACATATAGAGGCCACTTTCACAACTGCACAGTATTTGTTACGGTATGCAAATCCCGCGCTGCAGGCTAAAACAATAGTGGCGGCCAAATGTCCGTAACGCACGTGAGACTTTAGGTATATTTTTTGGATCTGAAGCACATAAATCTTCACATTAGATGGAAGACAAATCAGTGATATTTTATGGTTTAGTATGGACCTGCTGGTGCCAAGTTCAGCCGTGTTAAGGTCTGAGCAGTAGAGGTCCATAAGGAGGACGTCTGAACACTTTATACACTCCTTTATATCAGATCTTCAGGATCTTGCTGAAATTGTTCTGGAAAAGTGAACAGATCCGAATTCCAGAAGCGCCTGAGGTCGCATTCAGGTGACGTACCTTGAGGTCGGAAACCTCGGTGTAGCACTGCTCGGAGCGTGTGTGATCCGACAGCTGGACATTCCAGAAGCAGGGCAGCTGGTGCACAAGGACCGGGTTCTGCTTTATGAAGGCGTTAAAGATGTCCTGCACACAAAATGACACAGAGCTTTAGCCGTCACAGCAGGATCATTATCTCCCTGTACAGCTGGCCCAGTGCCGTTCCTGAGGAGATGGAGCCTGTTCTGAGTCATCGTAGAGTTGAAGTCTGCAGAGATGAATCAATGTCCTTTCTTGTCGATCAAACAGTCTGGGAGCTTCAGAGAAGGTAACATTCTAATAAAAAACATCTAAAGTAGGAATCCACCCAACATATCGTTGGAGGATATAACAGAAGAAGAATTTAAGGTGGGAAAAAGCTTCCCTATTTTCTCCCCTCAGAATCAGATGTGAGCAGTAAAAGCCATGGCTTACCTGGTCAGCAAGCGACGTACTGAGCATGCTCATGAGCTCCCTCTCTGCCGTCAGGCGCCACATCTGCTCCCAGCTGATTCTTCGAAGCCGTTCCAGATAGAGAAGAATGACACCTGTGGCGGAGAGGGAGGTGAAGCCAGAAAGAAACATTTACAGTGAGCAGAACTGGAGTCAATCAACCTGCGCATTCTGGAACCAAATATCAGCCTCAAACCAGAAAACTAAATGTGAAACCTTTAGGAGAGTGACGGTGTAGATACCAAATCAGCTGGCGAGCCCTGCGCTATTAGGGCAACTCCACTCGGACAAACTTCACTGCACCCCATTTTTAACCCAGCCAAACACTAAATGGTGAAATTTAAGAGTTGTTAAAAATGGGTCATTCTCTGAATTTGTGTCCTACAGGTTTACCACCAAGATTTTCATTTAAAGTAAATCGAAAAATACAGTTTAAAAGAAGAAATAGAAAGATCTACCTGTTTTAAAGGTTTTGTGGGTTTCTAATAAGTAGTCAGCCAAATGAGCACGTCCCCATTTACCAAAGTTGCTATTTCAGTGGTTTATTAAAACGTGAATAGATAGTAACCAGGATTTTCTTTCTGGTAGTGTAACTAGTCTTTTTTGGTATAAATAATAAAAAAAATATGTATAAAATTGTTTTTTTTTATATATTATTTTCTTGAAAAAAAAAATGTATTACTTTCTTGTTTTTCTCATGCTATACACTGCTCCAACCACTAGTTAATGTGGACTTAATGGCTACTTTTAGCTAAAATCTTCAACCTTCAACAAGGACTGCTTTAAAACAAAAATAGCTTAAAAGTTCTTATAAAAGTGTTACATTTTATGGATAAAGTGAACAAACAGTTTTTTTGAGGTACAAATACTCCATCAGATGCAATATTCAGAAAAAAATAAATGGTGGTGGAATTTTCAGCAATCAGAGAACCCATAGCGCACCAGATTCAGAGAATAAGCCAAATAGCTCATGTGGGTATCATCTTTTCTGCTACTGCTCTTTCATACATGGGCTAGGAAAGAGTTTAGCAGGTCAAATTAAACCATATAATGACAGACTTTCCCATAAAATGGAATTTAAAAAAATAAACCCCCTAAAAGGGTCTTAAAACAATTCATATATGTAAATGTTTGCATATACAGTATTTATTTAACACCCCTGGTTGTTTGTGTCTGTTAAATTCTCCAGTTTGGGAACACTTCAGCTTCCTGGTGTTACAGAACAAATCGTGTTATATAAACTGGTTAACTTTGTTAGTGTTGGTGCTTGTTAGCTAACACAGATGTTACTGAGCCAAAGGACCCCGCTTAGCTGCCCTTGTTTTTGATTTTATTTATTTGAAAGGGGCAGTACATATTAATGAACATGACTGTAAATGTGTCAGTATTAGCTTCAAGCTAATTTACAACTGTTGTCCCTAGACAAGGGTGTATATAGCCAGAACAGAAAGAAAAAGAAAAAAACTAAATAACTAGAAGACATTAATATAAAGATGTAAAGAAAACAAAAAGTAATATAATTAGTTCACAAGTACAACAAGAGAAGTTAATTACTATAACCAAATGACAGTAAAGAAAACAAAGAACAAAAGAAGAATACGTGGATAAAAAAAAAATAATACAAGTCATCCAGCTCTTAAAACAAGACTTCCTGGGAGTCTCACATTTTCCTGCTTAGACAAACTTTGATGACTGATAAGGCCTTCACCAAGTGTATCAATGACATGATTTCATGAGGGCAGCATTGATTAGATTTTACCATTGTTTTAAATGGGTTTCAAAAGTGCTAAACACAAAGCTTTCCCTTATGTTCACTGGGATCTCATTCCAAATGTGGAAACCCTTGACTGATATGGCAGACCGTCCAAACGTGGTTTGTCTATAGGGGACTTTACAGTCTCCTTTAATTATAGACCTGGTAGCTGTGCCAGTAATAGCTTTTAATTTAATGAATCCCATCATTGGTGGTGGTGCTAGTCCATAAAGTGCTTTATACATAATACAAACCAATTTGTTGATTCCGTTCTTTTAGCGTACCAATGAACTACAAGAAAACTAGAGATCTGACTGTAATAATGGGTTAAAAAGATTTCTTCTGAGATTTAGTCAATGATGTTGAGTTGTTTTCCAGCAGCTAGAAGCCGAAAAGAAGAGCTCCGCCCCCTCCACAGTGTTCTACATAAGTACTAAAATAAAGTTATTTATCTGGCATCAACAAAATACATAGAAGGCCAAATAAAAATTGAAAACATGAAACCAGGAAAAACTCCGGGGTTAGAAACGGCGACTCCTCTGCTGCGGTGATAGCAGTGCACTGTAGCACCGCCTACTTCACCTGTAGAAGTGATGCAACATCCCGTCTGCTGGCTCCTATAATGGTGCGTTCTACTTGTACTCTGAACTTGGAAATTCTGACTTTTAAGTGAAACGCACTCACGAAGTCCGATTTCTCAATCAGAAAGCTGGAGATTTTTTGTTTTCGCTCCGACTTTGACTTTTAATATGGCCACTGTGGTAATTCTGCATAAGGTTTAAACTTTTATTATTCAGAAGGTAAAAGACTGTTTATATAGTTTGCATGGTTGTAAAAATGGGTCTGACACTATTGTTTATGCAGGTAAGCTTTTAAGTCATAAAACTCTGGGGTGAGTTTTATTGCAAGCTGTAAAAAACAGGATGTCTGTAGATTTAGGGTGTTGCCATAAAACCATAAACTCAGAATGAGCTTTTAAGAAAAGACGTCTCACCCATATGACTGTATAATTTTCTGACAGCCAATAAGAGCTAAGAGACTGTTTGGAAATGATCTGATTGGAGTAAGATTTGAGGGAGAAGAAACGCCTAGAGGCCCGGTTGTCTATAAAGCTGTGAAATGAAGATCAGTTAATTGTTCAGATTTCTTTAAATCTGGACCACAGGGGAACGACGGGGGCAAAATTCCTCTGTAAAACTGCAATTTGTTAATCTGTTCAAAATAAATGTTAAACTGGAAATTGGCTCCATTTTGTCTCTGCTTGAACATGCATTGAATTACTTATGATAATTATTTAATTCAACACCACCCATAGGGGTGGGTGATATGGCAAAAATTGAATATCACGATTTTTCAATTATATTATCGCGATTTCGAGTTTATCATGATTTTTTTTAAACGATCACCAAAAAATCTTAAATAACACATTAAAGAAGAGAAACATTAAATGAATAAATTCATTCAAATAAGGGATAACCAACAAAGGGCTAAAATACTGATATGTCTTTCCCACACCAAAGGTCATGGAAATGCACAGAAAGTTCTGAATGAAACTATACATACACTGTATATATATAATATATATACATGAATATATATATATTATATATACATATATATATATACATATGTATATATATATTATATATACATATATATATATACATATGTATATATATATATATATATATACATATGTATATATATATATATTATATATACATATATATATATAAACATATATATATATATTATATATACATATATATATATAAACATATATATATATATATATATTATATATATATATATATATATTTTTTTTTTTTTCATTTTTCAAATAACCTCAATGAAAAATACATTTAAATACGTTTATGATTTCGATGTATTATATCAAATTTTAATCTTGACTTGTGTACTAAAACAGAAAGCAAACATGAACTTACTTTAGTTCAAAAATATGATTTTCAGAAAATAGAATAAAATCTAATCTTTTATATGCAGCTGGAAATATGTGCAAGATGTTTTGTGCAATCTATAATATGCCAATTAATAATCCTCATACAACGGGGTAAATGCAGCTTTAATTGGTTCAAATGTTTTTTGCAGAATTCTGATATTATAAACAGGCACACATAAAGCTGCCTAATAAAAACGAGAATGATAACAATGTAGTGTAAAAACACAACGGTATACACATTGCTGCTGCTACATAAAATAATGAAGGTAGACTGTAGTGTAAGCAGTTCTAATTATTCTTCCATCCATCCAAAGATATTCTTAATATTCCCTGCAACTCTCTGCGCATTCAGCATGCATGCGTGGAATGGCGGTGTTTTGAGGAAAAAAGGCAGTTGGGTAACTGAACGGATAGTTTGCGTCTGTGTTGTAGGGGGTACATTTTATGATTATTTTTTATAGCGCTTGCTGAACTAAGAAGAAGAAGCGCTAGCCACTGCTGCTGCAGTCAGCTTTATAGCTTTAGCTTCCAAATGGCTCATTATATTGTTTGCGAAGTCTTTTCTTCAAATGATTAAACAATTTAAGGTGTTGCGATCACTTGCCTTAATGCTCTCCTTGCAAACTTTGAAAATGATTGTTTGCTCTTTGTCGTCTGGTAAAAAAACAAACCAGTTCCATTCAACGGATGAGGACTTTGACTTCGGAACGAAAACTTCATTTACGCTCTCAGTCGAGGCAACGCCATACCTGTTTACAGGGGAGGGAGGAGAGGGGCGGGGCTGATTCGCTTAGAGCAGGGAGAGAGAGCGGAGGCTTTTCTTCGCACACAGAGGGAAAAATACAGCAGCAGAAATGTGAATTGGGATAAAACGATCTCCCAAAAATGACAGATCGTCACACGTGTAGATCGCTTCACTGCCGTAAATTGTCAAATCGCACACCCCTAGCCACCCATCATATCAACAATAGTAGCTGTGGTGGGAAAATGTCAATTTTACAAGAAACACTTGTAAGAATGTGTCTAAAACCCCATCTTAGAGCCTTCAAGTCTAAATTTAAAAAAACAAAAGTGGCGTTTGCAGATGGACAGAACAGCTTGAAATGATGTTTGTAAGATGTATCTACTATGGCGAGCTGGGCGTTGTCATATTTTAATGTGGAGTTATCCAACAACGTTAACTGGAACGCTGTTTACTGTGGCATGATTACAAACCCAACTCTGAGTTCTGACTTCTGAGGTAAATGTATGGCACCGATAACAGCTGAACTCCCAAATAACCAAATATCACTGTTGACAGTTGGACGGTCTGAACGTAGTAGTTTGATATCCCAGACTGTCTTCACTTTGGTTGAAAGTGAAAATATTGATGTTGTGGTTTCCACTAAAAAGAAAAAAATTTAAACTGTTTTTGTATGAGTTTTTGTTTAATGTATATTTTCATACATTTTTTTATGTTCTTCATGAAAGATTAGTTTGAAAAATTACTCCAGATACAGTCAAAATCTTTTTTATTTCCAGTTTGTTCTGGACCGACAATGAACCAAACCTCGAAACTGAAACAAATGTAGATACCCAACTGTTTTTTTCCCCCCTACAGTTACACCCCTAAAGCCCCGTGTTATTTACCTGTGTTGAAGCCTCTCCCCAGCGCAGGCCAGGGTTTGTGGTTCTTCCACAGGTTGCCCAGGTACCAGTCGCTTTGGTTCTCCACCAGACCAATCAGCTGCTTATCTGAAAAACAGCAGAATCCTCAGTAAAACCTCAGTCGATATGATGACGTTTCCTTACTTTGTTTTTTAGTCAGAGAAAGTAGTTTAAGGATTGGAGATGAAGGGAGTCGAGGAGAATTGACATATCCATAATATTTCCAGATAATTAAAAACCAGAGTCTATTGATAAATAATTAACTTTAATTACATCTGTGGTGTGTTCATAGACTACGGGGTAGTAGCGAGATGTTGCTGATTAAATGTGTACATTAACTCAACGCTTAGGTAGAAAGGCCATAGCAATGACCATAGAGAGGAAAGTCTTTCTTTCCATCAATCCGGTAACTAAAAATTTTATCCGTTTTGCCGAGAGCAGGTTGTACACACAAGCTGTTTGAATGAAACTGATCTAACGTTTTAATTTCCTCTGGTTGAGAAGCTCTTTAAGGTGACAGGCGGCCATCTAAGGAGGATTTCCAAATTGTTCAAAGACAATCCCTCTGTGGGGAGAAAGTCACAAGAGCTCACAGCAGAGCTCTTCTCACAGAGAAACCCCAACAACTCCATCTCAGACTAGGGATGCACCGAAAATTCGGTCACAGAAAACTTTCGGCCGAAAATTACCCAAAAGTGCATTTTCAGTTTTCGACCGAAAGACCTAAATCACCGAAACAACAGAGCCGAAACTTTATTCATTTAATTTATATTGTGCATTGTTGTTATGTTAGTGCTAAATAAATATCTTCATAGTTTTGTAACTGATTTATTGCAATGCCTTGATTTTATTGAGGTCAGTACACATAGCCATAAATTCTATGGCTCTAATAATTGACAGTCATTTCTTTCGCTGTTTCGGCTTTCGGCCTTAGCTTTCTTCATTTTCGGTTTTCGGTTTTGGCCAAGAGTTTTCATTTCGGTGCATCCCTATCTCAGACTCAACAGAGCTCAGTTGGCCAAAACCAAGCAGCACATCAGCAAACACCTCGCACAACAACCTTCTAGCACTAAGGACGAGGTATGATGATTTGGGCTTGTATCATGATTAGACCATGACGAGCTCTATATATCAAAGTATTCTAGACGGAATTGTGAGTTTTTTTGGCCAACAGCTGAAACTTAGTTCAAACTGGCTCACAAGCAGGACAATGACCCCAAATGGAGCAGCAGAACTACGATGCCATATTAGAAAAAGTTGGGACAGTATGGAAAACGCAAATAAAAAAAAATGCAAGTACTGATTTATATATTTACTTTGACTTTTAGGTTATTGCAGAACATATGTACCCAACATATTTCAAGTATTTCATCCTTTCCTGTCATTTAGACCTGCAACACATTCCAAACAAAAGTTGGGACAGGAGCAGATTAGGGTTAGTAATCAGGTCAATTGGTTAAATAATGATGTGATTTGAAATGGGTGATGTCAACAGTAGGGGTGTCACAATTCTCCAAATCCTCGATTCGAATATTAGATTTTAGGTCACAATTCGATTTGTTTTACTCTTCTTACAGTTCAAAGCCCTATGGCATTTTTAGACTAGTCTAGTCTATGATCATTGGTATTATTCATTAAACTATAAGTTTAACTGTACAGAAAATCTTACCTCATTTTACATATTAGTATAGTAATTTCCATTTTCTTTACAATGTATAACAATAGGCATTAAATGATAAAATTGGAATACATTATTTACAATAAATTATTAAACTTATAAGTGTAAAAATCTTGTTTAAATAAATAACATAATTAATTTGTAACAGAGGTTGGCTGCCATCTAGTGATTCTTTTGTTACTGCAGCTCTTCTCCTCTGAGCTCTGCCTGCCTCAGAGAAAACAACTAACGTCGAGCAAATAGTTGTCCTCTCTTTTCCAACAAGAATGTCGACTTAACACACGGGGAACTCGAAATTTCCTCTCTGATGATTTGAGAGTAGGAGTGGCTTAAGCTATGATCCCGCTGCTTCTTTCTTTCTAGCAATGGTTTAACCGTAGCTTTGCATATAGCTACTTGCTAGCGTCAGCTAATATGTTCTGTGGAGTGGTGCTCTGTGGGGATGTTGTTATTGTGATATAGCGGTTAATAATGTTTCCAGGTGGTGTGAGCAGTATGAGAACTGGTGAGAGTTACTTGTTAAGGACAATGCAGAGTGTGATTCCTTGTGATGAGGAAATCTGAGTAAATAGACTGTTGCCTGCTAACTGTTGCTTTGAACTCCCAGTAGGACGCTACATTATGTATACATGGGTGGACGTGATCACGATTGTCTTTAGTTTCGATGCGCAAGGTGGTTACGTAATTTACGTAAAAAAAAATCGAGAACATGACAGCCCTAGTCAACAGGTGATTATAGTTATGATTTGGTATAAAAACAAAATTCTGCTTTGGGAATAAAGATGGGCTGAGGATTGCCGGTTTGTCAACAAATATAACTGACAACGATTTAAATGTATCATATTTAAAAGATTCAAAGAATCTAGAGGAATTTCAGTATGTAAAGGACAAGGGCACCAGCCTGAGGGATCTTGGATCTCTGTTGCAGCACTATATCAAGAATCGTCATTTATTTCTCAGTGATATTAGCAGATGGGCTCAGGAATACTCTGGCAAACCTTTTTCAAGTACCACATTATGTAGTTACATCCATAAATACCAGTTAGAACTGTACTGTGGCAAAAAGAATAATGACATACATACATACATACATACACATTCACACACACACACACACATGTTGGGTTTCTATGTCTTGTGGGGACTTCTCATTGACATAATGTTTTCCGTAGCGCCTTACCCTAACCTTAACCATCAAAAATTAATGCCTAACCCTGACCCTTACCCCAACCTAACCATAACCTAAGTGTAACCCTGACACTAAAACCAAATTTTAAGCCTCAAAAATTGCTTCAAACTTGTGGGGACCGGGATTTTGGTCCCCACAAGGGAGGTCGGTCCCACTTGGATAGTAAACTTCCAATTTTTGGTCCCCACAAAGATAGTAATACCAGGTCGACACACACACACACATACATACATAGAGGTCCTAAAAAATATCATACTGTGATAAAGTTCATTATTTTCTGTAATGCACTGATAAACATTAGACTTTCATATATTTTAGATTCATTACACACAACTGAAGTAGTTCAAGCCTTTTATTGTTTTAATATGGATGATTTTGGCATATAGCTCATGAAAACCCAAAATTACTATCTCAACAAATTAGCATATTTCATCCGACCAATTAAAGAAAAGTGTTCAATACAAAAAAAGTCAACCTTCAAATAATAATGTTCAGTTATGCACTCAATACTTGGTCGGGAATCCTTTTGCAGAAATGACTGCTTCAATGTGGCGTGGCATGGAGGCAATCAGCCTGTGGCGCTGCTGAGGGGTTATGGAGGCCCAGGATGCTTCGATCCAGAGTGTTGGGTCTTGCGTCTCTCAACTTTCTCTTCACAATATCCCACAGATTGTCTATGGGGTTCAGGTCAGGAGAGTTGGCAGGCCAATTAAGTACAGTAATACCATGGTCAGTAAACGATTTAGCCGTGGTTTTGGCACTGTGAGCAGGTGCAAGATCGTGCTGAAAAATCAAAATCTTGATCTCCATAAAGCTTTTCAGCAGATGGAAGCATGAAGTGCTCCAAAATCTCCTGATACCTAAGCTGCATTGACCCTGCTCTTGATAAAACACAGTGGACCAGCAGCTGACATGGCACCCCAGACCATCACTGACTGTGGGAACTTGACATTGGACTTCAAGCATTTTGCCATTTCCTTCTCCCCAGTCTTCCTTCAGACTCTGGCACCTTGTTTTCCAAATGACATGCAAAATTTGCTTTCATCCGAAAAAAGTACTTTGGATCACTGAGCAACAGTCCAGTGCTGCTTCTCTGTAGCCCAGGTCAGGCGCTTCTGCCGCTGTTTCTGGTTCAAAAGGGGCTTGCAAGACCTGGGGAATGTGGCACCTGTAGCCCATTTCCTGCACACGCAGGGTGGCTCTGGATGTTTCTACTCCAGACTCAGTCCACTGCTTCCGCAGGTCCTTGTTCTCGTTGTGCAGCGTTTTCTGCCACACTTTTTCCTTCCCACAGACTCCCACTGAGGTGCCTTGATAGAGCACTCTGAACAGTCTATTCGTTCAGAAATTTCTTTCTTGAGGGTGTCAATGATGGCCTTCTGGACAGCAGTCAGGACGGCACTCTTACCCATGATTGCGGTTTTGAGTAATGAACCAGGCTGGGAGTTTTTAAAAGCCACAGGAATCTTTTGCAGGTTTTGAGAGTAAATGAGTTGATTCAGATGAGTAGGTTAATAGCTCGTTTAGGGAACCTTTTCATGATATGCTAATTTTTTGAGATAGGAATTTTTGGTTTTCCTGAGCTGTATGCCAAAATCATTCATATTTAAACAATAAAAGGCTTGAACTACTTTAGCTGTGTGTAATGAATCTATAATATATGAAAGTCTAATGTTTATCAGTACATTACAGAAAATAATGAACTTGATCACAATATGCTAATTTTTTTAGAAGGACCTTTAAACCTCTCTTTATCAATGTTTTCATCATTACACAAGCTATACATGCTCGTTTTCTTTTGGAAACTGGGCTAGATGAGGATACAGAACTAAGAGTACTAATAGAGACTTGTCCAGCAGAACATTACTTCATTAGTCAGCAATTTTCCACAGCTCTCTAAACCAGAAAAAGGTATCACTAGGCAGATTTGAGTCCTTCGAATACCTGGCTGCTGAGACGAATGAGCAAAACAATGTCCACCAAAACCTAACAAACTCTTTTAATGACTTCAACTTTGCTCTGCAATTTGTATAAACTATGACCAGCTAATAATTGTGGGAGATGTAAACATCTGTACTGACAACCCCCAAGATACAGGGACAAAAGCATTATATGACACCCTCTATAATTTTGACCTAACCCAGCATATTAACGAACCAATGCACAATTGAGGACACACTATGGACCTAGTTATTAGCAAAGACTTAAATATCTCTAAGATCGAGGTAACTGATATTGCATTATCTGACCATTTCTGCATCTCAGCTTAACGCGCCATCTTAGATAAAATTTCGTATCACAGTAAGACCATTATTTAAAAAAACGCTTCCTCAATAAAAACTCGGCTGAATATTTTTAACTGATGTACACTCCAACACGATCCCAATCTCAAACACCCACCAACACACATTCAGTAAAACTCACAGATTTATTTCTATTCAAAATCTCAGACATGATAGATAAGATTGCACCATTTAAGGTTAAAACCGTCAAGAATAAAGAGAGGTCTCCATGGAGAAGTGATCCACTGGTATGTAATGAAAAAAGGGAGAGTAGACGTGCCGAGAGAAAATGGCGGAAAACTCTACTCCAGGTTCATTATGAGATGTATAAAGAGAGACTGAACAAATATCAATTAACCTTAAAGGATGCAAGAGAATAATTATTCTCTGAGATTATTTACAGAAACAACAATAATGCTAGGAGCTTATTTGCTACAGTGGAGAGACTAACTACTACTCCTGTGACAATAGCCCCCGAACTAAGCTCCACCAGGGCCTGTAACGAACTTGCCAGATTCTTTACTGAAAAGATCTTGAACATCAAAAGGTCAATCACTACATCAGTTTCAACCCCAATGCCAACAATGAGCCCAGTTAACACCCATGCTGAGAAAATGACTCATTTCCACACAAAAAATCAATCAAGCTTTTATGAAATCATTGAGAAACTAAGCTCTGCCACCTTCTTACCAAAAGTTTTTTCTTAAAAAGGTCTTCCCAGCTATTATGGCAGAACTGATCCAAATAGTTAACTCATCCCTCCTATCAGGTGTTTTCCCAAAAAACCTAAAAAAAGCAGTAATCAAGCCAATACTAAAAAAGACGAACCTAGACAGCACATTAATGCAAAACTACAGACCAATCTCTAATCTCCCATTCATCTGAAAAATTATTGAAAAAGATGTGTTCCAACAAGTAAGCAGCTTCCTAAAAATAAATTTATATTTTTCAGTCTGGTTTTCGTAGGCACCACAGCACTGAGACAGCCCTTGTCAAAGTTTTCAATGACATCCATTTAAATACTGACTGTGCTAAAACCACAGTATTGGTACTATTAGACCTCAGTGCGGCGTTTGACACTGTTGATCATGATATGCGGTACTCATGGTACGGCACTCGACTGTTTCAAATCCTACCTCAAGAACAGGAACTTCTTTGTGCCTACTAGTGGTGGTCAGAGGACCCGGTGGCGGCAGTGTCCGGCAGCCTTGCCTCTGTCAGTGCTCTCCAGGGCAGCTGTGGCTACAACGTAGCTTGCCATCATCAGTGTGCGAATGGGTGGATGACTGAATGTAGTGTAAAGCGCTTTGAGGTCCGTAGAGACTGAGTAAAGCACTATACAAATGCAGGCCATTTACCATTTTGTGACGATTTGCCAATTATCATCAAAAAATACAGAAATAACATGCAGGGTCCCCCAGGGCTCCATCCACTCAGCTTTATATCTCAATGTCACCAGGTGATGTTGAACCAGTCCAAATCCTCAATAAATGCATTGAGTAAATTACCGGCTGGATGTCCCATAATTTTCCTCCAACTGAACAAAAAGAAAATTGAAATACTTGTCTTCGGACCCAAAAAAGATTGATTAAATATCAGTACACAACTTTAGTTGGTCCAAATAGAAACTACTGACCAGGCCAGAAATCCAGGTTTTCTAATGGACACAGACCTGAAGCTCCAAGGTCACTTTGGCCCCATTTCTACTAGAGCCAGTACGGTACACTATGAAACGGGTCAGTACGGCCTGTAATGGGTAGGTTGTGTTATCATTACCATCTCAAAAGAACTGTAGAGGGCGAGGACATGGGCGGGCTTAGTTTAACAAAAGCTCCAGCAAAATGCAGTCACAACAAAAGCTCCAGCAAAAAGTATTTCTGTTCTGTTGTTGAAAATAAAATTTTTGGAAAACAGATTTTTTTTTTTTTTTTTAACCAATGTACTACTTAGACGTCTACAGCTCAGAGTGATGTCAATCTAGCCATCTTCGTTTTACGACGACACTTTTACAGCTCGTTTTTAGTCAGACATTAAATTCAATTCAGGTCCAGGATAGAGTGATTGCAATAAAAGCAGGTTTTTGAAAATATTTTTTATCACTTGCAATTTCTTCTTACAAAAAAAAAAAAATTCAGGTAGCAAAAAATGTATAAAAATCTGAAATCAGATTTAGTATGAAAAAAATAAGAGATTTAATATTTGAGCCATATCGCCCAGCCCTACCTTCAAGTGTTTCTGTAAATATTCACCCTGTATTATGAACCTTTAATCCTGTAAAATACGAGGGGTTTGAGGGGTTAGTCGGGGAATCATATTTTGACACAAAAATAAATAGGAGAAATAGTGCATTGAAAAATCTCAAATTAAAATAACTGCTCTGCCATTAAAATTGTTTTTGGTTTCATCTATTGAAATACAAAAAATTGAACAAACCTAAAACAACTTAAAAATCAAATAATACCACTTTTTATAAACAAATATAGAAAAAGTATTTTCTGGAACCAGGAAGAATATCTGTGAACCTCAACCTACTGTGAAAAAGACTTCAAGCACCACAGTGGCGGGACGCAAACCTACCGAACGGGAGTCACCAATACTAACCATTCAGCCAACATGACAACGTGGTTAAATGCATGGATTCAATCATACATATCAATCATACATATACTCACAAGATCCCCATTTTCTTTAAGAGTTATATAATTTGTGATTTACACCGATTACTTTTTAATTTGAGGCTGCTTGCAGGTCCCTGTAGCTCAGAGAATAGATTTCAACGTGCTTTTATTAGTCTATAAATTATTAAATGGGTTAGCACAGGAGTACATTAGAGATCTGTTATCGTGGTACAAACTGTCAAGGTCACTCAGGTCCTCCAACTCTAATCTACTGATCGTCCCCAGAACCAGGCTTGGAGAATCAGCTTTCAGTTTCTATGCTCCTATGGGATGGACCATCACCCACTGGAAACATCTGGAATGGACCATCACACAGTTAGGGCGACTGTGGCTCAGTGGTAGAGTAGTTGGCTTGCAATCGGAGGGTCGTAGGTTCGATTCCAGCTTCCTCCAGTCACATGTCGATGTGCCCCTGGGCAAGGCACTTAACCCCCAAATTCTACATTTTCCTACCGAGCCATGTTGGGTGTCGGTGTATGAATGTGAGTGTGAATGGGTGAATGTGGCTTCAATGTAAAGCGCTTTGAGTGGTCAGTAAGACTAGAAAAGCGCTATATAAGTTCAGTCCATTTACCATCATCCAGTTGAAAAGTCTGGGATGGACAATCACACAGTAGAAACATCTGGGTCCGAGGCTAGCACATCCACCTATTGAGTCCATCCTGGACTCAATAGACAAGAAGCTAACCAGCCTGGACGCTCGTCTCGCGCTGGTGGAGGTTCTGCATAAAGAATTTCAGGCTCTGAGGGAATCGCTGGAGTTCAGCCAACAACAAGTAGCTTCAATACTTACAGAAAATCAAACATTTAAGAAACTCACCGAGGGGATGAAGCAGCTGTCGGGAGAAAACAAAAGCTTCAAGGAGTCTATTCTAGACATCCAGGCCCGATCAATGAGGGGATACCAGAGCAGGCGGAGGAAGATGCTGAAGTAGCCGTGCGAAAGTTCATTCAACACCAGCTGAAACTGCCAGACGACACGGTTAAAAGCATAACCTTCCATCGGGTTCACCGACTCGGAGGTAAGAAGCCCAACAACACCTGCCCGCGACCAATTGTTGCAAAATTTGAACATTTTAAACAAAAAGAACATGTCAAAGGACGCGGGAGAGAGCTACGGGGGACGAATTACAGCGTTAATGATCAGTTTCCGAAAGAAATCCTGGACAGAAGACGCGTGTTATTTCCAATTAGAAAAAAAACATATTAGTGAGGGCTGTAGGGCTACGGTTAGTGTGGATAAACTGTATGTTAACGGTCAGCTGTTTAGGGACCCTCAGGTTACTCCTTGGCTTTATTATTCATATTTAACAGAACCAAGACAGAATTAGCTTTATCAGACAACTATAGTTTAAAAAAAAGCACAGCTCAGCAGGCTGTTTTTGTTTGTTAATGTGGGTAGGGGCAGGGCTGTGCACTAGATTGCTTTTTCTTTTTTTTTCTTTTTTCTTTTTCTCTATTTTCTTTCTCACATTTGTACCACCAAATCTCTTTATCACCTTTTTTCCTTTTTCTCTCTCACACACACACAGACTTTTATCATGGCATATTCATGTTTTTTTTCCATCATACTTTCATTCTGTACACACTTGTATGGTGCATTATTTGCCTCGCTTTATCTCTGCTTCTGGTTTTTTTTCAATCTGGCAACCCCATGGACAAACCAAAATTACACCTATATTCATCCTTGGCGATAGTACATGTCTAAGGTTTATCTTAGCTCTATGAATCCTGTAAAATTTATAACATGGAATATTCGCGGCGCTAGCTGCAGAGATAAAACCATTAAGATTTTCAACCATCTTACAAGACTGAAGGCAGATGTCGTCTTACTACAGGAGACTCATAAATCAAGTTCAACAGCTAATGATATAAAAACACCAGAGTATCCTAATATATTTTCTTCATGCTATAACTCTAGACAACGAGGAGTAGCAATATTAATAAATAGAAATACTAATTTTAAAGTATTAGACACAGCTACAGATCCAGAAGGTAGATTTATAATATTAAAACTATTTATAAATAACCAAAAGTTATGTATAGTTAGTATATATGGTCCAAATGTTGACGACCCCTCATTCTTTCATACTTTCTTCTCGGTTCTGGCTAATCACATGGATTGCTCACTTGTTCTTGGGGGAGATTTCAACTTTGGACTACATGAAGAAATAGACAGGCTCAGTACAGCAGGGACTCAGCGCAGATGGCAATCCATAGATATAGTTAAACAGTACATGAGCGATTATGGACTCTGCGATGCATGGCGATCGCTTCATCCCAACGACAGAAAATACACTTTTTACTCAAACGTACATCATTTTTATTCTAGATTGGACTATTTGTTAGTCAGCAGCTCACTGTTGAATGACATTTCAGACACTGAGATACATCCTATAGTGATCAGCGATCATGCTCCTGTTTCTGTAAATTTAGCAAATAAAATTGCAACCCTTCAATATAAAAATTGGAGATTTAATACATCATTACTTAAGGATAAAGAATTTATTAAATATATTGAAAAAGAATGGGCTGGGAATGATCTCCCTGGTATGTCGCCATCCACTCTATGGGAAGCAGGGAAAGCTGTGATTAGAGGTAAAATAATTTCATTCTCATCAAATAAAAAGAGAACAGAAAATAAACATGTTCAGGAATTAGAAGAAACTATTAAATCATTAGAACCTTCCCTGGATAAAGAGAGCTTAAGTAAAATAAGGAAAGCAAAATTAGAGTTAAATTAAATTATTAATAAAAGGACGCAGTTTTTAATCCAAAGACTTAGAATAGAAAACTTTGAACATAGTAATAAATCAGGTAGCTTCTTAGCTAATCAGTTAAAAATAAATAAAGAAAAAACAACTATATCTGCAATCAAAGACAAAATTGGGAATATAATATATGACCCTGAAAAAATAAACAACACTTTCAAAGGATTTTATGAGACGTTATACACACCAGAGATAAACCCTTCAAATAATGATATTGTACAATTTCTGGATAAAATAACTCTTCCTAAACTTTCAGACAGTCAAGCAAAGGCCCTGGATTCACCGCTAATAGTGTCTGAACTCCAGCAGGTCCTCCAATCTATGCCTAATAATAAAGCTCCAGGTCCAGATGGATTTACAGTAGAGTTCTATAAAGAATTCTGGAATATTCTGGCACCAACATTTTACAAAATGTTACAGGAAACAAAGGAAAATGGTCGAATACCACCAAACATGAATTCTGCCTACATCAATCTTCTACTAAAACCAGGAAAAGACCCTATGTCTCCTACCAGTTATCGTCCCATTTCTCTTATCAATGTGGATCTGAAAATAATTTGCAAAGCTCTTGCAAGAAGGATAGAGAAAATAACACCTCTAATAATCCACCCTGATCAAACAGGTTTTATAAAAGGTAGGCTCTCTTTAACAAATTCACGTAGATTAATAGATTTAATAGATTATTCCTACTGTAAAAACGTCCAAACTAATATATTATCTTTAGATGCAGAAAAAGCATTTGATAGAGTTAACTGGAAATTTTTATTTGCAGCCTTAAATAAATTCGGATTCAGTAATTCTTTTGTAAACTGGTTAAAAATATTATACAGCTCACAAACAGCATGTATTAGGACCAATAATCAAACATCATCAAGGTTCTTTCTTCAGAGAGGTACCAGGCAGGGATGTCCACTTTCTCCCTCCCTCTTTGCTATTTTTATTAAACCATTAGCAGCAGCAATCAGGCAAAATAATAATGTTAAAGGTATACAATGCAACAAAATAGAACATAAAATCAGTTTATACGCAGACGATGTACTACTATTTCTACAGCATTCACAAACTTCCTTGTATCAGGTAATTGAGTTAATAAAATCTTACTCAAGAGTTTCAGACTATTCCATAAATTGGTTAAAATCTACAGTCCTTCCAATCAACTGTTCTTACCAGAGTCCTGTTGCTTTACAGCTCCGGTCGGGAAATATTACATATCTAGGTATCCATATCTCACCAAGACTGTCAGACTTATCTAAGCTAAATTACGTCCCACTTTTAAAAAAAGTGGAAGATGATCTGGCAAGATGGCAATCCCTTCCAATATCACTTATTGGAAGGGTAGCTACAATAAAAATGATGGTTTTGCCTAGAATCAATTATTTATTCTCAATGATCCCAAGCAAACCATCACCTGATTGGTTTAGATCTCTGGACTCTTCTGTTTCTAAATTTCTTTGGAAAGATAAACCCCCACGTATCAGCTTAAAAACACTACAGAAGTCCAAAGATAAAGGAGGTCTAGACCTACCAAACTCTCGTCATTATTTCTTAGCCAACAGACTCCAATACACATCAAGATGGGTAAAACACAGTTCTATCGATGAGTGCTGGGTAGGTGTAGAACAGACACTATGCAATAAGATAAAACTTTCAGATCTACCTTTTGTTAGCTCAAATATAAAACAAAATGAATGTTTTAAAAGTATTAATATCAGCTCCTCTCTGACAGCTTGGTGGGAATTTCTTAAAATGACAGAGACCTTACTAGTCCCATGCAGGTGTACACCCATCTGGAACAACCCGGATATCTTACAAAAAAAATGCATGATCAACTTTCCAGGCTGGAGTTGTAAAGGAATTGAATACCTGGAGCATATATTTGATGGAACAGACTTTATCCAATTTAATACATTGGTTACACAATTCGGAATTAACAAGAATAAATTCTTAGAATACCAACAAATAAAATCAATTATAAAAAATAAATTTAGGCTCAATACAGTTGATTTACAAATTCCAGGAAAAGTTTTAGACTTCCTTAATCTTAACCCTCCCAAACTGCTATCTAAAATATACAAAACATTAAATAGAATAGATGAATCAATAGCCCTTCCTATTTCAAAATTGGAGATGGACTTGTCCATCTCAATAGACCAAAACCTCTGGTCTCAAATTTCATTAAGAACCTTTAAATTTCTTAAAAATCCTAATCTACGATTAATACAATATAAAATCCTTCATAGAGTGCATTATACAGGGCAACGGATGTTCAAGATCGGTTATACGCCGTCTGATACCTGTTTACAATGTACAAGCAATCTACCAGACAATTATATTCATGCTCTCTGGTTCTGCCCACCTGTTAAGAAATATTGGTACCAGATATGTGGAGATCTATCAAAGTGTCTGAAATGTAATATCACACCTGCTCCCACAGTTTGCTTGCTGGGAAATGTAGACGAAGTTACCATGGATACAAAGTCTATGCAATTATTTTACATCGCCTTATGCATCACTAAGAAAAATATCCTCTTGAACTGGAAAAATAAAAATACTCTGAATATTAATCAATATAGAGATCTCCTTCTGGATTACATTGGTCTAGAAACGGCATCTGCCTCCACATCTGATCAATCTTTCTGGTCACCCTTGATCAGTTCCATCACCTATTGGGGTCGGGCCCTTGATTCCGTTCTGTGGGACACGGTTGCCGATGTGGAGCTTAAGGGTTGGTGGTGACTGCGGGGAGGTCCTTGGGGGTGGGTCCGCTTGCGGTTCGGCGGTAGGTGCCGTGACCCTCGCCTGGGGTGGGACTTTGGGGGCTTTGTGTGGTGACTCCTAGTGGCTGCATGCGGCGCCTTAGAGGGGTCGTGCTGGCGGACACGGGTTACTGGCCTGGTGCTGTGCTGCTCTGGGGGGGTCTGGGCTGGGCCTGGGGCTCGGGGTTCTGGGGCGGCGTGCCCCCCGGCTGGGGCCCTGGCTGGGGCTTGGCCGGGGGGGCCGCTGCCGTCGGTGCCGGCTGGAGGGGGGCTGTAGTCGGCCGATGGTTGGCGGGCGCTGCTGCCCTTTCCATCTCCCCGGGCTGGTTCTTGTCACTTGCTCCCCGGTGGCCGCTTGCCGCGTCTGGGCGTCGGCGAGAGTGCGCGGCGGGTGGCCGGCGTCTCCGGGCCCGATCGGCTATATTGACACTGGACATGGCTCCTGGGTCTTGGTCTTAGCCCTCGCGGGGGTGCTGAGGTGGGGGCCTCTGGCCGGTGTTGGTCGGCCTCCACGGTGACTGACCGGTTGGTGGGGCGTGGGCTGGTGGGTGGAGGTGCTGGGTTCTGTTGCCACCCGGCCATCGGGCGGTAGTAGCAAGGCTGGAGGATGTCGGCCTGGGGATTGGCCGCCCGGGACTTCGGTCTGCTCACGGGCCTGGCGCGGCATTTCCGGGGTACCCGAGTCGGTGGTGCGCTGGGTTCCGGCCTCCGCCCGTGGGTCCTCGGACGCTGGCGGTGCCTGGGGCGTATCTTATTGGCGGGGAGGCTTTTTACCATCTAGCACAGGCGCTCTTTTTAACGGGGTGCGCTTGGGACGGGAGGGGGGAGGGCGTTGAGGGTGAGGGGGGGCTAAACTCAACCTGGGTGTCTAGTGACATGTGTTTTGTTAGCAGTGTGAATGTTGGGAAGGATTTAGGTATGCCCCTGGCATGGGGGCTGGTGGATTGCCGGGGCCCCCATGGGGCTCGGGGGTGCCGCTGCCGTGGGCCCCGACTAGACGTGCTGGGGCCTCCCACCCCTGGTGGATCGGCCGAACGGGGGTGCCTATCGGAGTCAGCAGGGGAGCTGGCTCCCTGGGGTTGGCAATGGTCACCCCAGTGGAGTCAGCAGGGGAGCTGGCTCCCTGGGGTTGGCAATGGTCACCCCAGTTATTTTCTCCCCATCCCCATGCCTCTGTCCACCTGCTCAACGTGCCCACGCACCCCAGTGACGTGGGCACTGGACCCGGGAGCTGGAAGATCTGGATGTCCAGGTGCCGGCTGGGCGCGGCCTGGGGAGGGCGTACATCCGCTGTGGCTCTTGCTGTGGCTCCCTGGCGTGTGGGTGTGTGGAGGCGGGCCGGGTTGTTGGCGGTGGGTATTGGTCCGGGGTGGCGGCGGCGTGTGTTGTCCGTCGGTTGGCTGCGGATCCTCCTTGCCTGCGGCGGCGGCGGGGGGCCCTTGTCGGCTGGTCCCTGGTTGGGGCCCCGCTGGGGGGCGGGGTGCCCCTGGTCCCCGTGGCCTCCGGTTCCTGATCCGGGCCCGCCCTGGCGTAGCCGGTTACCGGCGGAGCCCGTGGGCTCGTCACTGCGATCTCTCGGGCCCCAGCATTGCGGCTGGTGGGTGTTCCCCTGGGGCTTCCATCTGTTCCTCTCTTGGTGGGTGATCGACCCTGCGCTGATCCGCCTGTGGCCTCTGTACTCTATGGGACCCTGGATGCATACATCTCTTGCCTCCTCCATGTCTGTGCCGATTCCTGTAGGACGGATTGACGGTTCCTTACACCAGCTATCAATCACTTGCGTGGGGAAACCTTATTCCGACCTGCATGCTCGCACACACATGGGTGTGGGGACATTGGTGAGGACGGACATATCTTAAGCAGAGGTTATCATCATCATTAGTTAGTTGTTCACAGGAGCTTACCAGAAACATTTATATTATGTTCATTAATCAATGCTTGTGTGTAGTGAATGTGTAATTCTTAGTTTATTCTACTAGATCCGAACTATTGGTTTGGTTCTGTACAGTTTGTCGTTTTTGTTTTGTATTACTGTTTCTCTGCCGTCCGGCAGAGGTGGAGGACTGGGATGTTTTCTTGTGTTCTTTGTTTGCCTCCCTGTCTTGTGTCGTCGGTTCGCACCTCTGCTGGTCCGGTTTCTTTTCTTCACCTTCTTCCTTTCTTCCTTCTTGTCTCAGTTTAATGTCCAATGTCGGAAATTGAACCCACAGTAATCACTAATAAAGATTTTTCATACATATACATCAAGTGGCGTACTACAGCGAAGCTGTAATACTCTGCTTGGGAAAGTAAAACTGTTGGGCTTGTACTTGGTACTCAGACATCAATTCTGAGTAGCATACTGCTAGACAGGACACGTTAAAAAAAAAAAAAATTAAAGAAAAAAGAAACATCTGGGATGGACCATCACTGTCAAGCTCTGCACTGTTTTGTGCTTCCCCACTTGAGAGGGACAAACATCCACCCAGAGTAAATAAACTGGATTCCCCTCAGTCACCACAACAAAGCTTTCCTTCTTGCTTTTATGTTTATTTTCAACATGTTTGATGAAAAACCTTCAAACAAGCGAACAGAATTTTAAATTAGCTTTCATATAATATATAAGTACTCATTAGTATTTCATATAATTTATCAATTATAATTTTAGATAATTTTAGGCAGAATGAAACACTTGTTAGAAAAATACAAGATGCAATCATAAATTACTTAAATCTCTCTCCAAACATCATCAATTTATCTACCATCTTTGAATTACCACATAACCAAGAAGAGAATGAATGCATATTGGATGCACTATTGAAAAACCACAACCATCAATCATTTTGCTAAAATCAATTCAGTTACCGAATAGTGTAATCATTTTAAAATGTTGTTGATAACCACAAATAGTGTAATGTTAGACCAATGCAAACAAATCAGATCAGCATCTCAATTGTCTGCGCCACGCCTAGTCAAACAATCAGGTCAATATTGTTTCACCTCCAACAGCTGCAAAGTCCACACACAACTAGCAATATAGAATAATTACATCTTACCGTCTACCTCTCTAGTGTTTGTAGATGTTTTGATTTCAGTCCTGCACAGACTTACTCAATGTGATTGACTCAGATCACCATGCTCTCTGTCCAAGCTACTACTCGGAGGATGGTGCCACACTTTTAATCTGTGCAACAGGCAGCTTTAGATGGTTCCTACCTACCCAGTGGAAATGTCTGGGATGGATCATCATATAGTGGAAAAGGCTGGGATGGACCATCATTCAGTGGAAACAGCTGTGGTGGACTAGGCATGGTCCACCACAGCTGACCAGGCTGGGACTGGTCCAACGACCAGTCCCAGCCTGGTCAGCGGCGAGCATGAACTGATGAAGCCTCTTGGATAAGAGGTGAAAGGTCTTCCAAGACAAATTACCAAGTCCAGTTGCGTTTGATTGAAATTTCCTTGAGATTACAGCTCTAAAATATGCATTTTGATGTCTGTATTTTTTTTTTTTAAGAAAAAGAAAACTTTTTAACTTATATTTTTAAACAGTATATAGAACATGATGTCATGTTAGAGAGGAAATTAGCTGGTGTTATCCATCTTAGCGTTTAAGATTGATGAAAGAGTTGTCAATAACTTTTTTTTTAATTACGCAGATATGGTAACTACCATGATAAGATAAATCATCATTAGCATGCTAGTTACCATATCTGCCTCAGTTATAAAAAGTCACTAAAGGATAGAGATAAATAAAATATAAGATATGGTAGTTACCATAACTGCCAAGTAAACTAGCTCATTTCACTAATGTCAGACAATAATACGCTCGTTCATTTCAAGACAGCATTAACTTTACCTTTAATTTAGCATATAGCAATGGGTGATGCTCCCGATTCCCGACATGCGCGATCCTTTTCAAAGTATTACATCCTGGTGCTGCCAATATTCTCAAGGATGCGTGCACCTCTGGGGACCTTCCCCTTCCAAGCTGTGACCATCTGGGTTTTTACTGTAGCCGAAAGTATTGCCAAACAGCCAACCTGGTCCGCTTAGACGCCGGAAAAAGTTCTGGGGGCTCGCCTCCTTCAGCAATCACAGAGCCTGCAGAGCTGCCTGCACATACCGACGTAATATCAGTCACAACAAACGCAGGGGGATAGAGGGGAGGTGCGCTTTATGCTGCAGCTCACACAACATGAGGGACCTCTACTTTCTCCCTGAGGAGACGTCACATAAAAAAAACATTTTAAAAAAACTTTCATAATGCAGGAACGTTACGACAGAACATTTTTGAGGTTTTGAAATCATGATTTTTTTCATACCATGCTAAAACTTGAAACTGGTAACCGGCCCATGGCTAGGACGGACCATCACACAGTGGAAACAGCTGGGATGGACAAACATCCACCCAGAGTGTTCTGGGGACAAAAGAAGAAAAGGATCCTCCAGACTTTTAGCAGCAACAAGTCCAAAAGCCAGGGTCTTTCATGATATGGGGTTGTGTCAGTGCCTTTGGCAAAGGTTACTTGATCTTCTGTGATGTCACCATTCCAAACTCACAGGGGGATATCGCTAACTATTCATAAAAACACATATTAAATGAAGGAGTTTTGGGGCAGATAATGCCTTAATACAAGCGGCAAATCTCCTGCCCCCATTGACTTCTATTAAAAGGTTATACGCTGATGGCAACTGGATATAACCATCTACTGAAGGACTCCAAGTGGTTCCAAACTTGTTGAGTAACTGATAGTAATATTTGCTAAAAATAAGGCCCAGGTTAAATAACAACAAACTTTGCTTAAATGTTTTAAAGTGCAGAGATGTTAAAGCACAATATGCTGCCTTGAAGAACACATATTTTCCAAGGACACCCATGTATTGAAATATACATGGTTGTCATTAGAGAATGCAAAACCACATTCTGCACACATTACCAAGTCCTGTGGAGGAAGAGGGCATGGCTACTGGACTGGCTTGCCTGTAGTCCCAGCTGTCTCCAATAGAGGATGTGTGGGGTATTTTGAAGTAACGAAGACCCCGTACTGTTGTCCACCCCAACCCCTGCTTTGCGCTGGACGAGTAAGAAGCGCTTAATGTAACAGATGCGTTTTACTCGCAAAATCAAGAGCGCGGCGCTTCCTACTTAGAAGTGTATGGCTCGAGAAAGCCTTCAACTCAGCTGCTACTGGAAGATGATAGAATCACAGTAGAATTGCTATTGCATAACTTAAAGCGTAGCATGTAGGGAAAAAAGTTATTCTATGTTAATAAGTAGCATTAACTTATCATCCACTCCCAGAACTGCAGATATTTCTGTCCTCCCCCTTTTTTGTGTTGTCCATGGATGAAACTGGTTTCATAGGAAATGAGTGATTTTCCACTTCAAGGATTAAAGTCTAGTCGTCTGTGATAAAAATCAACAAGAGAGACTGACCGAATTCAACCCTGATGTCACAGGTGTGATGTTTTTCTGTATTTTTTTGGAGTGGTGTCCTTTTATTTTTAAACTTCGGGGTATTTTACTTTGCTCCAACGCCTGATTTCTTGTCTGGTCCTAATTAAACTGCTGAGCTTGATGCGTTTTAGAAGCGTAGCGCGTAAAAAATAGAACTGCTGCGTAAATCTAGGAGAGGGCCGTGACACAACGCTTCTGCCCTTTGCGCCCTGTGGAAACGGTCCCATTGAATTTAATGGGGGCTACTAGATGCTTGTTACACTTCAATGACACTAACGGGCCGCTTAAGCGTCCGATGGAATGGAGGGGTTAGACTTGTTTGCAGGAACAATGGGACAAAATTACACTTCAAACACTTCATCACTTGGTGCCTTCATTCCCTGAACATCTTGTTTTGTGAAAAGGAATGACAACATTAAATACTTCACAACTTTTCCTTTTTTTTTAAATGTGTTACAAGAACATAAATGGGAATACATCTTTATTTTGGGGAAAAAAGCAATACAATTCATTGGGAACACATTAAATATGTGCTGTATTGTTTTTAATTGAACATACCATCCCGACTGTTTCTGATTTGGAGTTTTTACAACAGAATGGCTGCTGTATACCCCCAGAGAGCTGTAACTCTCAGTGAACGGAAGCAATACTGGAGTGCACCAAACTTTTCTGGTCATACAGGACAAGTTCTGGTGCTTCTAAAGGAGCTTCCAACATCTGAAGAATCTCGATTCATAAAACCCACAAACTGAAACCGGGGGGGGTTAAAACGAGACGTGATCTCACCGGTGAACTTCTTGAAGATGCCCCACAGCTCGGCGATGTCGGTGGCAAAGGTGATGTCCGTATCCAGAACGATGACCTTGGCCAGATCGGACGGTAAAGCTTTGGTTAGCGTCAGCTTCATCAAGCCATAAATACCTGAGTAGTGCTTGTTGGGGATCCAGGAGACCTCGGACTGAAACGACAAGCAGAAGGAGATCATGGGGTTGGCTCCGCTCTGATTGGATGCCATACACAGATATGCGTTCGGCAAACACTAAACACCCCAACCCCCACCCCAGTCTGAATCTACAAATGCTTCCTTTTAATAAATTCAGACTAAATAGATCTACATCAGTGCATCATCTGCAGATGTAATCAGCTGACTGTCTCCCACTTTCCTGGGAGGAGAGGCTGCAGGTTGGGGCAGCACAAAGAGCCGACTGTTGGCCACAAAGACGGCGCGGGAGGAGAGTGTGACTGTGAGAAGCTGGTTGGAAACACAAACCCCGATTCATGCTTGATCCTCTTCATTCCACTCATACCACATTCACCAACCTGAAACCTACTCATTCTTCCTGTTTGAGGTTTTATTTTGGTTTGCTCTTGATTCGTCCGACTCAGTCAGCCGCTCCTCGTGGAGAATTAAAACTTTGTTTGGTCTCCTCTGCTCTGCGCTTTAAACAGGGTCAGAAAAGCAAAGTAATGTCAGAACGTTCTACTCTAATGTTAACATTAAATGGTTTCGAAACTTTCTGGCTTGTAATCCATAGAATTAGAAACAGCAGAGATTTTAAGTCTCTCAATCAACACCTGCAATGATAGGATTATTTTACCTAATTTTTTTCTCAGTAAACAACAAGGGTGTGATTTTAAGACTGGAGTTCTAGCAGTTTCCTGTTTATAGCAGGCTTCAGCTTCGCTCCAATACATCCTGACCCGTTTTTTTTGGTTGAGAAAGGTTCAGGTCAAACTCCAGACCTCAACGACGCGGAAACCCATCTACCCTCAAATCAGGGACGAGCCATCTAGGTGGCCTGATGATTTGGTTATAAAGGAATTATCTTTATTGTGTATTTTGTCCTCCATTTATGCTTTTCCTTCCATGGCTACTTTTTACATAAAGTTTCCATTAATGGAAGGTACAGTTAACTTTATGGAGGACCATTCCTGCCAAAATTAACAGTAAATACATAAATGTGTAAATAAAATCTAGAAATTAATTAAAAAATATATTTAATTACACATTTATTTATTTCTGAATGTACTTATTCATTTATTTTACATTTAATCCATCCATCCATCCATCCATCTATCCGTTTCCTCAATGATTTATTTATATCCAATTTTATTTATTCATTTATTGCCAATTTTGTCAGGGATGGTCATAAACCCTGTTTGCACTATTAGTATAATAAAGGACGACTATAATTTGATTTCCCTAAAATACACTTGGTTCTATCCTGAAAACGTTTAATAATTTTCAGTTTACTTAAAGAAGACTTTTGATTATAACATGTTTAAAGTGTTTCTGCTCAGTGTGGTAAGAAAGAATAATTAGATCAACTTCAGATTAGCTTTTACAGTCAACAATTACAAAAATCAATTCAAAATCTTTGGAAAAAAAAGATTAAATCTTCGGGATTAGAAAAATACCCTGTAACAACAATAGCTCGGACAGAAACAAAAAAAATCTGAAATTATATTTAGAAAAAAAATATTATTTTCTTTTTAAAGTAACAATAAAAGCAGGATTCTCACAAAAACACTTAAACTCTACAGTCGTGGCCAAAAGTTTTGAGAATGACACAAATATTAGTCTTCACCAAGTTTGCTGCTAAACTGCATTTAGATCTTTGTTTCAGTCGTTTCTATGATGTACTGAAATATAATTACAAGCACTTAATATGTTTCAAAGGCTTTTATCAACAATTACATGACATTTATGCAAAGAGTCATTATTTGCAGTGTTTGCCCTTCTTTTTCAGGATCTCTGCAATTCGACTGGGCGTGCCCTCAATCAATTTCTGGTCAAAATCCTGACTGATGGAAACACATTCTTTCATAATCACTTCTTGGAATTTGTCAGAATTAGCTGGTTTTTGTTTGTCCACCCGCCTCTTGAGGATTGACCCCAAATTCTCAATGGGATTAAGATCTGGGGATTTTCCAGGCCATGGACCCAAAATTTCAATGTTTTGGTCCCCGAGCCACTTAGTTATCACTTTTGCCTTATGGCACGGTGCTCCATCGTGCTGGAAAATGCATTGTTCTTCACCAAAGTGTTGTTAGATTCTTCGAAGAAGTTGCTGTTGGAGGGTTTTTTGGTACCATTCTTTATTCATGGCTGTGTTTTTGGGCAAATTTTGTATATTTACATTGTAACTAATTAATTTCATAATGAATTGGCACACCAACACTGTAAATACTATCTTAGAACCTGCAAGAGAATGTAATAATGAGCTGAGAACCTGTATGGATAATTATGACCCTTAGATAAAATCCAAACGTTCACCCAGTTCTGACAATAACTGTTTTATCCTTGGTGGACAGCCCACTAAGCTCCACTTCATCTTCATCTCCATGGCAACCATAGGCTGAGCTAGTGATTTCACCAATCAGGTTGTTTATCCGGTAACTCTGAGAAACGCCTGATCTCCAAGAAGTGAAAATCAGGGGTGATGGTAAAAAAAAAATTCTGAGTCTGAACTTTTTTTTCCCCTGGGAAGCCCCAAAGCCAAGATATATGCCCTGATCAACGTAATGTTAAGCGTGATCCAGGGGTGTGCTCCCCTAGGAGAACATTATGATTAATAGTCCATTGCATTACAAGATTCTGAAGACTTTTGTGGATATAAATGGACATTATTCAGACATGAGATGAAGAAACCCAATACAAGCCTATATTACAGAAGCATACATGTGTACAGCAGCAGGGCTCTTGGGACCCTGGGCTTGATAAGCCTGTTCAGGAATACATCCCTGCTGTTAACTTGACCCTTACCTACATAGGTTTTGCTTGTATAGAATACTAAGACTACGGATACTACAGTCATACCAAGAGAGTAAGTAGGTGGCAATTATAATACTCAAAAGTAACTAGGAATTAATTAGTAGCCTAACCATTGACTAAAGGGCATGAGCAAGGAGACATTCCTTTTTCTGAAAAATATGCACCATTTATTTTAAATTGTGATCATGTATTTGTTATTTAGAGAATGTTTATATTAGAAAACGCTAGGTTTGCCTATTTTAAAATCTGCTGCGTTATAGTGTTTTCGCGTTCTGATACAGATGTCCCAAACCGCGATGAGCACCTGATTATTCACGCTGTAGCAGCAGTTGTAAATTCTATCCTGATACCTGCTTCTAATTTAATCAGCTTGTTTCTCTCCAAGACTGCATAAAAAAAAAAAAACTGTGTAAGCGGTGAAATTCGGTTTTTCGCTAGAGACCAGACGCCACTAAATTACTGAAGTTGTTACAGGACAATTTAACTTATACAACAGCAACTATATTTCCACAAATCAACAAATATAAGGACAATGATCAATGAGGAATTACCCAGCATTGCAGTCGCATTGAGGATTATGCAATTCTCCTTTGCAATTCCCAACAGTTGATGCAAATCGATCTGTTTCTGCTCGTCAGACCACCACTTTTAGCACAAACACGCCTTTCTGTTTCGCAGAGATCTTCCCAACTCCCTCTAATCAACATAATCTCAGGTCTCCAGATTTTTGAAAGCCGTAAACTTTTTACGAATGAAAGGCTTTAGGAATAGCAATAAATGTCCCCCCAGCAGATTTGTGGCTAGGACAACAGCGAAAAACGTCTTTCACACATCTAAAAGGGGCTTTAAATAATTTATACTTCGCCGTCAATTGCGATGTTAAGTTTCTCTCTAAAGCTCTCCCAGTTTTCAGATGTTAAAGTAGTTATGTATCGGGGATTTTGCCTTCTTACTGTCTTGGAAATGTTTGCTAAATAGCCGCCGTAAATTTGATCTTCCTGCAAACCGCTTGACACAAATATGTCTACAAAGATCCTCCTAAAACACATTCGCACGTGGAGTGACTGTTATATCAGTCTGATTGATTGAAAACCCAAGACCGGCCTCTACCCTATAAAACAACTGGCTTAAGTGGGCCTACAGTGGTGTGGTTTAGAGTGAAAGCGCCTCTAAGAATGTCAGAATTTTCAGATCAGACGAACCTGATTTTCTTTTTCTCAAAAAACACTTCAGTAGCCGGAAATCCGGCATTGCGCCGGAGCGCTGTCAGGCCTGGAAAATGGAGGAGTGTCTGACTCCTGAATTTCCTCACCTTCAGTTCTTCTGCATCGTAGAAGCTGACCTGGACCGATGGAACCATCCAGGACTGGAACAGGGAGCTGAGGATCCGACTGGCCACCGAGTCCGTGATGAAGTGGAAGTGGAGAGGGTTCCTCCTGGAAGCGGATAGGAAGTAGAGACCGTAAGGAAGCAAGAAAATATCCATCCATTCATCCATCCATCAACTCATCAATCCATCTATGGATCAGTCCATTGACCAGTCAATCCATTGACCCATCAATCTGTCCAACAATTCATCTGTCCATCCGTCCATCCATCGACCCATCACTCTATCCATCTGTCTGTCTGTCTGTCCAACAATCCATCCGTCCATCCATCCATTGACCCATCCATCCATAGATCAATTCATCCACAGACCCACCCACCCATCCATCCCTGCTAGACCTGTCATAGTGCAGAGCAGGCATTTGCCTGGTGGGCTGATAGTGATTTTTGGGCCGCTGTTTTTTGGTCTTTCTTCGTAAGGGTATAAACTATGAAAGGTGTTGAATTGAACAATTGGTCATGGTCGACTCTAGGCTGGACTAATTACCGCCGAGGTGGTCGGATGCACCCTCCCCCTTGCTGCTCTCATCAAGGAATCATATCCCAAACAGAAGAAAATGGAGAACAACAAACAGAAAGGAGTTGCAGAAAACAATAGGGCCAAAAAGAAACAAGCCCTTCAGGCAAATGTTGCCAAATGTGTAAAAATAACATAATTGGATATGGTGGAGCGTCCACATATTTCACTTCAATAACATTAGCAAGTGGTGGGGGCCAGCAGGTGGACGAGGGAAAGGATTGGTGGAGGAGGAGGAGAGACCCGAGGAAGCCGTAGTTCGGTCCAAATAGGAGGAACTGAACTTCAGGTAAGAAGTTATGAACTTCAGTCAATCTGGGTTAGATATAAACCAAGTTTATGTGTAGTTTATCTTCGATGAGCTTGCTAATTTTTTGGAGTCATTTACAATAACTCCTACTGTGTACTATCTAGGATGATGGAGTTTCTGTACTGATGGGTGGGTGCTATTATGTTACCGAGAGTGAATTATTATTATAAAGTTAATAAGGTAGTCAACCATCCTGTAAAAAATGGAATCATCCTGTATTCAGAGAAAATACTACAGGTTCAGTATGGAGGTAAAAAAGGAACAGAATTTGTTTGGTACTTAAGCTAGAGTGAAAAAAAAGACAACGCTGTAGTCATTCTGTGTCTTTATGCTGTGTAGCTGTGTAGTCTGTGTTTCAGTGAGTTTTCTCGCTATGGCTGGCAGGTTTAGACTGCTTGCATGGAGAGGCAGGCCGACCTCATGTGAAAACAGGCAGCTTTACAAGAGCGGAAGCCGCCACATCACTACAGGAACAGAGTTTAATTGTGTTGTATTCAATTTTTTGGTGTTTCCACGATTCCATCTCCGTTTCCCACATCATGGTATACAGCACTACTCCCTGTCAGTCAGATCTCTCTGTAGACTTCTTCTGCTGGGCTGCAGCCTGTTGATAAGTTTGAGCACTGTCACAACCTCGTGACTGGAGGCTTAATCACCCTTAAAGTATGAATAAAAGCCTCGGCTACTGGGAGGCGCGGAGGGGTGGCCAGGGGGGTGCTCTGGTCCCCACCTTGCCACCCCTCCACGTTCCCCTGGGGGGGGCAGGCCCCACCATTTGAGAAGTACAGTTTTAGGGTGACATGAATGAGCTGAAGGGACGTTAAGAACTGTTTGTAAGAGACAAAACACACCAGGATACTTTTCTACTTAGCTGACAGCTGGTAACTATACAGGGGAGGATCTAACAAAGTTTTGCCAAGTGGCCCAGTACGGCATTAACAGGAAAAGGTGCACACAGAGAAATGCTTTTCTTTCTTATTCTCATGAAAAGCTCACAGTTCTTAATAAATAAATAAAAAAGTAATCAAGATAATTCGTGTGAAAATTAAAAACAAGTAAGTGAAAACAGTTACTCATAGGCGAGTCTAAATAGGTGAGTTTTAATTTTAGACTTAAAAGAGTTCAGTGTCTCTGCAGTTTTGCGGTAGTTTGTTCCAGATATGAGGAGCATAGAAACTGAAAGCTGCTTCTCCTTGTTTGGTTCTAGGGATGATCAGTAAACTAGAATTGGAGGATCTAAGTGATCTGGATGGTTTGTACCATGATATCAGATCTCTAATGTACTCTGGTGCTAACCAAGGGGCAATCTCCGCCCGCAGAATGTGAAGCAGACCAGGAAGTGTATTATGAATTATTTGGGGCGGGTCCTTTTGATTGACAGGTTTTGGATGTTAATCTGCAATCATTGGACAAAGAGTCTGAACTTTTTTCTCAAAGAAAGGGGTGTTGATTACACCCCAGCAAGGACCGAGGCTTCTCAGGACCGAGAAGCCGCGGCATCAGAGAGCAGGAGACGGCTACATCAGGCTGGAAGACTACATACAGTCGGACTCTAGACAGACTGGATGATCGCTGGTTAGATCAGTACTGGTGTGAAGAACACAGCTGGAGGTATTAACTAATGGATGTCTGAGATGTGAGGTGAGTCAAAAGTCTTATTTTTTGAGAGGATCTGAGTTTTCATGATGACTTTGTGACTACTTTTTGCTGGATGTGTTGTTAAGATAAGCCGTCCATGTCCTCACCCTCCACCGATGGTAATGGAAATAATACCATATTAAGCAGTATTGACCCGACCCATTTTGGTCTTAATATATCAATATCTTTTCTGTACTCGAGATGTTTCTGCATGTAAAGTGATCCTAGTTGAAAAACGGGGCAAAAGTCTCTCGCGGTCTACTGGCTGAAACCGGCTGCCGCCTACGTTAGCTCCCGACTAGCTTCTGACTAGCTTGTAGCTACGTTGGCTCGGAGCGTTAACCCTCCCCCCCCAGCGTCAAAGCACCACTCTCAGCTCCACCTCTTTGCCCATTTTTGGAGTTTCTGAGAGTGACGAGGCGAGTGACGCAGACAAGATGGCCGCGGTGGGAACCGCCCAGTTGGCTTAATTTTTTGCTCTTCTGAAACCTATGGCTGACGTTGTGATGGAGAAATTTATTATTACAATTCACCTGTTGGTATTATTAACACTGAGAGCAGAGGGTGTGAAAAACAGGAGATGCAGATGGGCCAGAAAGCACGTGTTGAGTTCACATGGGAACCCAGGTTACAGAAAACCATACTGCCTGAGAAAATGTATTGTTCTTGTATACTTAGTTCTGAGAGTTTCTCTTATTGTGTTATGATTTAACCCAAGCTATTGCCATTGTTTTGTATTTTGCCAAGATTCACCTACTGCCAGCTATAGAGCCGGGTGCCTTCATCCTGAGAAATTCCCACCCTGAGAGAAGAGTTTTGTCTTCAGAAAAGATGGATGCAAGGTTGCTGATCTTAATAAATACTTATTTTCATTTGAGCTGGGGAGGAGACAGTATTCAGCATTCACTGATCTGTTCTGTCCTCCTGTATGAGCAATTGAAATATAATTAAACATCCAAGATAAAATGAAGGAATCTCTCTCACCTCTTTATTTAAAATGCCTTTTTCCCACTACAACGTCAACGAGGGTTTGTCTATTTATATATACAGTCTATAGTGCTAACCCATTCAATGATTTATAACCCAATAAAAGCACTTTGAAGTCTTCTCTGAGCTACAGGGAGCCAGTGGAAGGACTTTAGAACTGGGGTGATGTGTTCTACTTTTTTGGTTCTAGTGAGAACACGAGCAGCAGCATTCTGGATCAGCTGCAGCTGTCTAATTGATTTTTTTACGTAGACCTGTGAACATACTGTTACAGTAATCAAAGCGGCTAGAGATAAATGCATGGATTGGTTTTTCTTGGTCTCCTTGTGTCATCAGTCCTGTAATCCTAGAAATGTTCCTCTGGTGACAGAAAGCTGACCTTGTTATTGCCTTTATGTGACCCTGGAGGTTCAGGGCTGAGTCCATTATTACACCTAGATTTCTGGCCTGGTTGGTAGTATAGAAAAAGATCTTATTTCTGTGCAGTTTTTTACATGTCCATTAAATTAAAGCTGATTACAATTACATCCATTAAGAATCCGGGGGGGGGGTTTCTTTATTCTACCTGGTGGTCTCTAGTCACACTGCTCGGGCCGATTCTTGTTCCTTCAATTCATCAACCCATCCATCAACCCATCCATCCATCAATCCATCCATCCATAAGGATGTTGTATGGTCTGATGAGGAGTAGAACAGCAGCATTTTACATCCAGGCTGCTATGTAATGTCTAACTGGATGTGTAGTTTAGTTTAGGTAAGTTTCACCCAAAACTAACCTTGAACTCTCTTGGAGAAACACTGTGGTGAAAGTGGGTTACTTTTGTTCTGATGGAAATGTGGATAAAAATACCAATATCCAGTTAAAAAAAAGGATGGATTCAGAAGAGAAACATTCAATATTTGGAACGGCCAAGTCAAAGTCCAGAACCGATTCCAAAACAGCAAATCTGAGCAGAGGCGTCCCACTTCATCAGGTAGATTTGGAGAAATGTAGGAACGTGAGCGAAGACGGCCACCTCAAGACGGTTCAAGGATCAGCAAATGGTACAAAATGCTCCACGTCCCAGAACCAGATCAGATTAAACCAAACTCCATAAATACATTTATAGATGTATAGATGGAGAAAAAGAGAAACCTCTCGTGTTCGCACGTTAACTACAATCCTCAGACCAGCCAGCTCATGACTCATTCTCAACTAGGTTTACCTCAAGTTCTGTAAGCAACGGACTCACCTGTGGAAGAGGACTGACTTGACCAGAGTGACCACGTCTCTGCTGGCGTTGTGACCAGCACAAACGCACGCCACATGGATCAGCTGCAGAAACAGAAGGAAAGGGTCGAAGAGTCACCAGAAGGTCACATCTCCAGATGGTGGGTTTAAATTAATCTTTTATTTTACTCCTGACTAAACATGAGGGTGATGTAAAGGAGGCCTTCCTTGGGGATACTCTGAGGAGGAAACTCATTTCAGCAAAATCTAATATGGCTGGTGTTTCTAGGGAAACACCACATACAAGTCATGTGGAGGTACTAATGCAGATTTCAATTCAAATAAATAAATGTACACTGGTACGGCCAATTACTTAATCATAGATGGAATCGTGAACGCTGCTCATTGATACCTTAGAAACATGTGATTAAATTCTGCTGCTATCTTTTTTCTTCAAACTCAACACTCCGTATAAAACCTTTATTTTGGATTAAAATACATGCAATTTTCTCTTAAAAAACCCTGCCAAAGTGTTTTTTGGCTTAATTCCCGCATGTCTGAGTAATCCTCCTGAATCCTGCTCTCTGACCAGCTGCACCGGCCTCTATTGGACAACAACTGAGTGGTAACATAGTGGCGTATTTTACGTCACTATGTTACCACTAGGTATTGCTAGAGGTGTCTGCACCGCCCCTGCAGACAGAGCAGCTCACCTCTGGTAGAGTTACAAACACACCCCCACCGTCTCAAAGCTCATAGCTGCACAGGTTTTACCAGCTGAAACAACTTTTTTTTGTTGGAATTTTACTTTCTAAAATGTCTGTGAAAACGCCCGCATGGCTGCATGGATTATAGGACTTTATTCTACATTCCTAAAGAACAGCATCTGGGTCAGTTCCAACAACAAATATACCTGATGGACAGAGAGGTAAGTAGCAACATGCTAATGAGTGTTAGCCATTTATGAAGCTGCTTATGTTATCTTATAACGGCATTGTGTGGTTAATAATTGATCTGTAGAATCTCAGAATGCTCAGTAAACGGGTGCAAACAACATCCACGGCTTTTTTATATAATAGGCTGGAAAGTTTGCTTGCTGGACTCTGCTGTGTTGGTTTGGGTTCATGGGCTCCGTCTATAGCCTGTTAGATTCAGCAGCTGAAATAAGCTTTATTGACTGGTTTTTACAAAAAATAAATAAATAAAACCAAACCTTAATATAACACAATTTCATTGTGGTACTTGGTGCACTTCAAATTCACTGTCGGACTTCTGTTTGAGATCAGGCTCAGCTGTTTTTCTCAGTCAGAGCGGCTGTGCACGGTACAAGAGTGGAGCGGGGAAAGGACCCCCTCCTTGTGGGGTGGAGGTAGAGGGGTGCAGGAGGCCGGATTATAGAGAAACGAGTCATTTTACTTCGTGGTCAAACTAATTATATACAAGTTAAATTTCAGAACAAATTAATAGAATATAACACCAACTGTAACATTTTATCATCTATATGTCTATCCCAGAAGTTGAAAGGTGTAAAATAGCATGATACAGTCCTTTTAAGTGATCGATAATGTTTTTGTATTTAACTTGACTCTAAAATATCTACACTGGACATTTTAATATTGAACAATAAAACTAAAAAATTCCAATTTCTTTGACTATAGACACGTTAAAGCGTGAAATCACGCACCCAAGCACACAACCCCCAGCTTCTGGCTGGAGGGCAGAAAGACAGATCGCCTCCACTGACTATCGTTGTTAACTGACAGTTGTCTACAGATCAGCGCTACATGGGAGTTAAGGAAAAATGTATCAGCATGGTTAACGTGTGTAGCGCTGTAGGCTGAAGAAATAGAAGAAAAAAGGACAGCAAAAATATTTAGGTTTAATAGGTTTACAGCTGACTAAATACGCCGCTGTATATAACTGAGTTAGAGCGAATGATCTATCCATCTAGGGATCCAGCCTCATGAACGAATCTGCTCAACTCCCAGGTATGTTGATGTTAATATATATGTATGCATTGTTTGCTTCTGATGTGTAAAGTTGAGGCATGATTATCAAATAATGTAGATATCTGTAAACTGAACTGGTGACGGTCATGTCTGATTAGTTTCTACCCGTAGCTTGTTAGCTGTTTGAAACGGTCTGGAAGCTAGCTCTGTGGGCTAGCTCTTAGCTATGTCTGCTTTCTTACATGTTACTGGTTGCTGCCTGATTAGATGTTGGCTGAAAGTTTATTATTTCTTATATATTTCTTAAACAAGCTGATAGCCATAACTTAACTGCAATGAATTATTTTATACTTATTTAATCAAAAGAAAAAGAAATATTTGCATTTAATTAAAAAGGGTAATAATTGATTGTGTATATAGCAATAGTTTATTATTATTTTTATTATTATTGTTATTTTTATTATTTATCATTTTAAAGAATGTATTAATTACAGTGGTTTACAGAAAAATTTTGTTTTGCAAATCTTAATTTTTCTTTCAATTACTTGGACTTCGGATCGAAATTTTCCACAATTGTAACCGTTCACATATTTACCAAAAGCTGGCAGGTCTGCGACACAAACGCAGTTTACCCTGTAGTACAGGTGCATCCAGTGAAGAACGGACAACAGAGAGCTGAGGCAGACGGCTGGAGGAAGTATAGATGACAGGGCACGGATGTTACGTTTGGTAGCCTAGTGCATATTTAGCACAGAACTCACATGTCCGCAGCTTTTTTTGGTAGTTAAGAGGAGCGAGTCGTACCAGCGTCATACCAGCATACGTAGATGTCAAATTATGTAATTGCTATGCAAACTATATAGCCTGCAGGCTGAAAGGTTTGCATTTTGTAGCTATGGCGTTGGACTTTTAGCCGTGGTGGAGCCCCACGCTAACGCCTATGGAAGGGAAACACTGCGCCATGTCAGGCGTCTTGTTTAAACTCGCATTAATGTCAGTGTTGAGTGAAAGCTGTTAGACAACTTGCAGAAGTTTACATCCAGTTGCGATCAGCATATAGCCATATAATCAGAGTTATTGGGGCATGTAAAGTGCATCCTCTAAATAACCTCTAAATAATCTAACAAAACTCCTTCATTACACCAATGTGTTGTTATCAATAGTTCAGAGCTGCTTTGTTCTTGTTTTCAGGGGTGTTTTACAGGCTTTGAATCCCACTTACAGTAACCTGGGATTTCAATGACGCCGCCGCCGTCAGTTATGTAATAGAAATTGCGCGATAGTGTAGTTGGTAAATGTGGAAAAATAAACACATAAAACGTTTTTCCAAATAAATAAACACATTATAATTGTACCTAAATAATTGTGGAAATGCAGCATTTAAAAAAATATAGCTCCTTTTTTTACCTCCATATTTTAACATTTATTTTTCTAAATGTGTTAATTTATGTAAAGATTTATTTCTATATTTACTGTATTTAGGGAGTCAACGATACAGATACTGGTATTGAGGAGATACTGTTCTAATGTACTTGTATTGGTTAAAGTTAAGTGATGCCATAAACCGATATTTAAAATGTGGAAACTGCAATACTTTCACAGAAAATGTTTATTTTTTCACTTGAAATTGTAGTTTTTGTGGTCATTTTAATTCATATTTTATTTTTATCTGCCTCAAAATAATTTTTTGCAACAAGCAGAAAATAAGAGCATTTTTGTGTGGTAGAAGTAACAGCATTGGTACTTGGTATCTGCAAGTACTCATATCCAAGTATCGATATGTTATTGGTTTGAAATAAATGGCATCGTTGCATCCCTAATATTTATATGTTGTTCATTTTAGCGCGATCAGTCCTCCATATCTACCCTAACGGGGTGGCATGGAATTGGATTAGGTGGGCAGGGTCTGACTAATGTGACGTCACTGCTGTTTCACAAACAGCTTGTTAGGGGTGCCATGATCTCGATTTTGTATCAAAATCGATCGATCCCATTTGGACTCCGTAGCAACAGTTAGCAGTTAACCGTCTATTTACTCAGATTTCCTCATCACAAGGAACAACACAGTACATTTTCCCTAACATGTAACTCTCACCAGTTCTCATACAGCTCACAACATCACCTGGTAACATTTTAACGGCCTATATCACATCCCCCGTGATCAGAGCACACGCTTACAGAGCACATTAGCTGACGGTAGAAAGTAGCTATTGGCTAAGCTACAGCTCGACCGCGGCTAGGACAGAAGAAGCAGTGGGACCGGAGCTAAAGCAGCTCCTTCTACTCTCAAATAATCAGAGAGGAGATTTTGAGTTCCCGGTGAGTTAAGTCCACATTTGCATTGTAAACAACAGGTCCACTGTTAGCTACATTTTGCTCGGTCCAATGAGCCATCTGGAGCATTGCGTTTCCAGTATTCGTTCTACAGTAACTTTAAAGAGTCACTAGATGGTAGCCAGGCTATCATTTATTATTTAAACAAGACTGTTACACTTTTATTGTAAATAAATTATTTCAGTTTGATCACTAATGCCTAATGTAAGGCATTACACAAGAAGAATAAAAAGTACATAACTTTTGTCTTTTAAAATAAGATTTACTGTCCAACATTTAATGAATAAAACCAATGATAATAGACTAGTCTAAAAATGACATAGGGCTCTGTACTGTAAAAAAAAAAAAAAAAAAAAAAAAAAAAAAATCGAGAATCGAATTGAATTGTGACCCTAAAATCGAAAAATCTAATTGAATCGAAGATTTGGAGAATCGTGACAACCCTACAGCTTGTAGACTTGATGGCTTCTTTAAAGATTTCTTCCTTTAAACCTGATAAATATTTACTCATCTGGATAGATATAAAACTCGTTCTGTGTATTTATTTGAGAACATTTGGCGTCTTGCGGACCTCACACTTCTGGACGGTTGGCGATCGGGAGCAGTCAGTGTGGTTGTTCCTCTCCTCCGCCGTGTTGTCGCCGTCCTCTGGCACTGTGTCGGCGGACGCACCCCATTGCTGGTTGCCGTAGTTACCCTCAGCGAGCTGGGCGGCGGCGGCGCCCTGCGACTGACTGAGCTGCAGCTTGATCCGGCGGTTCTCCTCCTCCACCTGACGGACCCGCGACTCCAGGACAGCACGCTCCAGCACCGGCGCGGCGGGCGTGTCAGGCAAACAGGGCGCCAGAAGGAGGGAGCGGCCATCTGAGAGAGGGAAACAGCGGCAGGATTAGAGGAGGTGCTGCTGAAACAGGTGATGCCTGGCCTGCTTTATCATGCCTAAAAGCTGCTAAAACATCAGCCATGTTGAGGGGGAAAAAGCAGAGGTGCATTAAGATGACGTTTTCCTCACAGATTAGTGAGGAATAAGGAGCATGAAATATCCCCCCCTCTGACACCGCGTCAAACCCACAGCATATTCTCCAGCTAAACACGAGAATCAGAATCTGTTCCGACAGCAGAGGAGAATCTGTGAAGCTGAACTTTGGGCTTCCAATCATCGCCGTTGTTTTCTCTCATCCACGACAAAAAAAATGCTGAGCAAAACGGTCTCCCGAGTCTCACACTTCAAAATTGGCTCATCACACCTCCTCCCCCCCAGGAGGCTCATCTCTGTGTGAAATGTTGGAGGATCTTTGTTAATAAAGAAACTTCCTACAAAACTAAATGATCAGCAAGGTTAGATCATCTACACTTACTCTTAAAACACAACAGATGAATATAAGACACAGACATAGTGTTGCAAAAAAGTATTTAGTCGGCCACTGATTGTGGAACGTCTCCCAGTTAAAAAGATGAGAGGGCCGACCCAAAGTCTTATGGGGCCTTAAGCAGATTCTGACTCAGGGGCGCTCCTTTTCTGTTAAGACCTTTACCCACAATAACAGTGTTTTAATCAAGATTTGAGGTAATTGTTATTATCTGAGATAACATGAAGCTCAAACAAAATAGAAAAAGATTAAACTAAAGCATCAGATTGTAACAATGGTAACACAACAATAAAACAAGCCATTTTAAATTTTATTTTAATCTAATTCAAATTTTTTAACATAATGAAATGTTTTTGTAAATTAAAAGATACAGGATATACATTTTTATTTCTTTAAATGCATTTTATTTAATAAAAAAAATAGAATTTTTATTTAAAAGGTGTTAATAAAATAATTAGTTACAAAGAAACTTGCCTAGTTACTACACAAAAATGTAAACTATTTAAATTTTTTAAATAATCTAGACTAAAACAAAATAAAATCAAATGGAATAATATTAACATTTTCATACGCTTTAATCTGTAGTCCCGATTTGATTTCAACATTTATGGGGGCCCTGGATGGGTTTGGGGCAAACTAAGCAGCTGCTTAGTTTGCTTGCGTCTTGGGGCGGCTCTGCCCTGTAGTTTTCATCATAGGTATTACTCAACTATGAGAGACAAAATGAGAAACAAAATGCAGAAATGGTATGCACACACACACACACACACATAGTGTATTTTGGCCCATTCCTCCGTGCAGATCACCTCTACAGATGTGATGTTTATGGGCTGTCGATGGACAGCATGCACTTTTAACTCCATCCACAGATTGTCCATGGGGTTGAGATCTGGAGACTGGCTAGGCCATTCCAGGAACTTGAAATTCTTCTTAGGAAGCCACTCCTTTGTTACCCGGGTGGTGTGTTTGGGATAAAATGTCATGCTGAAAGACCCAGCCACGTTTCACTTTAAATGACCTAGTTGATGTAAGGAGGTTTTCACTCAAAATGTCACCATAAGTGGCCCCACTCGTTCTTTCCTTTACACGGATCAGTCATCCTTGCCTCTTTGCAGAAAAACAGCCCCAAAGCATGATGTTTCCAGCCCTATGCTTCACTCAGCATTCTTTCTTCTTCAAACATGAAAGAGTTTTTACCAAAAAGTTCTATTTTGGTTTAATCTGACAATATGACATTCTCACAATCCTCTTCCGGATCATTAAAATGCTAAACTTCAGAAACTTCAGATGGGCCCTGGCATTTACTGGCTTAAGCAGGGGGATACGTCTGGCACTGCAGAATTTGAGTGCCTGGCAGCATAGTGTGTTACGGATGGTAGCCTCTGTTACTTTGGTCCCAGCTCTCTGTTGGTCTTTCACTGGGTCCCCTTGTGTGGTTCTGGGAGTTCTGCTCACCAAGGGAGATCATCAGTGGTCTTGTATGTTTTCCATTTTCTAATAATTGCTCCCACAGTTGGTTCCTTTTACCCCACTGTATTAACATCTAGATCTGCAGCTCCACTTACAATATTAATTCATCATCAGCGCTAGTAATCAACCAATGTTTTTTCCTGCTAATCTCGATTTTAATAGATTTTCCAAAAATTTTTGGGACTTCCTGTCCCTGCCGTGAGAAGACTGACATGTTTCCTCCTCATCTCCACATGTCAAGATTAAATTCTGAAGTTGGTCATGGAGAACATTCATGTCCTTTCTGACCTTAGAGCTTAGAAGACAAGATAACCAGAAAACTGAGAACTCTGAGGAGATCTGAACAAAGTCAGGCCAGAAAAGCAAACAGAGCCTCGCAGCCTGAGTATTGGGGAGCTCTTCTCTTCATAAATGCTAATGTGTGCGCAGCATCTGCCAACGCCTGTGTCCTGTGTCTCCTGTTTATCCGCTTTTCTTATTGCTGCTCAGTGATTCAGATGCATCGCTCTGACTCATCGTCACGTTTTACTCTGGTATATGAAATGTAATTATAATAACATACGGCAGCGCTGAGGACACTGTTTTAATCACGGTGTTCCAGGTAATAGTCACATCCAGCCCAAGCCTCGTGTAAACCAGCTGCTGCATCATAATGGAAGCGCTAAAAGCAGAGCAACGCGACAGAAAACAGAAAATATTTAGAAGCTCCTGGTTTGGTTTAATGGGTTTTTATATTCGCCAGCAGCTCTTAAGACACAATAGAGGCTTCAAAAGCTAATCTTTATTTTTCTGTTCTGTAGAAACACAGACACCTCCTCCAGTCCAAATCCTTCCTTCCTTCCTTTCTTCAGTCCGTGACCTAATCTCCTTCCTTCCTTGCTTCCTCCCTCCTTATTTTCTACACAGAGGAAAACAGCAACCCCAGCTTTGGTTTAGCAAACATCAGTAAAACCCTTTCAGACTGTAACGCTACATCCTTATAACATCAGCCGTGTGCTGTAGAGCTGGAGCTTAAACAGAAAGCAAGTCTATTTAATCTAGATCTAACCTGAAGATAAACACAGATTCTCTTCTGGTTTTATGTTCTGACCCAGACTGAAGCAGATATTCCAGCTGCAGCCGAATGTGCCAGGAGGTTCCTGTCAGGATCCGACCCAACATCCCCCCCCCCCCGACCTATCACAGTTCCTGCTACTACTCACTCTCCAGGTTTCCTGCCAGTAGGTAGAGCCAGGTGAGCAGGACGACGGCGGTCAGAGATGCCACCAGCAGCTTGAGGCGCCCGCGGCAAAGCAGGTGCATGATGGGGCGGCGGCTGCGGCAGCTCCGACAGTCACTTGCGGGATGCTGGGCGGAGGAAGCACTTCAGGTGGGGCTCAGTCCGTCTTCAGCGCCCTGCAGCATCCTTTCATCTGAGGAAACAAGAGTCACAACAGCTCAGAATACAGAACTCTTCATGGGAGCAAAACTGACTGCAAATGAGCAACTTTTCCTCGATTTAAGTCACACAAGTTCACAAGTTTTCATCCGAAACTAGTTTATGGTGATTCATGAGGAAAAACAACTAAAACCGTATCTAAGCTCAGCAAAAAAAAAAAAATATATATATATTTACACAAATACATTTTACAAACTAGAAAACGTTAAGTCTGCACAGCTGCTTCATAAATCCCACTTTTCCCAGTAATGTGCTCAGGTGATTTAGTTCCACTGAGACCGAAAACGAGGTGCTAGTTATTTAACGAGGAAGCATGGAAAAGAACAAAAACTTTATTTTAATGAATCTTTATCAATGTAGAACTTTACTCAGCTAAAAGACGAATAAATAGCTTCACAATGAAAGTCCATATATATATATATACACATATATATATAATTATATGAATACTTGTAGCAGCAATGAAAAGGGAATAAAAGCAAACTGAACCAAAATTACAACAGAATATCATACATCTCAACCAGGCCTCAGTTGAAAAAACAAAACAGATTCTTATAAAAATTATAATATCAAATCACAATTTCAAAAATCTGTTTAATCTGTTTGTTTTTTACAGCTAAAATGAGAATTTAAAATCCAGATAGCCATTTTAAGGTTTAGTTCTGAAAGTGTGTACAGTTTTTCCGGGTAAACTATTAGGGGTTAGGGTTAGGTTAGGTTAACCCTAACCCAGTGTTAAGTCTTCACATATAATTATATAACAGCTAAAAGCAAAAAACAAAAAAGGTTTTCAATAGCAAGGATCCATCTATATCAAAATGGATCAGATTGAATCGGATCGTGCTAATCGAAATCTTGTGTTAAAACTAGGGCTGTCGCATTCCTAAATAAAAAAATTAAAAAAAAGATTTTTAGGTTTAATAGGACAAATTTAGGGACTGTTGTTCTTTTATTTAATGAAATAAAGGAGAAATGAATGGGATTTTTGGTTTGAACTCCACAATCACATTCACACATGGCCCTTTTCAACCATTTATCTTTTAACCCGTTGCTAAAGCGAACTAACTGGTTAACAGTTTCTGTATGTAAAGCTGACCTGATAATCCTCTTTATGGGACTATCCTACAACATGAGTGTTTTCAGTCAAAGGCTTCCACAGTTTTGCTGCAACACAGACTGCTACTGTAGTGAAGGAAACAAGCTGCCTATCGAGTTACTGATTCAGGGTGAAATCGCTCTGTTCCCCCTCTGCCAGAGCTCCACTTAAGGTCGTCAGAGTATGCGAAAATATGACGAACAAAAGGCTGTTATATTTCTTCTGCTCCTCATCATTTCCACACAGCTGCTGACAACAGGTTTGGATGGTGCACATGTGAGGAGGGAGATATTTGTATGTGTGGTCTCCTATAAAAAAGAAATACAACTAAGGTAGTAGAGCTAGCCAAAATATATAAATAAAATCTTAATATTTGGATATCAGCAGTCTGTGTTAAGCATCACATACGTAAATCAAATATGAAATAGACTTAGTAATGAAAAGTCCTAATTTCCCATTTTCCCATAAGTAAACCCTCAGCAGATAAAACATGAGGAAATAAATGCTTTCATTGTGAAGACCATGCACAGCTACTTCTGCTACTGAGATAACATTAATTTAAGTCCGAAAGCATTACTGTAACTAAATAATTTCGCCTTTTAACGAAGTAACTCGCTACGAAATTTACTTTAACTATACAGTGAACCAACATGCATAAAGCAACATAAATATGCCGCATTTATAATCTTTGCACCGCTCATGCTAAATCTATGGATTAATCGCCAATGCGTTAATGCATAAATTTCGACAGCCCTATTTAAAATCCTGACATAAAACGTGTTTTGGGCTTACTTCTAGAAAGGATTACGGTTGATCAACCAGTCGTCATCGTGAGCCAGGAAATCTCTATAAACTTCCTCTAACCAGATCCTGTCACTGGATGATCTCCGAGAAGCGCCGGACCAAATTCACCATTTTGAAAGTCTCCAAAATATTCCTAAACAAAGGTCTTAAGCGTGCTGAAAGTTTTTATGTCACTTTTTTCATATACATTTTAAATTTTGCTAATAAAGCAATTTTCAGAGTCCATTTTGTGCGTAAAGAATCTTTAGAAATGAGACACCTCGAGATTTTTCTCTTGAATATTTTCTGACAGGGTAATCAGTTTCATTGTCCAGTTCACATGTTTAGAAGCAGCAAACGTCCTCTCTGTTCACAGTGTTTTACTGGTGTTTCTCATGTTGGCCCACGAAGGGCTTCATGAAGCGTCTCCAGTCGGCGAGCAGGGATGTTACAGTTACCGGTGTAGCAGCAAACCCAAGTAAAAATGTTGACAATAATAATGACCCCTCTTTTTTTTTTAAAACCCCAAAAAACATTATCTCGGTGAATTACTACGTCCGTGGTGTAGGCATGGAGAGCATTACCAGCTACAGTCTCATCTGCTGAAGTTGCCGCACTTGCGCACTTTGTAGTTTATGAGCAAAACTTTCTCTAAGCTGAAATGATGGCTGAGGGAGGAGATGGCAGCATTCACGACATTTATCAGCACTCAAGGAAGATGAAGTCGGAAGTAAGCATCTGCGAAAGGCAGCAACACTCTGAACCTCATTGCACATCTGTGTGACCATCAACCAAAACTCTACATTCATTGCGAGGTATGTTAACGTTGGCGTTTTAGCTGAAATACGTGGTATGAGGACTTTGGGTTGCGTCCGCGTCGCACATACCTCCGTATTGAAATGACGCTATGTATTACGGGACTCCCAGAGGTTAGATAAGAGTTGGTTACCAAAGCAATAGAATAAATACGCTCTCAGCGCATTATGAATATAACAATGATTACTGCCTGATGAAATTTTCACGAATCTGCTTAACTACTGAAAGGACACAAACTGATATTTTCCTGATATAGAGGGTTTATTTAGTTGTCCGAAAATATTATAACAAGTTTTTAGCGCTATAGTTAGTACATGTAATAGCCTCAAAACGATCAGCAACACATAGTTATCATGTAATATTGGTATCAATAGCAAATATACCTTGAACTTCTTATCATATGCCCTGTAAGATAATGAATTTCTAGCCAATCATTTTCTTTTGATTTAGCAACAAAAAAAGTTATAGGTAAACAGATATGTATATTGAGCTGAACAGCAGAATAATGACAATAAGGATTTGGATGCTCTACACAATGCACTCTTGATAAGACTTTGTAACAGCGTTCATTTGAAATAAAACACTCTCGAAAAAACATTTCAGTTTGTGTAGGACTATCAATTCTTTCTAAATATATTCAACACCCTTGAAAAAAATATCACGATAATACTGAAAACCGTGATAATTTTGGTCACAATAACTTTGAGGTTAAATTTTCACACCGAGACAACCATATGGGCGAGCAGTGGCTAAGTCATCCAGACCTTCCAGAGCCTTTATGCATCGTTCCATGATGATGGGTCGACGTACCAAGCACCACCAGAACAGAAGCGCCCATGTCCGTCTTTGTTCAAAGAACTGCTGCGTCTCTCTGTCTACACCATCTCCTCTGCCAGGACAGGACCGTAGGTATTCCATCCAACTAATTTATTGACACATGCAAAAACACACACACACACAGAAAAACACACACGCACGAGTCTGATTTTAAGATACATTAGTAACTGAATCTTTATCTGCAGCCATGAATCACGAATTTATAGTCTGAGGAGGATACTGACGGAGGGGCTGTAAGGTTTATTGTGGTCGCCGAGTGTCATGTGACCAGACGGCGTGAGAAATTTGCTGTGTACAAGAGTGGAGTTGGCGTCCGGATTAAATAATTAATCCTAGTCGGGTAAAGCAGAAGGAAGGAGGAAGATGGAGTCAACAACAGTCGCTATTGTTACATGTAAACAGAGAGAATCCAGATAAGCTGCAGTTAATTCCTCCCCCTGTCCCTCCATTTTTCCACCGGCACTGTGCAGAGAGCCTCATTATGGGGGGGGGGGGGGGGGTTTATTAATCCCTCTTTAATTAGGTAGGACCTCAAGGGAAAGCAGAGCAGGGACTGGCGCCAGCAGGAAACATCCAGCTTTGGTTCTACAGCCGAGCCAAAGGAAGGTTTGGCCTCCACCAACGGGTTTGGTCTTTCTGATGGATTCTTGGGTCAACGCTGAGCCGGTTCTGAGAGAAGAACCTAACGGCCCAGATCATCGTTAGAACGAATTATTTATGAATATATTTATGAATAAAACCTTTAAAAAAAAAAAGGGGGGGGCGGGGGGGGCGGGGGGATTTGATCCGAAAATAGAAAACTAAAGTAGAAACTACAAATCATGATGCTGTGGCTCTCACTCTAATTAGCACAACAGAATCAGATTTCATTCCAGGGGTGAATTCTGTTTTAATTTGAGTGACTTCATCATGAGAAAAAAAAATATTTGTTAAGAAACAATTATTTGCAGGTGAAGACATTAGAATTCCTACAAAATCAATCTATGACATTTATATTTTACTGTAATCTAACAGCTAACGTTGAGCTAAAAATGCTGGCAGTAAAATTGTGGGATCCATCTTGTTATCTAAAGCTACTTAACTTTAACTGGATATTGCGGTATAATGTATTTATTTACTGTGTACAACTCGTTGTCATCGTGTATCTTCTGGCTGATCAGTAACAGGCAACTCTCCATGAAATTAGTGACTGAGAGGGCATTACATTATTTTCTTCATGGACTGTAGTACTCCAATCTGACCACAAGATGTGTTAGTACATGTTGTACTAAAGGTGAGCGATATGACAATTTAGGTCTGTTTTACAACCTACACGTCTGACGATTTGTGGTTATTGAGAGATCGTTTTATCACGATTCATTTATGCTACTGTATTTCTTTCTTTGCATGTGAACAAAGGTCTCTTAATGCAAAGAGAGAGCTGCAGGGAATATTAAGAGTATGTTTGGATGGATAGAAGAAGAAGAATTTTCTTCACAGTATTACTGCAGTGTTAGGACTGCTTACACTACTAGTTTCATTATCTTATAGCAGCAACACAGAGTTATATCTAAAATATTCGAAAACAGAAAACGCAGCTTGAGAGGCTGGAATAACTGGATCCGATGCTACGTGAGACGCTACTGGCTGGTGTTTGCAAAGCAGCCAATCTAGGGGCTGCATTTATCAGCTTTAGCACTGATTGGCTGTTCTACCAAGAGTGGAGATAAGGAGGAACACTCTGGTAGAGCTAAGATGGTCTACATTGCACAAATTATTGCATTTTATCCTGTTTGAAAGATTAAAATAGGCAGTTGTTTAGAGGGGGTCGTCTAACCTGACGTCCACTGAACAACAACTGAAGAACAAAAAGGAACATGGCTTCCTTCGGAGTGATGCAGGATTAAAATGACCACAAATATCTGCTGGTTTTGTGGCTCAAAGTGAGTGCAGAAAGCACAAAGACGCTCATTTAAACTTCCCAACCATATGATTTATGAGTTAATTAGGGAGGCTGATGTATGCGCTGGATGCCGTCAGCAGCCATGAAAGGTGCTGAGATGGCGAAGTAAAAGAAGACAAATGGAGAGCAAAGATTAAGAGAAAGAGGTGAGGAGGTGACGGGAATTACTGGAAGGAGAAAAAGGACAGAGTGGAGACAGAGGGAAAGAAGGGAGTGGCGAGATAAACATGTGGAGGAGGTGAAAGGAGGACAGGCGATAAAAGGAAAAGCAGAGATTAAACGAGGCAAAGGTGGGAAGATTAGATTACAGTAGGGAAACCAAGAGTGGAGAGATGAGGCGGAGGAATCACAGGAGATGATGAAGAGGAAGATTTTGTTCTGCAGATTAAGGACAGTGGAGGTGAAGCTTCATAAACCAACCCAGCCAGGTTCTGTCAACCTGCCTCTAATTATGCCAGTGAAACGTGGGTCGGCATTTGCATGTTAGAACGGCCTAGACAAAGTCCACACACAAATCCAACTGAGACTCTGTGGTGAGAAGCAATATGTCCGTCTGTATTCAGGGAGGGTGTAGGAACCCTGAAGGTTCTCCAAACCTCCTTCCTGGAGCTCCTCCTCAGATGATCCTGGCTCGTATGGAATGATAATGAAATTAGGATCTGGACCCGGAGCGGAGCGCCTGGCTTAAATTAGAGACGCTGCTTCTTTTTTTATAGAGCTAATCACAAAGAGGACAGCTCTGATTAGGAGAATAATCAGCAGAAGCTTCTCCTATTAGCGGAGATAAGAGAGGAGAGAAGTAATCAACTCCCTTCAGGCGCTGCATTGACCTCCCTGACCTCGGTGGAGAGGAGCTGCACCTCCTGACATGCGCCCATGAAACGTCCAGATTCCTATCTCCCCAACAACTACCCCACTCATCTCATACTGAGATTAAAATCATCTGAAATGTAAAAAAATGGCTTTTTAAGATTACATTTCCTCTAACTACTGCTTTCATGGCCAGCAGGAGGCGCTGTAATGAGTGTTTTCCCTTTAATCATTGATGGAGAGAAATCAAACTGGATTCCACAGTCAGACGAAATTAATAACTGACCCTGACGGAGCAACGAGACGAGTCGTCAAGGACGCCAGATGACAGCGGACGGCAAAGGGCAGCAGAGAGTCAAACCACTTCAGGAGACTAGATGAGGCAAGCATCTTCAACTGCTTTCATTTCTTCCTTCCATTCTTCCTGGTATCTACACCTTCCTTCCTTCCTTCCTGGTATTTAAATTTCCTACCTGGTATCTACACTTCCTTCCTTCTTTCCTGGTATCCACACTTCCTTGCTCCATTCTTTCCTGGTATTTACACTACCTTCCTTCCTGGTATTAAACTTCCTTCCTCCCTTCCTTCCTGGTATTTACACTTCATTCCTCCCTTCCTTCCTGGTATTTACACTGCCTTCCTCCATGGTATTTACACTTCCTTCCTTCCTTCCTTCCTTCCTCCCTTCCTTCCTTCCTGTATCTACACTTCATTCCTCCCTTCCTTCCTGGTACCTACACTTCCTTCCTCCCTTCCTGGTATCTACTCTTCCTTCCGTCCTCCCTTCCTTACTTCCTTCCTGGTATCTACACTTGCATCCTTCCTCCCCTCCTACCTGGTATCTACGCTTCCTTCCTCCCTTTCTTCTTGGTATCTATACTTCCTTCATTCCTTGTAGCTACACTTCCATCTATCCTTCCTCCCTTCCTTGTATCTACACTTCCATCCATCCTTCCTCCCTCCCTTGTATCTAACACTTCCATCCTTCCTCCCTCCTTCCTGGTATCTACACTTTCTTCTTCCTTCCTTCCTTCCTTCCTGGTATTTAAATTTCCTTCCTGGTATCTACACTTCCTTCCTCCCTTCTTTCCTGGTATCCACACTTCCTTGCTCCATTCTTTCCTGGTATCTACACTTCCTTGCTCCACTCTTTCCTGGTATTCACACTTCCTTCCTCCCTTCATTCCTTCCTGTATCTACACTTCATTCCTCCCTTCCTTCCTGGTATCTACACTTCCTTCCTCCCTTCCTGGTATCTACTCTTCCTTCCGTCCTCCCTTCCTTACTTCCTTCCTGGTATCTACACTTCCATCCTTCCTCCCCTCCTACCTGGTATCTATGCTTCCTTCCTCCCTTTCTTCTTGGTATCTATACTTCCTTCATTCCTTGTAGCTACACTTCCATCTATCCTTCCTCCCTTCCTTGTATCTACACTTCCTTGTATCTACACTTCCATCCATCCTTCCTCCCTTCCTTGTATCTATACTTCCATCCATCCTTCCTCCCTCCTTCCTGGTATCTACACTTTCTTCTTATTTCCCTTCCTGGTATCTACACAGTTCCTTTCTTCCTGCCTTTCATCCTTCCTTTCTAGTATCCTTCCATCCTTTCTAGTATGCTTCATTCCTACTTTTCTGTTATCCTTCCTTCCTTCCTAATAACCTTCCTTCCTTTCTTCCTGGTATGCCTCCTTCCTTCCTTTCTTTCTGGTATGCCTCCTTACTTCCTGGTATTCCTCCTTACTTCCTGGTATGCCTCCTTACTTCCTGGTATGCCTCCTTACTTCCTGGTATGCCTCCTTACTTCCTGTTATGCCTCCTTACTTCCTGGTATGATCGGATTCCAAAAGAGGATCGCACTCACCTTCTCCCATGTTCACATTCTGTAGTATTACTAGTGTCCCACTCGGATTCCGTAGCAACAGTTAGCAGGCAACAGTCTATTTACTCAGATTTCCTCATCACAAGGAACCACACATTGCATTTTCCCTAACAAGTAACTCACCAGTTCTCATACAACAACACCTGGTAACATTAACTACTGTATTAACTGCTGGATCCCCCGTGAACAGAGCACACTGTAGCTGACGCCAGCAAGTGGCTATTAGCCAAACCATGGCTAGGACAGATGAAGAAAGAAGCAGCTGGACTGGATTTAAAGTCGCTCCTTCAAATCTCAAATCACCGGTGAGGAAATTGTGAGTAGGGCTGCATGGTGGCGCAGTGGTTAGCACTGTTGCCTTGCAGCAAGAAGGTTGTGGGTCTTTCTGCTTGGAGTTTGCATGCTCTCCCCGTGCATGCGTCCTCCCACAGTCCAAAAACATGACTGTCAGGTTAATTGATCACTCTAAATTGTCCTTAGGTGTGGGTGTGTGCGTGCATGGTTGTTGGTCCTGTCTGTCTCTATGCTGCCCTGTGATGGACTGGGGACCTCACCAGGTTGTACCCCGCCTCTCGCCCGTTGACAGCTTGAGATAGGCACCAGCACCCCCTGCGACCCCTGGAGGACTTAGCGGTTCAGAAAATGGATGGATGGAAATTTTGAGTTCTCCGTGAGTTGAGTTGATATTCGCATTGTAAACAAGAGGACCATTGTTTGCTGCACATTAGCTCGTTTCTCTTATCCAGACGAAGCTGACAGTCACTAGATGGCAGCCAGCCTCTGTTACTAATCATTTCTGTTATTTATTTAAACAAGATTGTTACACTTATATTGCATGTAGTTTTTTTTTATTTAAATATTAATGCGCAATGTGATACATTACACAAGAAAAATGGAAAATGCATCACTTATGTCTTTCGAAATAAGATTTACTGTACAAAATTTAACTAAATCAAAGCAGCTTTTGACATAAGTTCTAGGATGGGCCAAATTAAATAGCTGGGGGGGGCCAACTTTAGCCCACGGGCCCCACTTTGGGCACCCTTTTACTAGTGGAAATATTCCCATATAGTTACAAGTATAAAATATTATTTATATTTAATTATATAGTTTGTATATAAATATAAATAACTAATTTACATGTATGTATTTGATAGATTTTACCCATAAGCTGCAGCAGTCTTGCCGACACCTGGGTCTTTTAGTCTTCCCTTCCTGACTTTCTGATAAGCAGAGGAAGCCGGTGTTCTGAGGAAGAAATTTCAACCGGACAGAGAGCCGATCAAGCTGCAGGAGCAACACGAGGGACGCTGTCGGGTTTGAAGACAGATCGGCTGGAAACACCCGTTTTCACTGTTTTATGTATCATTCTGTAGCTTGTTAAGTGAAAACAGAGAAAGAAACAAAAGTGAACGTCTTTATGGGACCCAACAGCGCACAAACGGCAGCAGTGACCTTTGCCCCCAGTCTTCCCACCTGCAGACTTCCTGTCCTGTGATCCAAACAGGCAGCAACAAGTCCAAGTTCAGCCAGATCAGCTCTTCCTCCTCAGCTCTGACTCTTCCCAGGGTCTCTGCAGATTTCTGTCTCACTTCCTTCACCTCCTTCATGTCCTGCTTTTCTTCACTAAGCTCGCTCCTCCTCCTCCAGTTCCTCGCACACAATCGGGCAATAAATCCCCTCCACCTCCCAGGAAACTGCTCAGATTTCACTCCCAGCTCCCTATTCTTTTTACTACTTCATAGAGAAAAGCAAAGATCATCCCATCCAAAGAGGAGGGAGGAGAAAGCAGCGGTGTCACCTTTCATTGTCTGGAACACAACAGAGGAGCTCTGTGGGGAATTTTTTTTCCGAGCCTGGAATGCACCAGTTCCCTCCGAGGCCTTTTTCACGTCTTTTCAGCATCAACTCTTGAATAGTTTATGTTTTCCTCAAAGAAGCATGTTTTACTACAGCTGCTTTTGGTGTTGCTCAGTTCTAAATTCGACTACATCCCTGAAAAACGTCTGATTCTCCTGCTGCTGTGGATTTCAGCGCAGGAAGACGATTTATCCCAACAGATTAAAGGATCAGTCTCACCATCCTGCTAAAAAGACAGCTTATCATTGGCCGTCTCATTTCTAAACACCGGTTTAAGCAACAGGTGGTGTTTGTGAACAGGCTGACCGGCATTTAGGAACACCGGCCGCTGACCATCGCAGCTCCAACAGGTTTAGAAAGAAGAATGCAGAGTTTAAAATTCCAGCTGAAAACGAACCCGATCTGAACATTCCTCAGTGTGGGTTTTTTACCGTGGTTGGTTTTAATTTAGGAAATTCCTTGAGGTAATTCCACCCAATTTCTTGCTTCTAACTTCTATAAACCTATGTATATTTTATGTAATTAGAAAGCTAAGCATCTTCTGATTACAATTATGAGAGCCAATCACAATACAATCACAAATGTAGGCACAGCGAGCACTTTTACCAACACCCTCCCCCAGAAGTAGATAAAATGTGCAGCTTAAAACTTTGCCATCCAATAAACATGACAAAACCAATCCATCTTGAACAAAAACTGTGTTTGTACAGGGTCCGATTAAAGTCCTACAATAAAATGATTAGTTAAGAAAACCAATTAAAGCGCTAAAACTGTAAAAAAAAAAAACAAATGAAATAGGAAACCTCCAGCTCCGAATTGAGTACTCTTTGCTTCTTTACCACTAAAGTTCTGCTTCCGATGATGTCACTTCTGCCTACAAATTTCACTGTATATGCTCAGAAACAAACAAATAAATGAATAAAAAAATATATATATACACAACTCCCTCCATGCATCACCTTCCGGGGCGATCCGGCAGCCAATAGATTGATCATCTATTCATTTTCCATAACACTCATTTAACAACATCGGTGACACGGTAACTCATGAGCATAATATGGCGTATCCAGAAAGTGACTTGAGATGTTGACAAAACATCCATTTGTTGTCAAAATACAACTTTGAAGGAAGAAAATGTGAAAAGAGAAAGTTAGGATTTTGATTCTTATGTTTGTTATGCTGTGAAGACTAACGCATGTAAACGGAAAGGCCAAAAGTGGCAGAACTTAGGGTACGTTTGACATGTAGTTAGAAAAATATGTGCAGAACATTCTGTTTGTTTGTTTTTTCTATATTATTGTCGCATTTGGTGTAGCTAAATGTAAAATATCAGGCTTTAGATTCAATTTTGTGTTTCAGGTCACTGCTTCAATCTAAAGCCACTTTTAGAGCATGTATTCTGACAAAATAAATAGGCAGACATAAAATTAGCTATTTTTCAGAGTATTAAATTCATATTTCTTGGTAACACTCAATATATTCCCAGTTCTGGAAGAAATTTTTAGAGTGTTTGTTTTCCAAAGAGACCCGAATCTTGTCTCCACTCAAAATGGTTCAAGAACAGTTTTAACTTAATTTGGCTAAAATGTAAGGCAGAAAGTGCAGGAATGTTAAGTGGTTCTTTGCCCCGGTCCAACAAAAAGTACTGAGACACGAAACAGAACCAGTCATTTGTTATTATTAAATTTGTTTTAAGACTTTAATTCATTTCATTTTGTGTGTGTTTATTTTTTTTTTTATGATCTAGTTAAAGACACAGCTGAAGTCTATCAGAGAGGGATGTGGGCGGAGTCAGTTGAAAGTGCTCCAAGATGGTTGGATGATAACGGAACAGTGATAATTGGAGGTTATATTTTTATTAATTTCTTTATTAATACAAACTTAGTTATTAGAGAACCAAATCTGGGGCTTTATTGCACTTTTTAATATTTTTACAACAGAAACAAATTGTTTGGAGTGAGAAAGAAAAATTACAACTGAAATAATTACGTCTTCAATTAACCTGATTAGTTGAAACTCAAATTCACAATTAGTTTGTTGGGTTTTTTTTATTGAAAAGATTTGTTTTTTCGTTTTGTTTATAGAACTAATAGATGTTTGTTGTACGTCCAAGCAGAATATGGAAAATAAAAATTTGGTCAATTCCAACGTTCACATGGAGCCAAAAATCGAAGGTGAAATACAAGGTGGATCTAGTCCTACTAACTTGAGTTGCATTTCTGCTTTTCCTCTTCAGACTTCAGGTCTGCATGTAGTTAAGGATGTAAGTGTTGATGAAGAGGAGCTGCAGCCACGTTCAGCCACACCTGCTGCAGCTTTTATCGGTCGGCTCCGTAGTTTAGTTCAGAGCTGACTCATCCTGGCCCCATCCTAGAGGCACGGAGCTCAACTCGGCTCAAAGATTACAGAGCACACAGCCAGGTGTTTGGCAGCAAAACGAGCCGGAACGCGGTACATGCCTAAGTTAACAAAGCTGCGCTGATAGACGGCAAGGAGGGGAGGGAGGCATTCTTATCTCGTCTCCAGATGCAGATCAGGCTGTGGCTGCAGGGGAACTCTGAAACCACACACTGAGAACGCCGGGAATGTCTGGAAACCAGAGCGTTGCAGGGAGGCGGATCACATTCCAGATGCAACTTTGAAAGGTGGCGTCTTTTATTTCCTCTCAAATCATCTTTGCTGCCAGATTGATTTAAAAATCTTTACTGAAGGGTTTAAAACATTGTCCTAATCTTACCCAGTGCAACATGAATGTCATCAAAGCATCAGCATTGAAATAAATTGTAACAGCTCGTCTTTCTATGTTCACTTTTATCTCTTTTAAAAATAAAACTAGATGAAATAATACAAACTTAGATGGATTTTTCTAACTGTTAAGTTGCTGCTTGCTAATAAAGTTTATTTTAATGAATTATGTTTATGGGAGTGCTCCCCAGCTCCATTTAAAGGAGGCAAGAACAACATTTTCCCACAATTGTATTTCTCTACAAAAGAATTTTCTTTACAACTCCAAGTACAAAAGGATCCGAATGCACAGGAAGTTCGTTCATTTTAATATTTTCAGCAGGAAGTGTTCGTGTGATTCTGTACCTAGCTTAGCAGCAAGAGAACGTTGGAGGCAGTTTACGTTTATTTTGGAGAAGCGTCCAAGAAAACATTCAGAAACTGCAGCCTGGAGCTCACATCGACTTCATTTCACTCTTAATACATCAGATAAAAACTGACAGTAAAACTAGAGTCTAAGGCCATGAGTGCAACTCAAGTCCTAAATCTTTAGTGTACAGGTCTAACTCTGAAATCTTGTATTTTTGTGACTTTATCCAAGTCTCAATCTGGCGTCGAGGTAATGTAAGGGTAGCTGGACAGAGAAAGTTACGGATTAATCAGAAAAAAACAAAACAAAACAAAAAATCCAACATTCTCCCAGAAAGGCGTTTCTACTGCCAGACATTACCACATGCTCCTTTATGGACAATCGTATGATATCGCTTATGTCTCTTTGGCATGTTCTGAGTATAATGTTATCATCTTGTTTTAAGTTCTTATGTAACTCAGACTGGTAGGGAGGAATATTACCTTTGGACCTTGTGTGGTCCCAGTCCATGATATGGTTTTCTCTTCTGCAGTGATCCGTTACGGCTGATTTTTGCATTAAATTTCGTAGATGACACCGCGTTTTTTGTCTGATGGTATTTTGTCTTTTGGGTGCACCAGTTTGTGTTTTACTGTCATGTATGGTTTCATTGGTGTATTAATGTTGTGTTTTTTCAATTCAATTCAATTCAGTTTATTTATATAGCGCCATTTCACAACAGATGTCATCTCTTTACAAAAAGAGTTATTACAATACAATGTTTAGTGTAGAAATTACAGAACCACAGAAGATTGCGTCGTGGAATTCTCAGCAATCCCTCATACTGAGCAAGCATGCAGCGACAGTGGGAAGGAAAAACTCCCTTTTAACAGGAAGAAACCTCCGGCAGAACCAGGCTCAGCACAAGCAGTTATCTGCCGCGACCGTCTGTGGCTTGGAGAATACATAACAGAGACACAGAAAGAGCAATAGAACTGATGCAGAAATTTGTTGCAGGACGTGGAGAATTTTCCGTCACTGCAATGCCATCTTAATCAGGGTCGTCAAGCAGGGCTAATCCGGAGCACCTACTATAATAGAAAACAGGTTAGTGCTTGAATTGTCATCACTGTTATTATTTTTTCTGTTATTCCTTTGATGTAAGGGAGAGTTTATGACGGGTTTTGCTTCCGGTTTCTCCGTACTTTTTGTTCTTTTGGGTGGTTTGTTGTTTGTGTTTTTGTTTACTTCTTGTTTTCCTTTCTTCAGTGCCCATGTTGGCTAGCCGCAGTTTTTTAGTAGTAGATTACCAAGTACTTGGTAACACAGATCAACATTGGAAAAACAGTACAGAATTAGCCAACGAACCCAAAAGGACCACATATTAATTTCACATGACGTCATTTCACTCTTTACAAAAACTCCCATCCATAAAACTATTGACATAGTAAAATACAGACTAATACAAAACAGAACACTACGAAAAAGAACAAATTTACAGATAGAAGATATAATACAACTAATAAAAGTTGTTTTTTCGTGGAGACGTATCGCGTTGGTAAGACGTATCGCGTAATTTCCTGTTTTGTGACTAACTCGTTTGTAGCAAGTCGGTGTTTCTCTCTCTCTTGAACTGATCTAACTTTCTCTGTCAATAAGTTTTTTCTGAGTTGCTTAACACACAAACACATTAAAACGTTAAGTTTCTTCACGGTTTAGGACTCTTTAAGCGTTTTACTGGGTTAATTACTTTGTTTTTAGGTAAGGTAAGGTACCGCTTGGTTAGCTTAGCTTTACGGCTAGCATGGCTTCGGCAGCTTTCTCTCTTGTCCCTCCATCTCTCTCTACACCTCCTCCTCTTTCCTGCTCTCTCTGTCAGATGTTTAGTTACTCCTCCGCCTCATTTAGTGAAGTTGGTAGGTGTAATAAGTGCAGCATTTTTGTAGCTTTGGAGGCGAGGGTTTCTGAGCTAGAGGCCCGGCTCCGCGCTGTAGAACAGCCAGGCCCAGCAGTAGCTAGCGCGGAGTCAACTAGGACAGGACCTAGCCGTCCTTCAACAGCTCCCGTGCAGCCGGGACCTCAGGCGAGCTGGGTGACGGTTCGTAGGAAGATTAGCGCCAGACCCCAGTCCGCGGCCAACCTCCAGCCCCTTTCTCTGAACAATAGGTTCGCCCCGCTCAGCGACGCACCCGCCGAGCAGGAGAGGCCGATTCTTGTAATTGGCAGCTCCATAGTTAGGAATGTGGCTCCAGAGACACGAAAGACCACCGTCAAATGCCTTCCAGGGGCCAGGGCTGCGGACATTAGGTCCCATCTGAAGCTTTTGGCCAAGGACAAACGGCGGTATAGCAGGATCGTTATCCATGCTGGTGGCAACGACACCCGGCGACGGCAGTCGGAGGTCACTAAAATTAGCGTAGCTTCGGTGTGTAGGGCTGCCAAAAAGATGTCTGACTCTGTAATTTTTTCTGGTCCCCTGCCTGATCGTACTAGCGATGACATGTACAGCCGTATGCTTTCGTTCCACCTTTGGTTGTCAAGGTGGTGTCCAGAAAACGATGTGGGCTACATTGATAACTGGGGGGCCTTCTGGGGAAAACCTGGACTGTTACGTAGAGACGGCATCCATCCCACCGAGGACGGAGCTTCGCTTCTTTCCAGGAACATTGATAGGGTTATCTCTAGTTCCCCAAAGCCGTGACAACCCAGAGTCCAGCTCAGGGAACCCAGAGTCCAGGTCAAGGAACAGGGACTGCCACCCACCCACTACCCTATAGAGATAGTTTCCCGTCCACTACCCAAAACTAATGAATTAAAAGTTAATGCTACTAGAGCAAAGTATAAAAATCTCATAAAGATAAATAAAACTCGGACTGAACATAAAAACAAATCAATTAAATGTGGTTTACTAAACATAAGATCTCTCCCCTCAAAAACACTCTTGGTAAATGACTTAATTTGTGAAAATAATATTGATTTGTTTTGTCTTGCAGAGACATGGTTGCAGGAAGAGGACCATGTCACAATAAATGAGTCAACTCCCCCTAGCTACTTAAACTTTAGTGTCCCTCGAAGTACTGGTCGAGGAGGTGGAGTAGCAACTATCTTTCATTCCGATTTACTAATTAATCTCCAAAAAAATAATAGTTACAGTTCCTTTGAGCATCTAGTTTTTAGCTTTCCTCATACACATAACAAAGCAGTAAAGCCACTTTTGTTTGTGGTCTTATATCGTCCACCAGGACCTTATTCTCAATTTTTAGATCAGATTTCAGATTTTCTATCTGACTTAGTTTTAAACACTGATAAAGTCATTATAGTCGGAGACTTCAATATTCATGTTGATAATGAAAGTGATAGTCTAAATACAGCTTTTCACACTATCCTAGACTCAATAGGCTTTACTCAAAATGTGCAGGGACCAACACATTCTTGTCACCACACTTTAGATCTTGTGCTGACTTATGGCATTGACTGTGAAGAAATAACAGTCTTTCCACATAACCCTATCCTGTCTGATCATTTCCTTATCACTTTTAAACTTACTCTAATGGATCATATCAAACCTGAAAGAAAACTTCATTATACCAGAACGTTATCAGACAACGCTGTAGCAAATTTTAAAGAAGCTCTTCCAACTTTAATTTCCTCAGTTTATAAATGCAGAACAGAAAACAGTGATTTAACTCGTGACCCCTCACAACTTGACATTTTAGTTCATAGCGTTAATTCCTCCCTGCGTCGGGCAATAGACAAAGTTGCCCCCTTGAAAAGGAAGGTGGCTAGCCATAGAAGATTAACTCCCTGGTTTAATTTAGAGCTACGTACCCTAAAGCAGAATGTTAGAAAACTAGAGAGAAAATGGCGCTCCACGCATTTACATGATTCCTTTTTAATATGGAAAAATAGTTTATTGCTATATAAAAAGAGCCTTCACACAGCTAGAACAGCATATTATTCATCTTTAATCGAGGAGAATAAAAATAATCCTAGGTTTCTTTTTAATACAGTTGCCAAACTCACACAGGATCATAGCTCTATCGAGCCAACCATTCCCCAAGCTCTAAGCAGTGACGACTTCATGCAATTCTTTATAAATAAAATAGACTCCATAAAGAATAAGATAATTGGGAACCTTCCCAATATGCTTGCTTCCTCCTTAGTTAATGAGGCAGCCTCAAAAATGGTGGAACCTAATATATGCTTAAACTGCTTTAATGCAGCCGAACTTTGTGATGTACTAAAATTATTAGCTTCATCTAAACCTTCAACTTGCGTTTTAGACCCAATCCCAACTAAACTCTTAAAAGAAGTTTTCCCTCTGATCGCTGCTCCAATTTTAAATATAATGAATCTATCCTTAGTCAATGGATATGTACCACAGGAGTTTAAGATTGCTGTAATTAAACCTCTACTTAAGAAACCCTCTCTTGATCAAAACGACTTAATTAACTATAGACCGATATCTAATCTTCCCTTCTTATCTAAAATTCTTGAGAAAATAGTTGCACACCAGATATGTGAGCATTTAAACAATAATGAGCTGTTTGAGAAGTTTCAGTCAGGCTTTAGAGCTCATCACAGCACTGAAACAGCTCTGGTGAAGGTTACTAATGATATTCTCATAGCCTCAGACAATGGACTGGTGACCATTCTGGTCCTGTTAGATCTCAGTGCTGCCTTTGACACTGTTGACCACAATATTCTCATAGAAAGGCTTCAAAGTGTCGGTATAATAGGAACAGCACTAGGTTGGTTTAAATCTTATTTGTCTAACAGATTTCAGTTTGTTCAGGTAAACAATAGATCTTCCTCAACCTCAATAGTTACTTGCGGAGTACCACAGGGTTCAGTGCTTGGGCCGATTCTCTTTACTATATATATGCTTCCTATTGGTAAAATAATTAGGCAGCATGGGATAAAATTCCATAGTTACGCAGATGATACACAGCTATATCTATCCATAAATCCTGATGAATCCAATCAGTTAGGTAGACTACAGGCATGTCTGGAAGACATAAAAACTTGGATGACTCTAAACTTCTTGCTTCTAAATTCTGATAAAACAGAAGTTGTCGTCTTTGGACCAGAAGCTCTGAAAAAGAAACTACTTAGTCAGCCCCTTCACCTGGACGGCATTAAATTAGCCTCCAGTAATAAAGCAAAAAACCTCGGTGTCATTTTTGACCAAGATATGTCATTTAGAACTCACATTAAAGAAGTCTGTAGGATTTCCTTTTTTCACCTTAGGAATATTGCAAAAATTAGAACCATCCTGTCCAGGACTGATGCTGAAAAACTAGTCCATGCATTTGTTACTTCAAGGCTGGATTACTGTAACTGTCTATTATCAGGTAGTCCACAGAATACAATTAAAAGTCTACAGTTAGTTCAAAATGCTGCTGCTAGGATTCTGATGAATATTAAAAGAAGAGATCACATTTCCCCTGTTTTAGCTTCTCTTCACTGGCTCCCAGTAAAATCTAGAATAGAATTCAAGATCCTCCTTCTGACATATAAAGCCCTTAATAATCTAGCTCCATCATACATAAGAGACCTGATTGTTCCATATGTTCCTAACAGAGACCTTCGCTCTCAGACTGCAGGTTTACTGGTAGTTCCTAGGATTTCTAAAAGTAGAATGGGTGGCAGATCTTTCAGCTATCAGGCTCCCCTCCTATGGAACCGGCTCCCAGGGTTGGTTCGTGAAGCAGACAATTTGTCTATCTTTAAAACTAGGCTAAAAACTTTCCTCTTTGACAAAGCTTACAGTTAGAGATATGTTTATAGGTAGTTAGAGTCAGGTCAGACAGGTAGATAGGAAGAGACAGGTTAATGTTAGTAGTCAGGCAGAGTGTCAAAAGTTAGGAAGAGATAGGAAGAGGTAGAGTAGCTAGGTAGAGATAGATTAATGTAAGCCAGGTAAAGATCCGGAGCCGGTCGCGGCTTACCGCCGCGGAAGAAATGTGCCCCACAGGGGCCAGCCAGCGCCGGAGAGAGGTCCCTCAAGGGGATCCTCCCGCACAGTGCGGCCGCCCATTACCTGCCGGGTTGAATCCCCCGGGCAGACTGTGCGGACCCCACCCGTTTATCTCTTAAACGTTTCTCGCCCTCTTCAACTCTGTCCTCTCAGTTCTGTCTATTTTTCCTTAAGATAGTTGTCGACTATCGGTCTCGTGCCGGTATTTAGCCTTAGATGGAGTTTACCACCCACTTTGGGCTGCATTCTCAAACAACCCGACTCCGAGAAGACCCCGGCATGACGGGGGCCGTTACCGGCCCTACACCGTCCACGGGTCAGGAGGACTCAGACAGAGTGTTGGTAGCCAGGTCTCCTAGTAGCTAGGAGACAGGTTAATGTTAGTAGCTATGCTGCTTTAGGCTAGGCTGTTGGAGGACATTATTAGGGTCTGTTCCTACTTTCTCTCCTACTTCTCCCCAACTGCATGATGTGCTGTCAATTCAAGCACTAACCTGTTTTCTATTATAGTAGGTGCTCCGGATTAGCCCTGCTTGACGACCCTGACTAAGATGGCATTGCAGTGACGGAAAATTCTCCACGTCCTGCAACAAACTTCTGCATCAGTTCTATTGCTCTTTCTGTGTCTCTGTTATGTATTCTCCAAGCCACAGACGGTCGCGGCAGATAACCGCTTGTGCTGAGCCTGGTTCTGCCGGAGGTTTCTTCCTGTTAAAAGGGAGTTTTTCCTTCCCACTGTCGCTGCATGCTTGCTCAGTATGAGGGATTGCTGAGAATTCCACGACGCAATCTTCTGTGGTTCTGTAATTTCTACACTAAACATTGTATTGTAATAACTCTTTTTGTAAAGTGCCTTGAGATGACATCTGTTGTGAAATGGCGCTATATAAATAAACTGAATTGAATTGAATTAAAACTGGTGGCAGACTCCACCTACAACGGACTTATCTACAAACAGAAGGTTTTGCTATGGGAAATCCACTATCAGCCGCATTATGCAATTTTTTTATGGAACAAAAAGCCATATCGACATTCCTTCCAAACTGTAAAATAAAACTTTGGAAGAGATAGGTAGACGACATATTAGAAATAATACCCAAAGGACAAACAGCAGAACTAACACAATATTTAAACAACCTGGACGAAACTAAAAACATAAAGTTTAAATATGAATAAGAAAAAGACAACAGCCTAACATTTATGGACATGAAAATAACGAGACAGCCGGACGGAACTCTAAAAATAAATACATACAGAAAACCAACACACACGGATCAATACCTGCTATGGACATCAGAACATCCCACAATACACAAAATGTCAGTCATCAGAACTTTATATAATCGAGCTCATATGATAACGATAGAGCAAGACCGTAAAATAGTAGTAAAATAGAGGACCAACACAAAACAAAAAACAAACAAAAACACAAACAACAAACCACCCAAAAGAACAAAAAGTACAGAGAAACCGGAACAAAAACCCGTCATAACTCTCCCTTACATTAAAGGAATAACAGAAAAAATAATAACAGTGATGAAAAAACATAACATCAACACACCAATGAAACCTTACATGACAGTAAAACAAAAACCGGTACACCCAAAAGACAAAATACCATCCGAAGAAAAATGCGGCGTCATCTACGAAATTCCATGCAAACTGTGCAATAAAGCATACATGGTGTCAACTCAACACACGAAAATTAGAACATCAGAAAGAAACAAAAAAAAAAGAGCAACAAAACAAGAGGCAGAAACTACAATAAAAAAATCAGCCGTAACTGACCACTGCACAAGAGAAAAGCATATCATGGACTGGGACAACACAAGGATCATCAACACAGAACAACAAAAATATAAAAGATGGATTAAAGAAGCGATAGAAATAAGAAGACGCGCACATAACACCATGAACCGGGATGATGGAGTCTACTCATTGGACCACAGCTGGGACTGCATCATCACCAGGGAAGAAGCAGGCAGCAGGGGGCGACATCGTCCCCTGCTGCCTACACATAAACGGAGGCAACGACACCAACAAAGATGACAGCTCTGATGAAGGCGGAAGTGTGACGCCGAAACATGTCAGGTAATATTCCTCCTCACCAATCTGAGATATACAAGAACTATAAACAAGATATTTATTTTTAGGGTTATTTTCATGTCCATGAATGTTATGCTGTTGTCTTTTTCTTCTTCATATGTGAACATGATGTTGTTAGTTTCATCCATGCTATTCAGATGTTGTGTTAGTGCTTCTGTTTGTCCTTTGGGTATTATTTCTATTATGTCGTCCAAATAACGTTTCCCAAGTTTTGTTTTGCAGTTTGGGGGGGATGTTGATATCGCTTTCTGTTCCAAGTCTTCCATAAAAAATTCAAATAGGATTTAGGATGACATAGGATGAGTTACAAAATAACTTTTTTTAAAGGCAACATATTTTTTTGTTAAGTATAATAAGAATATGACAATTATCATGTTAAAGCATTCTTTTATTAAAACAATATACATAAGGTGCCAAATTTAAACTGAAAGTGAATTAAGTTGTAGGGATTTATCCACACATCTGGCAGCCAAACATTAACTATTATTATTAATTTTAATCATTTAATTATTAACTATTCATTCCCTATTATTATTCTGTTCCACGTTTCATCACAATAAGCACTGAAGCTATAAACAGTTATTGAAAATCATTTCTTTATTCAATTAATAACAGTTGAAAGACAATGGATTACGTGTTTTTTTTCTCAAATGGCAGACATTAAAAATCCACAATGACGGCAAATTTATACGTATTTGCCTCAGAAGAATATGGGCAATAATAAAATTTGTTCCATTTGCAACCTTTGCTGATTTTTCCCGGTATTTACAGGGAAACTTCCACCTTAATTTAAAGATCAGAGTTGCAATAGAACAGGTTCCTGCAGATAATCTGCTGTTTCAGGTGAACAAATCTCTCTCTGGGAGCACTGGATGCAGAGATAGTGAGAATAATCTGCATTCTGCGCAAAGATGGAGATATTTTCAGACTCTCTCCACACAATGGAAAGTGGGAGTCAACCTAAAAAATATTATATTTTTTACCTATCCACATAAAAAAAAAAAAAAAAAAAATCCACCAGACCCATGACACTTAAATTATTAATCTTTTCCATCTTGAAACGGTACCTGCAACATTGCAGAACGTTTTTGGAGCAGAAAGGATTGTGTAAAAATCTAAAAGTAGCAGCTACTCAGAAAGTAAACATGACAATGTGCCCGGTAGTAGAGGAAAGCTTTCTATATTATCTCTATAATCTGTTTGGATCCATAAATATGATCGCATTTGTAATCTGCAGTACTTTATTTAGAAAAATTGCCTTTAGTTTCGCAAATGACTAGATCATTTTCGGCTCGCACAAAAAGTCGGTCAGAGTCCAAACCACTCACTTCACGGTGCTGTTTGGTGGAGACAAGCTCGTCATAAAAAGTGTCCTGTCCTGCATTCTGACCATGATTCTGACCCTCGCCAGTCCCTGCCTGAAGTTTTCACATCTTGTCCCAACCATGATGACTATGGGGGAAAACCCCTGCCATTTATCAGGAGAATACAATTAAAATTTGGGAGAGGATCATTCTGTCTTCTCCTACAAAACCTGTAATGCTTGCGCTCAAATCTTCTGCTCTCTCTCAAATACTTTCTCTTCTCTCTCAAAACCTGTAATGCTTGCGCTCAAATCTTCTGCTCTCTCTCAAATACTTTCTCTTCTCTCTCAAAACCTGTAATGCTTGCGCTCAGAACTTCTGCTCGTTCTCAGATATTCTCTGTTCTCTCTCAAATTCTTTTTCTTGCTCACAGATTTTCTCCACACTTGCAAACTTTATCTCTACGTAGATCAAAACTGTGCTTATGAACCACTCTTCTCTGCTTGCGGATTCTGTGTGCTCGCTCGCAGATCGAGAAGTGTCGTTGCCTAGCAACTGTTCCAGCCAATAGAATGAGAGTTCTCCTAATATGGTTGCAGCCTGCTTTAGGGTGCGTTTCTTTTGTGCTTTGTGTTGGCCTTGGTTTTGAGAGAGAAGAGAAAATATTTGAGAGAGAGCAGAAGTGAGGACATGAGTGGAATGAGGACACCAATAGCACCAACTAGCTGGAAAACCCCATTTTTACACTCTATGGAAAACAATTTTATCATCTTTTTCTGCGCTTCCCCCAGCACATCGCTGCTGATACAGCGTCCAACGGTGGCGCAACGCTGCAACTTAGTTAAAATAACATCCATATAGCTGGGGGCAGAGCGATATCACGCTGGGGCGGCAAGCAAATTAGCTGAAATTTGAACACAGGAAAAACCATGTATTTGTAGATAGTGTGAAATTCGTATGAACAGGAGTAATTTGTTTGTGACAAATCAAAGGAAAGAGCAAAACGTGTGAAAATAGCAGAAGTAGTTGAAGTCCAAAACACGCACGGAAGCAACCAGAATAATAATAATAATAATAATAATAATAAAGAATAAATAAAAACAAGAATACAATTCACTCGATAAAGAAATAAATAAAATCACAAATGCGCCTCTTGGGTTTCCGTAGTTCAAAGTGATGTGAGCCAATCAAGTCAATTCAAAGAAGGGATGATTGAAATAAAAGCAAGTTTTAAAAATATTTTCTGTCAATTGTAACAAATTCAAAGATTTTATTATAAATCCATATCGGCCAGATGTAACCTTCTTAACATTTTTCCAGATAACTACTGATAAAATAGTTCTTTGTTTTATACAGTGATATATATATAGCTTGATTATAGCTAAACGTCATATTAAAGTTAATTATCTAATATTAATGACTGTTTTCTCATTTTTAATTGTTCAGCTCAGTAATAACATTTTTATGAGGTTCTTCTAGACCTTTGCCATTTTGAAACTGTTTTTCTAAATAAGATGCAGGTGGATTAGTTTAATAAAATTAAAGCCGCAGTTTTTGTAGATTAAACTCATCCATCCATCCGCTCAGTTTAGAGAAATCAACCTAACAGTAGTGATGTATCGTTCGTGAACGACTCGTTCAAAATGAACTAAACTGTTATATGATCCAAGAATAACGAGTCCTCTCAGTGAGCGATTCGTTCATTGTCATGCAGTATCTTCTCTTGCCACATGTCAGCAGCTGCATGAGCTCAGTCAGCAGCAAGACAGGAAACAGAAATGATTCGTTCATGACTCACTCAGCTGCTGCGTCCGTTTTCAGGTCCCGGTTCTTTTGTCATGTGACAGCCAGACCGCTCAGGCTGTGTGTGGCGAGCAGCAAGTACTACAGTTCGCTCACGATTCGTTCATATACGGATCGTGAAGGATCATTCTTACTCATTCGTCACGTGAAAATTATGGCTCAGCTTGCTACGGCCTGTGGAGTGGACAGAGATGAACAAGGAAATGAATGATGTCTGATATCAAATTTTCCTTTATTTGTCATTCGACACCCAATATATATTATTTATTCATTGAATCATAATTATTTAGTGGTCTTCAGTTCTTGTAGAAGTGTTATTGTGTGTATAATGTAAAGTGTGTTATATTTATATCAGCATATTGATTAAATAATAATTATATGATGATGATAATAACAAACATAATCATAATAATAGTATTAATAATAATAATGTCAAATTTTGTACACAATAAACGCACTTATTAATTATTCCTTTCTGTTTTAATTGTATCACTAATTGTCAAAATCAGTTTACACTCACTCTTCCTCAACCCAGCTGTAATGTGACCGACAGTTCGGACTGAACGGATCTCCTCGTTCATCGTTCACAGCTCAGGGTGTACTGTGTGTGGAGTGGTAGATTCGTTCATTTGTCACGTGACACCTACCTAGTCACTGTCGCGTTGTTAAACAATGATGGCAGCGTGGACACAAATAACTTTACTGTGCATGATTAATAAAGTTAGCAAAGCTATACTACTGTGAACTAATGAGCTATTCTCGTGATGTGAGTTTTGTACTCAGGGTTTTTCTTCCAGTCCAGAGCACAAATGTTTTTTTACAGGGTATTTTTCCCTCCACAAATTTAATTATAAACTATAAATATTTCTACTAATGAATATAGTTGCTAAGAGTAACAGGAAGGAGTCGGTAAATGAGTGACTTGAGGTTGTGAATTATGATTCGTTGGAGAACCGCAGCCTTGTTTACTACGACGCCCACAAGAGGGCCACAGCGCCACCTGCTGTTAAAATGAACTAAATGATTCGTTCAATTTAATGTTCGAGAGTAAATGAACCTGGGGTGGCCTATTGGATCCTAGGGGTGAAAACAACCAACAACCAGAAACTAGAGAGGGATTATTTGTCTATCAACACAGCGGATACACGCTCAACCTACACAACTTTTTTTCCCATTGATGTTTGCAGTCACAGTGTTAGCTCATTTGTTAGCCGTCGTAGCTCGCCTGTTATGAAGTTTTTGCTGCAGACTGTTTAATAATCCTTTTAATCTATTCTTCTGATAGCTTGCAATCCAAAGACGTATTATTTCCTTGAAGAGCGAGTCGATGGGAATGTATCCAATTTTCCCGTTCTGTTGTTTTTATCATGGCAGTTTTTGCAACTAAAACGGCACAACACAGACGATCGCATCAGTTTCTGGTGACAACGCAGGAGCCACATAGAAAATACTCTTTTAGACTTTATGAGGCACTGTATAAAATAAAAACTAAGCACATTTCTCATTCAATTTTCCTATTTTTAGTTAGTTTTGTAAGCACTCATTACAGTTTCAGTTCGTTTTTGTTTCATTTCAAATTCTCGTTTTGATTTTTATTTCAGTTAACGTATATGTTTTTTTACTTCTAGTTTTTGTTATTTCGTTCCTTTTCGTTGACGATAATAACACTGTTTTTATCATTTGTAAATGTTGTGGTGAAGCAACATATTTGTTAGCGGGTAATTATTAAATATTTATTAGGCGTTTGTTTTTACAAACTTAATCATCGCTTCTTCTCTTATCTTAAATAGTCAAATTATTTGGAGAAAAGTTTAGTCATAAAATTGCTTAAACCAGTATTTATAAATGAGACGGCTGATATTAGGATTCACCCCGGGAACTTTAACAGACCCTTTGAGTTAAACTCTGGTGTATATCCTGTAGATGTCTCACTTTCTGCTCAGTTTGACACAGAGGTCAGCAGCCTGTCACTTTAAATATGGCCAGGAGTCATATAAACGTAAGCTCTGTTTAAAATATAAAGGTAAATACACAAAGCTGCAGTTGTTCGAAGTGTTTTTTGCTACAACCTTCATTGCAGATGGTCCAGAGAATAATGATTGATTTGATATAGCTTAGTCTTTTTTTTAGGGGTGTATCTCTACACAGAAGTAATGGCTCGGATGTTTTCAGTACCCTTTAAATCAATAAAAATGAATACAATTTTTTTAAGCTTTGATCAGCATTAAGCTATTTATTATGTTCTATAACTCAAAGTTCAAGTATAGAACTGGCTGGAAATTTGATCAGATACATTAAAATAGTACAAGCGGACATAGCCAGAGTAGAAAACAATAGAACGACTTGAAAACAATCAGTGTTAATGTTTAGAAATTTTTAAATAATACTTTATCCATATGTGAGAACAAAACATCCATACAATCGCATTGGAGTTGTTTTAATATGTCTAACTGTGTAACTGTTGGGAAAACCCCTTCTCATCATCCCTCCGACTTGCAGATTCTGGCCTGAATGGATCTACTGGTATCCATGGTGACTTTCCCTGGTTGTTCACAAATATGATTGATGTTTCCATTCAGCTTGACATCGTTTTAGGTGAGTCATTCAGTTCAGTGCAGAGTGCTGTTGAAGGATGTGTTCACTGACAACATTCTGGTTCAGTCCACCTTTTCTACTGTCTTTTTCTAGGTTATCTGGTTATAAAGAGGCTTTTTCTCACTTTCCCAGAAATGGATCACCCTGTTAACGAGAACTGATTTATTCTCCTGTCATAAAGTCCTTGATGTTTTTTTTTATTTTTTCGATTCTAAAATAGTAGACATGTAACTATAAAACAATCTAATTTGACCTAGAAGCAGGTATAAAATCGTTTTTAAAGATGGATGTTTTTGTGCCTCGAAATACATTTAATTTACTGGCACAGTCACATTTTTACATTATAAAAGTTGTTGACCTCTGTTTCAAAACATAGTTTTTTATAATTTTTTTAGTGAAAAAAAGGAACAGAAATTACCAAAGCCCCTCTTTATGGGTTCAATTCAGAAAAAGTCTGCTAGAACGATTTAAGTCATAATAAATCATAAAGTCAGCAGGTTTGTTTCTTACTATGAAGAAGGAAGTATGAGATTTATTCCATTGTTATTTATTTATTTTATTTTCTATTGATTTCTATAGATCGGGCGCGTTGGCTTCTTGTCCAGGGGTTTTAGTGGAACGGACCAACAGGTTTCTAACCAACAGAGGTCAGCAGGTCAACAGAACCTCCCTCTGTTTAGAGTGTGAGGAATATTGATCCAGATCAGGTAACAGGCCCACAGACGACTCCACGGTCTTAGCGCCAACACTTCTCTGCTCATTGAGGAGTCAAAGGTCAGATTCCCCGTTTGGGGGTGTGGAATTGAATGCTGTTCGCGGTTAAATGAGAAGAGGCTGCAATTCTCCTGGCAAACATGGAGTCTGGGGGACTGAGGGGGGATTTGGTTTCCTTCTCTGCACCTGCCGCTGTTTGATTCTTGAACAAACTCACTGCTAAAGATTCCCATCGAAGTTCTCGTGCTGAAACTCCAGAAAAGAGTACACCTTTGAGGACGGGAACATCTGTTGGGGTCGTGACACTAATGAAATGGCGAGGACACATCACGGAGGAGATGGTGCTCTGCTCAGATTCAAAAACAACACAGTGGTGGTAGCTATGGCTGGGTGGTATGGCAAAACTTTGATATCACGGTATTTAAAAAAAATATATCGGTATTACGGTATTTTAAAGTATTTTTTCCATACAGGACCTTTAATTCCCATATTATCTTATGTTAAAAAATGTATATCCTATCTTGGCTTTAAATAGCTCATTCTACTATCATATGGACTGTTTCATGTTTTTTCTAGACAAAGGTAAATGCTATGAAAAGAATTAAAATGATTAGGATTCTAGTCAAAATAGACATTCTTGATCCTCTAAGGCTGAAAGCATACTTTTATTTATTTTTTTGTCGTGTTGACAAGCAGCTGGCTGCATCTTGTACTTGCTTTGAATATAGTACTGGATAGTTCCGCTAGGGGGCAGAATACAGAACTCCGTACAGAACTCAGAGTGCCGAAGAAGAAAAAAAAACATGGCGACCATAGGAGATTATTAGCTGGTTAATATTCAGGAAAAAACAGAAAAAAAGACGGCAGCAGTATCGTAGATGGTATGTAAAATATTTTTACCGCTATTGTTGATTTCTTTCCTACGGCTTTTGTTGACCCCCTGTACCTACAAACGGTCAAATAGCGCTCTACACGCCCTCTACTGGTTACTCACAATATCACTTGTATAAAATATGCTGTTTGGTTCACTTCTGATATTTTAAGCCGATAAACTTTTAAACTACAGTCATGACTCCACTTTTTGGAATTACTTCCTCTGGATCAGTATTGTGTGCTTTGCTCTGACAGTTTCCACGGGAGGCATAACTGCATTGCACTTTAGCCAGCAACAGATCTGACTGTCATTAAATCCGGCCTCCCGGCGTTACGGAGCAACGCTTTTTAATGTCATTTGGTTACGAACTAGGGCTGCCACAAACGATTATTATGATCGTCTATTATTTCGACTAATCGGATCACCCATAAATTGTATCTAATTCGGATTCCCACTGCTGCGCGTGTTCATCAGGGGCATAGAGGCAGACAGAGCCATAGACATGAAGTATATAGAGAGCAGTGAGCGGTACAACTGCAGTTTTAAGGGAAAAACAAAGCTTTTTTTAAAAGTTTTCAAAGTTTGATGTTGACAGTTCTGGTTGTCGACATTGTTGTGACGAATCGACTAATCGTGGCAGCCCTGTTACCAAGCCCGTTAGCGTCTTTTGCTGTTAGCACCCACAGATGTTTCGCTGCCGAGGGACCCCGCTTAGCTGCCCTCGTTGGTGCCGTACTCTAAACTTAGTGATAAAGTATCAAGAGACTGGACATCTGACTGTAATTTTGTGTTAAAAAAATGTTTAGTCTAGGAATTAGTGACGTTTGCGTTGTTTTGCAAGAGCTGCTTGAAGCTTAACAAAAGGAGCTCGCCCACATAAATAAAGCTAATAATCTATTTTTTGTTTTAATGCATACAAAACATAACTGTTAGACCAGCAGTGTGCTGTAACCCCGCCCACCTCACCTGGATAACCTATGCAACATCCTGTCAGCTGATCAGGTAACTGTTCAACACCAGCTTAACTTGTTTCCACTGTTGACACAAACAGTAGGGCAGTCTCAAATACTCATTCCAATTATTTAAACTGTTTTGTATTGTATTATAGCCTCTTGAGATCCGACCCATTCTGTTATTCTGCCATCATTTTGTTCTTTGTAGTGGACATCTTGTTCACCTCTATCTTCTTTTACCATTTGGAGTTATTCTCATTCAAAATGGTTGACTACCAACAACACATATTATAGAAAGATTAAAAAAAAAAGCCAAATAATCTTAATCAATTGCTTTTTTTACAACGATAATTATATATATATTCTTGTTTATTAACGAGTACATAGAAAAATTTTGACTTCTGAAAGTAGCCCAATGATTTAACTGCTGCAATCACAGTGCTTTTATGAATGTCTATCGTTGAGAACACCAGGACACCTTTAGTGAATTTAATTACTTCATCATTGTGGGAGTAATACACGAAGCAGAAAAGATTCTCTACAAGATAGATGAGGGAGGTTTAGATTTGGATCTTTCATATGTGAAAAATGATGATGAAAAATTATTAGGCCGTGATTGACTAACATAATGAAGATGGAGAGGAAGAAGTTGCAGGAGAATCTGATGAACGGGACGCACGTGGAACCAAAGAAGGAACAGGAATTTCGCTCCTGATTTGTGGGAAAGAAAAAGCTAACGAAAACTTTTGGTTTTTTGATCAAATTGAATATTTTTGAGTTAATGTTATCAGATGCTGTCATCTTTAGTTTTAAATTAAGTTGTATTCAGACATGAATTATCCTGTTGTCTACCACAGCGGGCATGCTATAAAACTAAAATTCAGTTTAAAAAAAATGTAAAAAAGTTGTTCTATTTGGCCTAAATCGATGAGAAATCACGTAAGAACAGAAAATGGAGAAAAAAAAAACTCTTTACTGTGGTTCTCAGGAAGATACAGTTTTATTTTATCTGAGAACATTTCCTGTACAGTTTGATTTTTAACTGTACATTAAATTAAATCTTTTTCCCCCACCCGTTGCCTACTGTAACTGAACCAAAAAATAACAGAATCGTGAAACCAAAACCAAGCTGATTCAGCCCTTGTAGAGACGAGTGTAAGACTGCTGCTGTATCAGGGGCTGAACACAAATACACCCCACACTTTTCAGCCTATTTATTAAAGAAATATGCTTAAAACCCTGCAGCAATTTCCTTCCACTTCACAATGATGTGTCTATTTATGTGTGACACATAAAATCTATTGAAGTTTGGGGTTTTTAATGGGGAAAAAAGGTTGAAATGTCTATTTTTCTGAAGGCAGGGTGTGTTTTTTTGGTTCATCTCTGTCTCCCAGAGTTAACAGGTCGGGTGTGAAGCCGAGCAGACATCTGAACAGAAATGAGCTGCAAAGAAGCTGCAGGGGAGCGGTGAAGGAGTTGAAGATCAGCATTGGAGTTATTTTAGAGCCATAGAGCGGATGATAGTTCCTCATCTCTTAGCGTAAACATGGCTGCCCCCTGGCTCTGCCCACCCACACGGACAGCAGAAATAACACTACAGCAGGCCCACATCCACGCACACAAGAGCTCTTTTGTGAGTCTCTGCCCACACATTCCACTTTCTTACACGGCAAATCCGTTTCAGGAAAGCAGAGGGGGTCAGAGGTCACATCGGGAATCTATTATCGGCCACTGTGCGTTTAGCTGCTGGTTCTCAGCGGATCCATAACGTCCTGAAGATGAAGCCCGCCTTTGCATCGGTGGAAGGTTACAGAGCCGACGATCAATGTGATGACTAAACAACGGCTCGGCCAGGAGCTCAAACAGTCCTGACTTTGAAAACTTTCCTGCACAAAACTTCCTCCAGCTCACCAAGCAGTTTCAAGATGCTTCGCTTGGGATATTTTCTGTAAAACTTGTTCAGCAAAGGAAAACTCTTTTATTGCGGCGTGAAGTGGGTAGAACATGAAACCCCACAGCCGCCATTGCACCCTTCATGTCTCTGCAGAGCGTAAAAAGTCCCCTTTGGGACATAAAAACGCTTCTTTTATTCTGTTTATCACTTTATTCCAGCCCACCAACTAAAGCAATATAAAGACAGCGCCCTCGTCTGGAGGAACACACCAAGCTGAAATGCTGCTTTACTGACCCAGAAATCATTAAAGTAAGCGCTGCTCTGCTGGATTATGTACTTATTAAACAAGTCCGACCAGGTCCAAACATCTAGTCACAATGACACTCAGGTTGTTAAAGGGTTACAGCACAGTTTTCCAACATACTCATCTTTTTTTTCTCCTCACATGGATTCGACAAAGTACCAGATATTTTCTTCATCGACGTTGGTACTTGTTGATTTTAATATTTTTATTTTGAATGTTTTTATATTCTTTATTTCAAATGTTAATATTTTATGCATGCCGGGCCAATGAGGAGCCACCAAAATGAGTGTATGGCGCTGAGCCCGTACCCTGAGCAGGGTCGGGGGTATCAGGGCCACTGGGGGAAACGCATAAAGCAGGTCCCGTGGCCAATCGTGCGCCAGCGCATCCAGGCCGAGGGCACTGAGCGTTCTTCCCTGGAGGCAAACAGATCCACCCCTGCCTGGCCAAAACGGATCAAGATCTGCTCCACTATAGCTGGATGCAGTGTCCAGTCCCCGTACTGGGGTGTTCCCCTGAACAACAGGTCCGCTCCCTGATTAAGGACACCCGAAACGTGGGTGCCTCTGATCGAAAGTAAACGTCTGCTGCACCACAGGATAAGTCTGCGTGCCGACATGTATAACCGGCGGGAGCGCAGCCCCCCCCCCGGTGAATTATGTAGGCCACTGTGGTGGTGTTGTCCGTTCTCACCAGAACATGGTGGCAGGCGAGGAACGGGTGTAAATGCCTCAGGACTAGGAAGACTGTGAGGAGCTCCAAATAATTTATGTGTGCTCCCTGGAGCTCTCTGCCCCACACGCCTAGTACATAACGGCCATCGAGGAGTCCAGACAGACTCACATCTAGAGAGATCACTGTTTGTGTGTGAGACGCAGCCTCCTCCTTGGACCGAGCCAGTAGGAGCCAATCGTACAAATACGTAGCCAAGCGGATGCCATCCTCCTCAATGGAGCGATTGCTGCCTCCGTGCACTACACAAACACCCTGTATGGAGACCGAAGAGGAGTACGGTGTATTCGTAACAGATTCCCCGAAAGGCAAACCTCAGATATTTCCTGTGTGGGGGGTACACTGGAATATGAAAGTACGCGTCTTTCAGATCCAGGATCTGGCGAATTTCGCTCCCTCCCCAATTTGGGGACCAGAAAATACCTGGAGTAGAAGCCGCTCTGAGCCTGATCGGAAGGTACTACGCATATCGCTCGTTTCTCCAGCAGGGAGGAAATCTCCTCCTGGAGGAGGCGAGCTGAAGGTCCCTGAGCGTGAGAGGGGACTATGCTAGAGAAGCGAGGAGGAACTGAGGCGAACTGAAGCCTGTAACCTCTCGAAATAGTCTTTAACACCCAATCTGAAGCCGAAATCACTGCCCATTCCTGCATATGCGTAGGAAGCGGGGACAAGGCTTTCACAGCTGCCACACACGGAGCAACGGCGCCCTCTAGTGGATGCAGCGGGGAGACGTCACCGTCTCTCACTGCGCATGCAGTGAGCGGATCCGAACACGCCGTCAGCACTTAGCGCAGCGAAGGCCCCTATACACGAGGGAACCCTGCAGGTTGCCGGAACAGCCACAAGGTGGCAGTCCGGTACCACACTGTCCATATTTAATGATTTTTGCTGTGCCCTCGACTTCTTGTCTGGATGCGCCAGCGAAACATTTATTAAGTGCAAACAGTGCTGTGTTTGAACATGATGTTAGTGCTTGTGACGTTTTGGAGGAACCGGTGAGACCGGTCCGACGTCGTAACACCGACCCGTATCTGGCGGGGGTCCCACAGCGAGGGCCCGAGCGAGCACTCCGAAAAGGCCGAACAGGTGGAGCTGGTGAACGGGGAACTTCCAGCTGTGTCACCAGAGGAGAAGGGAGGCTGTCAGGTTGCCCTCTTCTTCTTCCTGGCCTGCTGACTGCCTGGCCAAGCAGGTTGTCCCGCTGGGGTGGGGGCAGTAGGAGTCTCGGATCTCCGTGGCCAAGTTGGTCGTCCTACCCGACCGGGCGGGGTCGGCTGGATCGGCTGAGGCTTTGGTCGTTTCGGGATCCGGAACTGAGGCAGAGCCCAAGCGTTAGTCTGGGAGAAAGACTGGTGCGGGGCCGCCTGGGGAGGAGGATCGGCTTTTCTGGGGAGGCAGAGCTGGAGGGCTTCGCCTTCCTTTTCTTCATCTCACGCCGCTCCTGCATGGATGCCAGAGCGGATCCGAACAGGCCGTCAGGCACAATCAGCATTACCAGAATTTCCTCTTTCTCCCTGTCGGGAAGGTTGGTGAGGTTGAGCCATCGCGCTCGTTCCTGCAGAACCATCATTTCCATTGCTTTGCCCCTGACCTGGACAGCACAGCGCTGAATGCGCAGGCAGATGTCCGTCAACACGGTGATCTCCTCCCACACGTCAGGGTCCGGCTTTGCAGCCATGTCTTCACATAGCTCCGCTTGGTAAGCTGAGAGCATGGAGGTGACATTCAGAGCCCTGATAGAAAGCGCAGCCGCATAATAAGCCTTCTCGTTAAGCGCCGACTAGAAGCGGTCCGCTTTTGAAGGCAGTGGGGGAGGTCTGGAGGATGTCGCCGACAGACGCAGGTGCAGGTGCACTGCAACCAGCGGCTCCATGGGCGGCATCGGAAGCATGCCAGCCTTCTCCATCGCTTCAAAATCCAGAGAGGAGGCCCCTTGGGTCTTTCCACTGAACAGGCGGTGGCTCCAGGTTTTCACCTCCTCTAGGAGCTCCGGGAAGACGGGAAGGAGCGGCTTTTCAGCCCTCTTAGACTGAAGCAGCTTCTTTCCCTCATAGCGGTATCTGACGGTCTCAGTCACGACGGTGGGCCATGGGATGTTCAGCCTTGAAGCAGCGCGTTTGCACACTGACTGCATGTCCAGCAGTGCGGCTAGGGAGACCGCTCCATCCCGGGGTGAGGACGAGGCACCGGGCTGTGCAGCCTGAGCGGCGGGAAGGAAGACATCCTCCTCCTCGTCATCCTCTGAAATGAGGAGTTCGTCTGTTTCCTCAAGCTCGTCCTCGTAGTCCAACTCCAGGACATCCTCCACAGGCTGGTCCGCATTGGCCATGTCGAGCTGGGAACCCCAGCCGGACGCAGCGTACGATTCCAGCTCCAGGAGGGCATGACTGTCGGCACACGCGGGCGGTGGTCCGGTTGTCGGCAGGTAAGGGTCCCTCCCTGAATGGGCTAGCTTGGCATGCTAGCCATCGACGGAGGCTCTTCAATGTAAAGCGCGCACAGTGCTCGCATGACCCGGGATGATCTATTGCCAGCCGGGCGTGTTCCAGCTGAGGCAACACGGGCAGACCTGGTGTGGATCCTTGCTCGAAATCTTATTACTACAGGTGCAGAGGCGAGCCGCTGTGCCCTCCTCTTCTCTGGTGTGAGAAGCGATGTCCGTGGTGGTAAACTGGTGTGTTTAGCCGAGGGACGGGGACGCGCGCCGAAAAACAAGACAGTTTCACTGGTGTGTGGAGACTGTTAAGTGTGCCCCAACCTTTGGTGAAGGTCAGGACGGAAAGATCTAGTTGGTGTTTGGCGACGGAGAAAACGTAACTGGCTCCGGTCTATGAACAGTTAAGCTAGATAGCTAGTGGGCGATAAGCTACTTCCAGAAGCTAGAAGAGGTGATTGAACGGTGCTCCGTAGGCACGCATGCCTCTTATAGAGGTATGTGACGTGGACGCCACAATCACCAGCCAATTAGGATTGGTGTAATGAAATAAGTGCTTCTGAGGAAACCGCAGAGGGGCGTATCCCATAGTCAGACATCGAAATGAATGTTATGAAAGAGAACCTGTCTTTAATTTGATAGCATTTTCTTGTGTGGTAGAAGTATCGTAGCATTTGTACTAGTATCTAAAAGTACACAGATCCATGTATCGGTATCGGTTTGAAAAAAGTGGAATTGTTACATCTCTGTTTTATTTTTTATTATTTCTGTTCATTTATTATTTATTTATTCATTTATTTATATTTCACCATTTTATTTTTCAATCTTTATTTCAAAGGATAAAATAGTTTTTTTGAATTAACGTTTTCGTTGTTATTTACCAAAAAGTCAATTAATTTAACAAATATTTAGTGTTTTAAAGCCTGTAATGAGAAGAAGAAAAATTCGGCCCAACTGTAATGGAGATTAAAGAAGCAACGTGCAAGAATTACTGCCATCTAGTGGCTGTTTTCTGCAGCTCTTGAAGCTCAAATTTCATGAAATAAAGCCTTGAAAATGCCCTCCCTCTTCAATTTATCTGAGCATTACTTAGTGGTCAGATAATCCCAGTTAGCAATAACCTCCTGTCCTTGGTTGTGGGTCAGAACAGTCATTTTATCCTAAATCTAGCTAAAGATCAAGGTTAAGCCAACTCCCTTTGCCAGAGTCCTAAATGGAAATTTATCTGGACTGGTGGGAAGCCTCAGCCCGTCGGGATAAATGGCAAGATGTCAGTCGGAATATGGATCCTGTTTGTGGTGCAATGTTTCTTTAAAAGGATGTGTCCATTCTGGTTAAAAAACCAATTAAGACGATACGAGGAGACACAGAAGCCCTGCAGGGGATGAGAGGAGGACGGCTAAGATAAATGATGCTACCACTTTGTTGAGCATGGAGGCAGGCGGGGTTACTTGATGTGTGAAGATTGGATCTGCGGGGTTTTTTTCATTGGCGTGCCAGCCGAGTCACAGCGAGGAAGACAGGAGCGTTGAAGACAAGCTGGAATGGCAAGGTGGTGCAGTGGCCTAGTCCAAGTCCAAACCTCAACATAGCTGGAATGCTGTAAATGTGGTTTAGACGAGAAGGAACCGACAGAACACGTTAATGCTGCTGCAGCTGGTTTGACAGGCTGCTGAATAATAGGGCGTACTTACGTCTCTAATTGATTTTATCGCAGTGTTTCCCACACATGGACCAATGTGCGGCAGTTCGTCAAAGATTAAACTCCAACTCCCACAGCTTAAAAAAAAAACAAAATCAGCACCGACCATCACACATTAGGTTTCGTTTTTCTTTTTTACGTTATTTGACACACACCTCCAATAATACCTGACTGCAGCTGCAACACCTCCGCCTCTTCCTCTCTCTTTCTCAGACAGCTTGGGATGTGTCGTCTCTGTGACAGCAGGGGCATATTTCTGCAGACAATTTGCCCAATGTTTCTGATTCCCTTCATAGTAGCGCTGTCTGGATGTACTCCTCAGCCAAGCGCAAGCTGCTATGCATTCTTAAGCAGTTTTTTTTCCGGGTTAAGAGGAGGAAAGTGGGGGGAACCATAAGACGCTGAATACATGGGCATACTTGCCAACCCTCCCGAGTTTCCCGGGAGAGTCCCGAATTTCAGTGCCCCTCCAAAAAATCTCCTGACATCTGATGTCGCTTATCATGTTTACTCACCTTTTCTTGTGTGAGAGGGATGGAGAATAAAACATATTTTATATGCATTTTGCCAAGGAAGGTAACCACGACTCTCTGATCTGTTATTAATTGTAGTTTCTTTCAAAATTAAGATGTAATCTACAGGTTGACTGTTATTGACAAAATGACAGAGGATGAGATAAACGGCTCGGTGAGTTCAACATGTTGAGGGACGGTCGGCGTGGAACGGTGCGCCAACAATCCCGGTTTCGGTAGCTTGGTTTCAGTTTCACGGTTAGGTTCATTTTTGGTTCCAGTGTTGTAATGGTGGTGCTACAGCCAATTACTTAAACAGACATAGAATCTGCTTATCTGTAGCTTAATGCCTTTGAAAAGTGTAAATCAAAAAGAAATGCACGTTTCATCTTTGACCTCAACAGTCCAACTCATTGTCAATACTTCAACTGAAGTATTGACAATGTCTCCATAAAAAAAAAGTAAATAATAATAATTCTTGCCACTTTCAAGTCAACTTTTCAAAATATTTTGGACCCATTTGGAGTCCTTCAGAAGAAGTTTATAACCAGTTGTGATCAGCATATACCCGGTATATACAGCAATCCTAAAGTTAAATTAACTACTTTTTAATACGTTTTTTACTACCTTCAGAATTTTCTTTTTAAGCCATCACGTCACTGAAATGCAAATGTTAAGCGACTTCTCTATTATTTACACAGATTTTGACATATATAACATTCAAAAAGAGTAGATTTAGAGAATCAAAAATGATGCATTACAAACTGGCATGTTCTATGAACGGTTACTGATTAACAAACTGCCATCCACTACATGAACTGGTGAGCTATTGTTTGCACTACCCAAGTATCTTGATTGGAAACGGTCATCCTCCCAATATCATACATGAATATCAAGCTATTTTTTTCTTTGATGCCTGATTGAGGCTCTCATCAAACATCAACACCAATGGCCCAGCCTTGTTGATGCCATCAACAAGCTGTTTTAAAAATAAAAAAATAAAAAAATACCTAATTAGACATGCTTATGGTTAACCGATACCATTATTGCCAATACTATTATTAAATGTTTTTATCCTAAATTGTTGTTTTTAATCAAGTGCTATCGTTCGTTTTATAAATGTTTGTTTGTGCTTTCTCTTACTGATTCTGTTTTCCATTTTCACATTTCTGTAATCATGTAAAGCATCTTGAATTGCCTTGTGTGGAAAGTGTGCTATACAAATAAAACGTTGCTACCTTGTTTTTTGAAGAATGATGCTAATGCAAATCTGATGATGTACCCGGTTTTGCCTTTACCACACGTGAGTGACTTTGCCATGTCAGAGTCGGTAAACATTTCTTTTAACAGCTCCGAAATTCTTTCATTGGAGTCCAATAAGTGTTGTTTAACAGCAGTGTTCACACCACAGACCCTCCGCACAAAGTGTTGGTGTGGCGCCCATGGCCACCCGGAGGTCAGATGTTGATGGAGCCGTTGCGCTTTCCAGTAGGCCTACCGTGGCACTAATTTGCAGCAGTGGTGGTGAAGGTGCAGCCGCACAGACAGCTGAGAGTGGTCGAATGTATTGCTTTCTCAGAGCACGCATTCCATTTTTATGTTTAGTGGATTGCATATGCGCCCGAAGTGAGCTAGCTCCCATCCAGTTGAGGTTATTTTGTTACTCACCAAACAATAAGCCAACCAATTATTCCCTACTACAGGCCTGAGCCAGTCCTTAAACGCTAGGTCGCTCACCCAGCTAGCAGAAAACGGGGATTTGCCCATAAAGACGACGATGGTTGTCCAGTTGTTGAAAATATGCCTTTGAGGCAAGTCTAAACTAAAACGTAAGACAGCCAATTCTGTTGAGCGCATGGACAGTTCAGCGCGAAGTGTTCTGAGATGATGCCGAACGATCACTGAATATGGCATCAGCATTTCGAGACGGAAACGAAAGATCTTTGATAATGGGGGGTATATAAGAGGGGCGGTCTCAGCCACATCTCCGTAGCGAGGGACCGTGAACTGTCTGCAGCACAATCGGCAATCAGCAAACCTAAGTGCTCCGTTATGCGGGTGGTTACCCCTACTTGCTGATATTTGCTCATTACCCATGAAAAAGGGAATAACTGATATCAGTAAATACAAAATAAAATCTGGGATAAGAGTTCATTTTTAATGGAATAATTGTGATGGTGTGTGTTTTTTTTTTTTTTTTTTTTTTTATTTGCACATCCCTGAATGATTTTCTCATCATGCTTTGATACTTTATACTACGGCCCGACCGATATGGATTTTTGGGGTCCGATACTGATACCAATATACAACAATAGCAAAGGCTGATAGCCGATATAATGGCCGATAAATTCCAAAAAAAAAAAAAGAAAAAAGAAAAGGTACTTTAAGTTTAAACCCCGCCTTCTCTGTCCATTTTGATGCTCACAAATGTCTCCTTGGTCTATTCTGCACATTCTGTATATATTTTTAAATATTTGTAATTATTTAGACATCTTTAAGTATCCTGCTCTGTAGCACATTACAACCTGCCGATTTATCTGTATTTTTGATCTTAATAACGGTACAGTTCTCTGTTTTTGTAACTACGTCCATAATGTTGTTGTTTTTTTCTGGACTCTTAAATTGTGTTCTGTTCCACCTTTTTCTGCTGTTACAACTGAATTTCTAAAGCCACGAGGCAAACATTAAGCTTATGAAGGAAGGGGGGGGGGGGGGGGCACAATTTTTATCATTGCTTATTTCACAGTTCACCACTGACAACAAATAGAGCGGCGTGTATGTTGAGCTCGTCTACTAACTGAGACATGAAATTATGAATCTGGCGCCATCTGCTGGATAAGTAGCTCAATTGCATTTTTTTCCGTCCCCCTCAAAAAAAAAAAAGTATTATCTGCTTTTTTTAACTACCGATAACCGATATCATTCATGACCCCTATATCGGCCGACAATATCGACCGGCCGATATATCGGTCCGGCCCTACTTTATACCTTCGGCATCTCTCGGCAACACACATTTTCTGTTGCGGACAATGACGTACAGTGGCCGCAGGTGCTCCTGTCGAGGCAGAGTCACACGAAATTACTCGAGCTAATCTATATTTAGCATTAGATTTGGGCAATAACAATGTACCACTCAGAGATGGTGCTCATTCTATGCCACAATGCCGCTACAGGCTCGACCTGGTCCGCCAGGCATTTTGAGCCATTTTTCTAAAATAATGTGGGCGGGTTTATACCCTGGTAGGGGGGTGAATTACTCTTTAAGAATACAGAGTTCCAATCAGAATAAGACAACTGATAGTCTCAAAAAATAATACCTAATTTGGAAAAAATAATACCTATAAAGACCACATTTAACACTTTTATTGGCCTTAAATTTGACAATTTTGATTGATCACTTTTTAATACTTTTTAATACTCCACGGGCACCCTGATATATCCATATAATGGGAGTGCTTCTTCTGAATAAGGTGTAATTAGGTGTCCACAGCCTGCAAGACAACCCCTGCAGGCAACGTAGTACAACTCCAAGGGGAATAGTAGTAGCTATGAATGACAAAACATTGGTTAAACCAAGAGTTTTGTGGCAGATTATGCATTATTTAGAGGCAGCACTTCGCCTGCGGTCATGGCTCCCATTATATGGATATGATCATGACTGGATATTAACTTCTCCTGAAAGACTCAGAATTGCTCCAAGCTTGTCTGGGTGGGAAATTGAATGTAATTTATACTCTAAATAATGTCCAGGCTGAAAAAAACCTGAACTTTCCCAATTCAGAGGCCAGGTCGAAATGACCCTCAGCTGTGGAAACCTCCCAATCCAGATGTTTCCAGTCTGCTGTTTCTCATCACACAGTTCATACGAAGTAAAAAAGTATAAAAAGCTAGCATAATGGGCTGCAGGTGCACTGGTTGTATGTCCAGAGGGATGTATGTTTGAAAAATTTGAGCAGTTTAAGGCTGCATCTCACTTACAGAAGTCCACCTGTTTTTAGTTAACTGTTGGAGTTCTGTGGTTTTGTCGCCATTTACAGGATCTAGAGAGATTTGACCTAAAGTCGAAGGTCACAGAGCGACCGATGGATCAGTAAAGACTGACGCGTTAGTGGTAACCCCGCAACGCCTTGGAGTAAAAGAGAGGGGAGATGAAGCATGCAGCGAAGCTCTGATGACCTTGTTGTGCTCCCTGAGCTTCAGCGTGAAGATGAAAAACTACATTCAGCATTTTCCTTCTCCGATCTGTCCTCATAGGAGCCTTCCTACCGGAGGAACCTGTTGCAGGCCACATCGGAATATTTTCAAGAGCTGGGGTGTTTCAACCTGGGAGAAAACAAGGAGCATACATCTAGAGTCCTTCCTGGTCCTTCAGCACTGTAAGCCAAGCAGACCAGGGAGTTGAAACTTTTAACCCTCCTCCCTTTGCTGCTTCCAACCAAAGCCACAATCTCTCCCAAAGTCCCCGAACTCATCCCAAAATCCGTCTCATCTCTGCTCCTGCCTGGTTTTATGTAAATCATATTTAAAGGCAGAGTGTGTAATTTTCGGCCAGTAGGGGGCAGTGCATACCTAAATTATCACAAGCATGCGGTGTCTGTGTCTTCGAGTAAGAAACTCAACAACGGAGGTCCAACTAGTGCTGTTTTCAAACGCTCAATTCCCTGAAAATGATCTATTTGCAGCAACATGACGAGCACATCAGTCTCTCTTTCATCGCTTAGAACTAGCGAAGAGGTAAAAATGTATTTATGGCGAAACTTTTCTGCATTTTGAGCGGAAATCAATGTTTTAATAGCGGGCTTGTTCCGTGCGCTTTGTCCGTCCGGGCTCTTGTAGAAGTAAAGACGTCATCTAATATGGCTTTCCCCTGAAAAGAGGACCTGCGCCTATGTATTTTAAAACTGATTTTTAAAGTCATATTTTACAATATTGCCAATCTTTTGCAATTAATATGCTTTACGTAATTATTAATACATAATATTTTAATTGCTATTTTCAAAGATGTACGGCAAAAACTACACATTGTCACTTTAAAGGTAGTTTTAGAGATTCGTTTTTAATTTCTTAACAGGATTTTAAATTATTCCATTATTTTATTGTCCTTTGGTTTTATGTAGGTGGATTAAGTATTTTTTTTTAAATCAGATTTTTGTTGTTCACCATCAAAATAAACAAATTTAAATTTTTTCTTAAAGCCTGTAATGGGTTGAAGAATTCAGCCCAGCTGAGATTAAAGGATGTTTGTGCGATTGGGAAACAAATAACCATGTTTATATCTCCAGTAGAAAGTTCTGTCTAACCACCATTTCTCTTGGTTTTCACATGTTTGTTTGACCTTTTATACATTCTATACGCATGAAACCAGAAGAAGATGTTGGATAAATAACTAGAGGAGAGAAAAGTGCTGAGAGGCGCCGGCTTTTTCAGGGAGCTTCGGGATTTCGCTTGCAGACCCGAGCGATTCCTCACCCCCGCTGTCAGCGACCAGAGGACAACAGAGAGGTGGGAGCAGAGCGGAGACGGCGAGAAGACTGAGTGGAGGTAGATGATTAAGTATAGCTGCGACTTAATTTCCCCGGCAGAGCTCCATTTCTTCCCCGTCGCCGGCAGCAGATTCATCTCTCTGACAGCGGAGGAGGCCCGCGTTGTTGTTTGTGAGGTCGGAGCGAGCAGATATGGCGAGGAAGACGAGGAGCAGACATCCATTAATGAGAGCTTCTCACTGTACCAATCTCATGTTGTCTCTTTCCATCTCCGTCCGTCACTTTCCCCTACTCCTTTCATCTTCTCCACTCGTTTCTACGCCCGTCATAACAAACGTAGTCTGTGGCTCATCGTTTACCCTCCAGGAAGAAGATGGAGAAGCCCTGCACACGTTCAGGTCTCCAGGAACTGAAGCTGATCACAGGTCAGGGGTCACAATTGGAGCGAGACGGCCTAATCCCTCCTCGTTTGAATGTCAGCCGCGATGGCCAATCAGCTCTCAAGCAGGGCTGCCACAAACAATTATTTTGATCATTGGCTAACAATTACTTTGCCGATTAGTCAACTAATCGGATCACTTGTAAATTGTATGCTAATACAGCAGCACACAGCAGCTCTAATATAAATATTGTTACTTTTTTTTTTAAAGTCTACATTTTGTCGCTAGTTGCATTTTTTTGAAAAACAATAGCTAGATGAGTCTAAACAAAACTGCCAAGGTAATCTTGCTTTGAAAATTATAGACCAGTTGTTTTTGCAAGTGTAGTGTCCAAAGTGTTACAGTAAAACATATTTTACTGGAAAGACTTCAAGAGAAATATAGTAACAACCGATAATCAGTTTGCCTATAAAAGCAAGCTTAGCACTTAGTAAATAAAAGAGACAGAGTACGTCGGTAAATTGGACAACAGGGAGGTACTGCCATATTTAATGAGGATTATGCATTTTTGGTAATCTCGTAATGTAGGTTAAGTGGGGTACGGAGGTTTGTGCACTTTTTTCTGTCTAATGGTTCTATCACCTGTTCTTTTTAACTTCTATGGAATTAACTGCCTGTAAAACTGGGTGTATGGTGGGCAATCTGAATCATTATTTGTGTGAAGACGACTTGGGTCCTCCTGTCTCCTTACAGTGCTGGCCTGCAGCAGCTACTGGGCCTGTGTTATGTATGGCATCCAGTTTGGCATCATGTGTAATCCTTAAAAACTAAAGATGATCAGAACATGAATTACCCTTCTTTTTATTTAGCGGTGTGTGGGTACAGTGAAATATCTTGTCCACATTCTTAAGAGTGATTTGGATAGCGATAATGATGATGATGAGAAGAGACAGTACAGTAAGTTGTATATGGAAGCAAATACTGTGGCACATAAATAAGCTATATATTGCATGTACTGCGAGTGCACATGCTCACAAATGCGGCCTGGACCCCCGCTCACGGCTTGAGTAACTCAACGAAAGCCGGTTGACTGTAAACAGTGTATACTTGCGTGTGTTTTTGTTAATAAGGAGCCTATTAAAGCCACTTAAAGGTTGTTTTTGGCCGACCTTTCAAGTATGCCCGGTTCTCATTGTGTTGTATTCTGCTGTGGAAATGGCAGTTCGCAAATTGAACGATGGAGAGGCAATAAATGCAAAACACACTATTGTATGAATTGTACCGAATCGGTGAAGTGTGCAAAAATGGTAGGAAATGTGCGATTAAACATGTTAATTGTTTTATATTTCTGTTGATCGTCTAGATCCAACTGGTTTTGATAGCATTGTCATTAGCTTTGCATAGCATGGTAGGCTCTGAACTGCATGCTGGAAGTCGATGTGAAGGATTAATGTTTTAGGCTACAGCATCACAGCCTTATCCGGTCCCTTACTGGTTCTAAGAAGTAAAAAATCCAAATTGTAAAAGTTTAAAACCACAATGGAAGTTACTAAGCTATGTGCCAACTGCAAACAAAGCGTGGATATTTAACAAGCAAGAAAATACCATAGTTGAAAACACAGGTAAATGCTTTTGCAACTGAGATTTTTAACGTTTTGGATGGAACTTAAATATTATTATTATTGTGTGTTTTATGCCCATCAGTCATTACGTCACTGATTAGCTGCAATTGTTGTTTTTAACATTCGATCTGTATTTATTTTTTCGGAATGGGATTCTTTCCTCCGGCACAGGGACAGCTCTTGGTTTCTGCACTGTAGCTGCATACGCTCGCGCACATAGTTCTTTCTTATGCTTCGTGCTCTATGGCGAATATATGTTTTATGTTCATCCGACTTCCGTTATGAGCCTTGGACGTAGGCTACGCCGTTTTTGTTTCGGATTATTGGGCTGCTAAACCCATACAAATGTTAACAAGTTTTGCTGCGCCGATATGTACTGACCTGTGCATGGAAGAAAGATAAAGATCAAAACTTTAAAACGCAAAAGCGGGGACGTTGTTTGAAAGTATTACGAAGCAAACAGCTGACTGTAGGCAAAATGAAGCAGTGAGGAGAAGCTTCGGGCCAAATGGCTCAGAAGAAGTTTCTTAAAGTTGTTGAGGAGGTCGGAGAAATTAAAGCCACGCTGGAATTTATGACAAAACAAATCACAGATGTGAAAGAGCAACAGAGTCATTTTCTGGACTTGGTAAAGAAGGTTCAGATGCCGCCTATTCTGAGTGAGGAGGAGGACCGGGAAAATAGCGCAACTCGAGTGTCGAGTGGCTGACCTGGAACAATTTACGAGGATGAACGATGTCATAATAACCGGAATCCCAATAAAACCACGTTCGTACGTACGGGCGGTAGATGCAGACAGCAGTGGCATGGATGAGCACGACATCAGCTCTATGGAGCAATAAGTGGCTGCTTTTCTACAGTCAAGGGGAATAGAACAGGACTGTGATAACGTTGAAACTTGCCACATGTTACCGAGGAGAAACGTCACTGATAAACCTCCCATCATAATGAGATTTGTCAACAGAAAGCACAAGATTTCAATTCTAAAGGAAGGGAAAAAACTGAAAGGAACAAACGTGGATATCAATGTGTGGTAGAAGTATCAACATTGGCACATGGAACTCAGATCAAAGTATTGGTAACATGCGGGTTTGAAAGTGGTATCGTTGCATCCATACTTCATGTAAGACCTAATCAAGTTAAACATTTTTAGATACTTTAGGATAACATTTATCATTTAGGCTGATATTAATCCTGTTTTGGTCTGAATTTCATTCTCGTCTCTACAGCAGGATACAAAACATAAGGATCTGGAAAAAAGTTCCAGTATGTGCGGTGTTTCCCTTCTGGAAACTAAAACAATTTTTCTTTCTTGCGGTTTAGCTCAGATCAGAGAACTCCTTCGTCTCCGAAGCAACCTGCATGTCCATGTTTCACACACTGTGGTGAGCAGACAGTTGGTCAATGACCAGACACGCAACTGATTTGTTTAGTGCTGATTGGTGGATCGATCCATCGACGGATCGCTTTCAGCACAACGAGCCTTGTAAAGGGCCGCTGTAAGAAAACAAATGTATTTAGTCCTATCCGAGGCTGAAGTTTGAGCGCCGGGTGAAATGATAATCCTCCATGTTTCGGGGTTTAGTCACAGAATCACACACGTTTTCAACCAGAAATGAAAGCAGAGAAGAGCCGCCCACCATTTAGCTAATTATAAACATGAAATATTAGAACAACCTCAAGAACGAATAACAAAAGATCTGATTTATTCAGTCCTACAAAGCTAACACCGCCAGAAAAAAAACTAAAGGGTCAAAGGTCGCTGAATTAAAGTTCAAGAATCAGAAGACCTTGGTTATTTCAGAAATGATTTCTTTCTATAGTTCAGGATCAGATGTTATAATCGATGGACTCACAACCTTTTAAACGAGCGGTTAAACATTAATGAGTGTCTCTAATGTCCGTCTGTAACCCAGCGTCTTCAGAGAGCCCCAGGTCTGCACGGCTTTCTCTAATGGGATTCCGATCCAATTAAATCTGGATTCTTCAGGCGACCACATCATCACTGTTCTTCTACTGTCCAATGACACGCAGTGTAGAGAGGTCAAAGGTGCTGGGGTGGGGTAGATGGGAGAAAGCTTTTCAGGCGACTCAGTGTGAGCGTAAAAGGTCATAAGGGACGGCGCAGGTCAGCCGCAGCCACAAGCAGAGCCCATAAATCAGTCAAAGTGTTGCATTTCCGCGCGCAGCAGGAGGCGCTCTAATGTGATTTAAACAGAGGCCACACAGAGAACCCGGCCGTTTCACAGAAACAATCAGCGCCGAGGCCGGAACAATAGCCGGGCACAGTCAGCCAAACGCTGATGAAGCTTCTGGAAAATATTCTGATCACACCGCCTGCCTGGAATAGAGCCCAGGAAGACGAGAAGATCAGAAAACACTTTGGCTTTCTCTCACTTTAGCACTGAAATCCCTCTCACAGTGAATTCTGAGTGTTTGAGCAAAAACTAAAACAGAATCTGGGGTTTTAATTTTCTATTTACAATGAAAAATTGACTGAAATAATTAATACATTACATACATCTTTTAAATAAATCTATTTATAATTAAAAATAAAGGCATGAAAATAATTATAGACTTAAAATTAAAAGATGAATGTATATATAGTTAAAATCTTAAAAAAATAAAAATTAAAAAAATAATAAAAATTAATTAAAAATAATATAAACATATTTGAAAAACAAAATAAGTAACATGAATATATATTTATTAGAAAATATTAAAAACGTAATGTAAAATAAAATTTATATACATTTAAAAATATAAATAAAACATTTTTTAAACTTCCAAAAAATAAAAAAATAAAGTCATAGGAACCTCGCCTTGATGCATTGATCCCGCCCCGGTTGCCTAGGAGATACGTCATCAGGGACCGCCAAGGCGTGTTCCAATGTTCATGTTCTACGGAGGAATCTGTCCTCCGTTTGTTAGCCGTTTAGCTAACTAACCAAGGATACAGCAGACGTGCTTTCATGCCTTCTCTCGGTCAAACATTTCCCAGAATACAGCGCGGTAGGAGCCGGCAGAGGCTACTTCGGGGGTAAATTTCTATTTTAAATGTAAGTCAACTAATTTTAACCATCGGGCTTATATCTAAAATGTTTGATTTATTTTTTTTATTATTATTTAATAAATCCAAAGCAGTTATATATGGTTGGTTAGTTGCTTAGTAGTTGCAGCTTCGGTGTCCACCAGGTACTAATTTGTTTGCACATTTGATTTAACTGACATACAAAAAATAAAGTTAAACTCTTGTTACACATTTCCAGTTCCATGGTTGAAGTAATATTACTACGCTACAATGCTACTACGAGGGGCGGGACGTAAACAGAGCACGTAAGCCGGCAGCCGCGGTCACGTCAGGCAAGTCTGTGCCAAACCGTTTTTTTGACCAAGGAAGGACAGTGTCCTCGTAAGCAAGGCGCAAGTACAGTTGCCAGTCTTTTATAGTATGTCTCTACCAGCTTTGCACATCTAGAGACTGAAATTCTTGCCCATTCTTCTTTGAAAAACAGTTCCAGCTCAGTCAGATTAGATGGACAGCATTTGTGAACAGCAGTTTTCAGATCTTGCCACAGATTCTCGATTGGATTTAGATCTGGACTTTGACTGGGCCATTCTAACACATGGATATGTTTTGTTTTAAACCATTCCATTGTTGCCCTGGCTTTATGTTTAGGGTCGTTGTCCTGCTGGAAGGTGAACCTCCGCCCCAGTCTCAAGTCTTTTGCAAACTCCCAAGAGGTTTTCTTCCAACATTGCCCTGTATTTGGCTCCATCCATCTTCCCATCAACTCTGACCAGCTTCCCTGTCCCTGCTGAAGAGAAGCACCCCCAGACCATGATTCTGCCACCACCATATATGACAGTGGGGATGGTGTGTTCAGATCGATGTGCAGTGTTAGTTTTCTGCCACACATAGCGTTTTGCATTTTGGTCTCATCTGACCAGAGCACCTTCTTCCACATGGCTTGTGGCAAACTGAAAACGGGACTTCTTGTGGTTTTCTTTTAGCAATGGCTTTTTTCATGCCACTCTTCCATACAGGCCAACTTTGTGCAGTGCAATGGACAGATTCCCCCACCTGAGCTGTAGACCTCTGCAGCTCGTCCAGAGTCACTATGGGCCCCTTGGCTGCATTTCTGATCAGCGCTCTCCTTGTTCGGCCTGTGAGTTTAGGTGGAAGGCCTTGTCTTGGTAGGTTTACAGTTGTGCCATACTCCTTCCATTTCTGAATTATCGCTTGAACGTTGCTCCGTGGGATGTTCAAGGCTTGGGAAATCTTTTTGTAGCCTAAGCCTGCTTTAAATTTCTCAATAACGTCATCCCTGACCTTTCTGGTGTGTTCTTTGGACTTCATGGTGTTGTTGCTCCCAACATTCTCTTAGACAACCTCTGAGGCCGTCACAGCGCAGCTGTATTTGTACTGACATTAGATTACACACAGGTGCACTCATCAGGCAATGTCTATGGGCAACTGACTGCACTCAGACCAAAGGGGCTGAATAATTACGCACACCCCACTTTTCGCTTACTTATTTCTAAAAGATTTTTGGAATCATGTAAGATTGTTGTTCCATTTCTCACGTGTACACCACTTTGTATTGGTCTTTCACATGGAATTACAATAAAATTGATTCATGTTTGTGGCTGTAATGCGACAAAATGTGTAAAAGTTCATGGGGGGCCGAATACTTCTGCAAGCCACTGTATATAAAAAAAATTATTAACTGAAATAAAAATAATAATAAAAACTGATTGAATGAATGAATATATCATAAAATATATTATTGCCCTCTTTGTGAACTGAGTACTTTAATTCTGACTGACTGAGCAGACACAAGAACAATTGACCAACCATATTGGTTTCATTTCTGCTCAGATGTCAGACCATCACTAGTCCTGGACCTCCATTGGTGATGCAGTCTGCAGCCGCCCCCACAGACCAACTCTGAGCATGTCTGTATCATCATCATCATCAACAACATTATTATCTGCCGTTAGTGTCGTTTCTTGAAGCAGAGAAGCTGCAGGTCAGAAACCATTTGTCTTCACCAGCGGGGAGTTTTCATTAGAGCCGCTACGTTAACTCGGCTCTGAACCTGCAAGAGGACACCAGGCCTCCCCTCATCCACAAGTTATGTTTCGATGAAGCTGGGTGAAAACCGCTTGATCCTCCTGCTCTCGTGCAACTAAGCCTTCAGACACAGATTATTCCCAGACTCTGAATTACCTGCAGCAGAGCTGCAGCAAACTGTTGTCTCAGTCGCTGATCGCACTGCTAAAAAAAGGTTTTGGGAGCTAATCGAAAGCAAGGTGTGAAAGTCTGTGGGGAGGTTGAGGGAAGCAGTGATAAAAGGAGAGGAGCAGCACTCAATAAACATCCCAATCAGCAGTTCGGGTCTCCGGCTTCTGGCTGGCCGTCAAATCTGCTGCACAGAAAACAGCGCTGGGCTGCAGGAAGAGTTTCTAAAAGACGAGGAAAGCAGCCGGCCTTCGCTCAGAGGTCCTTCAACAGGAGAAAAACTGGGAAAATAGAAGAGCAAGTAGCAGTAGAACCACTGTAGGAAGGATGTTTAAAACTGGACCCAAAACACTGGGGGGAAAAAAACCAATAAGATAAAAGCAGAACATTGTTTATTGAAAATGCATTGAAAATGCTTTTAAAATAAATAATTCAAGGAGGTATTTCTGGTTATTTTCCAGGCCACTTCTGCATTTAATTCAAGTTTTTTTTTTGAGGAAAAAAAGTTATAAAAAGAAAAATATTTCCTTAAAGAGTAACTCACCCCCCATAACAGAGTGTAACCCCGGCAAAATTTATTTTTGAAAAATGGCTCAAAAAGAGCCGTTGCCTGGCAGACCAGGAAAACCGCGTGGGGATGAATGGCTGTGCGTCTAGGCTGTGACTGACATGTTGTAGGCAGAAGCGGAGGAAGGGAGCAGCGCCATATCAAATCGAGCCGTTGTCTCCTTCTCTACTGCAGATACCTAGTCTGTAGCGGCATCGTGGCATAGGATGAGTGCAGTCTCTGAGTGGTACATTGTTGTTGGCTAAATCTAATGCTAAATATAGATTAGCTCGAGTGATTTCGTGTGACTCTGCCTCGACAGGAGCACCTGCCGCCACTGTATGTCATTGTCCGCAACAGAAAATGTGTGTTGCAGACGGTTGTATTCCATTAAAAATGAACTCTTAGCCAATTTTTTTTTATACTAGTTAATTCCCTTTCATAGGTAATAAGCAAATGTCAGCAAGTAGGGGTCACCCCCTGCATAACGGAACACCCAGGTTATGAGCCGATTTTGCTGCAGGCAGTTCATGGCACATCGCTATGGAGGTGTGGCCGAAACCACACCTCATATATACCCCACCACGGCTGGACTGCTGTCATCAGTATTCCAAGCCTACATCAATGACCCGAGATTAGCCGTTAGCAAGGCAGGATTTGAATTCCAGTGAATTGCAGTGCAGTGTAGTCGTTTAACCACTTGGGGCACTAAACTAACAGTTTTTGGTACAAAATCAATATTTTCAATAAAATGTACTAATACATAAAATAATTACTGGAAATGTAGATAGTGCTATTATAGACGAAGTTATACAGTTTATCAACAACAAAAATGTTGATTTTGGAGTGAGTTACATTTTAATTACCGTAGTCAGTATTATCAAAAAAATAACGTTAATTAAATTTGCAAGTAGTTATGAAAGGTGGGGTCCGTAATCAAGTAATGATAAACTTGGTCATTTCCCAAAAGTGTCTCCTGAGATGAGAAAACCTGAAGTATAAAGTCAATTACACCAGAAATTGGACCTTAGCTGCTGGATGGGGAACATCGGTCCAAATGATGCTCAAAGTCACCGAGCAACCTCCATGCTGTCTCAAGACCCCCAGACAGTGATGGCAGATGACAACTTGTACTGAGTCAGGTTCTGCCAGAGGTTTCTTCCTGTTAAGGAGGAGTTTTTCCTCTCCACTGTCGCTACATGCTAGCTTAGTATGAGGGATTGCTGAGGAATAGCTGTGGTTGGAGTCTGCATGATCCGGGCACAACCTCACGTCGATGACTCATCGCAATCTGCTGGTATTCCTTACATAATTAAGCATTTAACTGATTGGAATTAGGGATGACCGATCCGACTTTTTCAGTCCCGATACCGATGGCTGGATTTTGTGTATCTGTCGATACCAGATACCGATCCGATACTATTTGTGACAGTGTGGAGGTCCTGTCACTATGGCTCCGATAGATCATGTGCCCTGGCTGCTGGGCCACAGGGATATCCCTTTGGCTGACTGGTTAGCGCACATGACCTTAACCTGGGAGTCGTTGGATCAAATCCCACCTGGGCCCTCGTTGTGTACCTTGCCACATATTGTTGAATTAATAAACTGTATAACATCTGGTGCCTTTCTTGAAGAGGCTAAAGGCACCAGACTTTACAAACTAAACATAACTGAGACAAAATAACAGATGTACAATATAAAATTACAACAAAAAATAAAATATCAAGTGAAAAATGTATCTTTTTTGGTGAATTTGTTGCAGATTTCCCCCATTTTGAGTATCGGTTCATGATACCAGTACATTAGGCAGAATCGGGGCCCGATACCCGATACCAGTATCGGTATTGGTGCATCCCTAGTAACAATAAAACCATCATTCCAGCTGTTGGGTTGACTGGTTTGCTGCCGATACACCCAGTGACCAACTTGAGCTGTGTCCAGTAAAGAATGTATGTTAGAAGAGTTTAACTGACAGCTAACGTTAGTAAAGTTAGCAAATGAGCTAACTTCCCGATCCATGGGGAATGTCACCATTTCCGCGTGTGTTTGATGCCGTACAAATGTTAGCTAATGCTTTTGAGCCAACTCTGTTGAGACTTTTGCGAATCCCTTGACATACATTTTTACACCTAACTCACAACTGGCGAATCCGCCAAATTTGGGGAGTTTTTGGGTATGTCCAGGCCTCCAACTTGCCAGTTCATTTAATTTAAACTTAATTTATAAAGCACTTTTCATACAAAGCTGCATCTCAAAGTGCTTTATAGGTTAAAACTCCCCCACATACACCACATTCCCAATTCTTCTGTCAAATTTGTTATTTGATGGAAGAATAATAAACATTTGGATAGAAAACCTGAACACATGATAGACTACTATTTATTCAGATAGTGATGCTGTGATCAGAAATATTGTGATAAGGATAAAACCAGATTTCAATTGTATTCTTTCTAATCCAAAATCTATTAAATATATATATCACTAAACAAAAAGATATCCAGGAAAATGAATTCCTCATGTTATTCCAACCTACAAAGACAGGTTTGTGTAAAACAGGTCTCGTCCGTTTAAACAATACTGTTCCTCAGAGTATAAAGGACAAGCTCTGCAGTATTGATCTGCCTGTGGTGCTTCTTTTAGAGCTGCCTCCTCTGAATGAGACGCTGCCACTGTGCTAAATCCCAACCAGAAATGCCTGCAGCGCACACACATAAAAAATCTCCTCTGCAACTCATCTAATGCAGAAAAAAAAAGCAAATAAATAAGACAACATGCTAGGAGCAAACCTTAATAGCCTGAAAGCCAATTTAAGGAAGAAAACGAAAGAGTCCTTACTAGATTCACTAATGCAAATGCCAGCGTGAGAAAAACAGATGAGCGGTGACGAAGAGGCTCCTCTCTCTCTCTAAAGACGGCAACGGAAACCTTCCGAAGAAAATCCAGCCTGTCAAACAAAAAGAGGGAAAGACAACGCAAATATCAGATGACAGCTAAAATCAGACGATAAAAAAAACAAAAACATCCATCCTAAAAACTAGGAAACAAAAACTGCTGAATATCAAACAGGTAAGGCCTCTGAGGATCAAAGTGAAGCAGCAGCAGACTCCTTCCTCTCATTATCACAGCAGACGTCCATCACATGGATATGCTTTGTTTTGCTGGATGTCACCAGAACCTCCCTCTGATCATCATGCAGCTCTGACAGGAGTGTATGCAGCCACACAGTGCCGTTGCGGCAGCTCCGAACAACAAACACGCTCCGGGTGAACCTGAATGCCGGGATTCTAGGGGCATAGGAGCATCTAAAGGTTTTCAAACCAAATAAGGAGACGATTAGATCGACTTAAACAAGATCTTCCTTCTGTCTGAACTGGACTAAGATACACAAGGGGTGTTTTTTAAGAATGAGAAAACTGGAAAGTTTAAAACTGCGTTGAGATTGTTGCATTTTCTTTTCCATGCATAAAGTAGAAAAAGCAGCCGGAGCCGATACTTGGGTGGGTTATACAACAAAATCACTTGACTACAGTGATTTTTTTTTTCAATGAGGGTATTTTAATTTCATAATGGCACAAATTTCTATTAAAAGGTTTCATCATCTTGTGACGTAAGAGGGGGGAGTCATATTCTAAGCGCTGCCTCAACACGGTAGGTAAGTGTTAAGGTCCAGCTGTCGTGTTATCCAGATTTGTCATGTTCACTAGTTTTGGATTATGTTAATTTTCCTTGATTTTAAATACTTTTGTTTGTACAGAATGCACAAACAACATGCTGTCAGGGCACTAAGCCCACAGGTTTCCAAAAGGAAGGATATTGCCACTATCCTCCATGTCTGGGTGCAGTTTGTGCAGCTGAAAAGTCCGGACTTGAAGGTTGGAAATGGAAAACTAGCATTATAGCAACATATAGTTTTTCTAGGTTGTAGTTACAACAATAAAACCATCATTCCAGCTGTTCGGTTACCTGGTCTGCTGCCGATATGCCCAGTGACCAACATGAACTATCCAGTAAGGAATGTATTTTAGAGGAGTTTAACTAACAGCTAAAGTTAGCAAGTGAGCTAGCTTACCGATCCAGGAAGAAAGTTGCTGTCTCTGTGTTTCTTTGATGCCGCTCACTGGATATTTCCTATTTTTTGGACCCTTCTCCTTTAAACTCTAGAGATGTTTGTGCATGAAAATTCAAGTAGATCAGCAGTTTCTGAAATACTGAGAGCAGCCCGTCTGGCACCAACAACCATACCACGTTCAAAGTCACTTAAATCCCCTTCTGATGCTCAGTTTGAACAGCAGCAGATCGTCTGAAACATGTCTACATAACTTAATGCATTGAGTTGACGCCATATGATTGGCTGATTGGAAATTTGCGTTAACAAGCAAGTGGCCAGTGAGTGTATATGCGATGAAGTTCAAATCGTAAAACTGATTGAATATTGTGAAAATGTCTAAGAGTTGACGAGACTGCGAAGCAAGGGCATTTTCTTGTCTGTAAAACAAGAAATGGTGGCTCAGAAAGACATTTTGATCTCCTTTTAATAGTTTCATTTTAGCAAAACAATCATCAGTTCATTAATTAACATTGTGGGATTCAAACGCTTGTTTAATTCCTTAAGTACCTTGTGGATCTAAATAGCATCATACATAAATCCAACATATTTTAGGTGCAACTTGGTATTTGAGGAGGAAAACAGATACTATACTGTACATTCCCCTGAACACATCACACCTCCTTTAACAACTTGTCCTTTAACAACTCTGTCTTTAACACACCGTACTTATCCCGGTTTTCCAGACTGTGTGAACCCACTGCTTTGAGTGAAAACTTAGCCGCCGTTATCTTGTTGTGTTATTCAGTGATAATCAAACAGATGCACCACAATAAAACCTCTACTGGTTATTACTGTTATGACTTTTGTGTCATATGTCACTTCCAGTCTCGTTACGGCCGACTTCTTGGGGCGAAACGCTCTCTGGTGTGACTTTGAGGGGATGGATTGGCAGATGGAAGGAGTGAAAGAAGCAGCGAGAAGCTTAAAATAAAAGATTCTTGTCCTGATTTCGTCCTCCCTGGCGTTGCTTCAGCTTCGGGTCCAGATGGCCGCTGCTCCCTGCTGCAGAAGGAGGCCAGGCCACACCGCAGCGGTCAGAAACCCTGAAAAAAAAAACTCCGCCCTGGAGCCCGACATTATCCTCTTCCTGTGATAAAAACAAACACCTTGCGTGCTGACGGTCCTGATATGCATCAACCGCGTAGGATGCGGGGGTTCTGGAATGCTGCTGAACCGCAGGAGGTCCGGGGCTGTTTTTACTGCTGCTGATGGCTGCTACTGTTTGGTCCTAACAGCTCTCTGATGGCTGAAGGAACACCGCCAGATTGGCTCGTAGCGTGAAACAGCAGCACCCATTAAAGCCGCTTCATATGGCCTGAGGCGAGCGAGGGGGGGGGGGGGGGGGGGGGGGGGGGAATATCCACAGCGTGATGCGGCTAATTCCTCTGCCTTTATGCTTTAGTTGGCAGTAAAGAGAATCAGGGGAGAGGCAGATTTGTTTTCGTGTGCTGCGGTGATCAGATCGTTCGTCAAGTAGTAACGGAGTTAACTCCGCAGCACAAAAAGGACGCGAGGATGACAGATACAGATCTGAGGATGGACAGGATCGGGTCCAGCTTCAGCCGCCAGACAATTCAATCGATTTTAAAAACACTTTCTTACACAGAGGAGTTCAACACTGAGCTACACATTCACTGTTAAGTCGATAGAGAATCAGAAATCAGTTATTTTTTTATAGCACTTAAACTAGAAGACTAGCGTCTTCGTTGTGTTGTCAGCAGCATCGTCCTCTTTTCCACGGACATGTCCACTTTCCCCCTATTGTATGTCATGTTGAGGGTTTGGTGCCATTTTTTTAAATTTATTTTAAATAACATTCAATCCTAACCTGACAAGAGACCTACATGTAGAAAGGAAATAAACCTTGGCAATTATTATACAGATACCTGCTGTGGTTCCAGCTACTCATGGAACTAAAATAAGAAATGTTCGGAGTGTCGCAGAAGCTTTGTCATGAGGTTTAAGATTTTTGCCTCGGACAGACAACTTCTCATGCGGTTAAGACGCTGGACCCTCGTTCAACTGCCACACTGAAAACTGGAATTAAAGGGGAATTTCATGTTTTTTTCAACCTGGACCTTGTTTTTTGGCAAATTTAGTGTTTTCTTACTCACCCTAAGCATTTTGGAGCCAGACGGAGCTGTTCAGAAGTATTTATATTTACTTCCTCCATCAGCGGACATCCATAGAACGGGAGTGGTAGGGGCATACCATTATCCACTTGGACTTACGCACGCCCGAGAAGTGCTTTTGTATCTTGTTCCGGGCTGATTTGAACGTAATACACAATTACGCCATAGCAGGACTGCCAGTCTGTGTTTTACCATGGCAGATTCACCAAGGTTTATAGTCCTGCCAGCAGATTAGTCAGCGTTTTATAATTTTGTTTTATTGTTAAGCCCCCAAATCAACAATCAAGAAGCAATGCTGGGGCGTTCGTAAAGTCTAAGGAGAATATAAGGATGTTAAAATGAAGGCGTTTGAGGAGGATTAAACTTTAATGCAAGCTACATTTGTACTGCCCCGAGCCCTCCCGACTACGTATATACACTGGTCCAGACTGGATAGATAAATACTGCTGAACGGCACAAACTGGCTCCAAACTAATGAGGGTGAGTGGGAAAAAACAAAACTTGCTAAAAATAAGGTCCAGGTAGAACAAAAAAAGAATTTCCCTTTAAGTGCCACTTAGGCCAAAGTTTTGAAATGAAGGAACATTTCTCCACCTGAAGCGATTAGAAGTCGGAAAGACTCTCTGAATGAACCGTTTTCTGACTCATAAAAGGAGAGCCTGCAGCAGCAGTAGGCGCCGGTGTCTCTATGGAGCGCCTCTATCCGGCCACAGTCATGCTTTAAAGCCTCAGTCAGCTCCCACTCAGCAAGTTGAAATACAAACAGTCTCTAGGGATTTTTTCTTTAATTGATTTATTTGCTTGGACTATGTGAGTAGAGTTGTAAATATTTGCACATTTTCAGTAAGTAGTCAGAATGAATACTAATCTGTAAAAAATTTTTTTGGACAGCCTTCACATTTCTTGGTCACCATTCTCATAAAAAACTGTCAAATACAGAAAATATTCGGTTAACGTGACCTGTGTCTCAGATGGAGCTTTAGGGAAAAGAAGAGCTGAAAAAAAAATGTCCTTCCTAGCATCCCAGTCGCCACTATTGTGTGGTGGAGCAGACGTCCATGTTCATAAGCTACTGATTCATTTCTGTGTTAAGTATCTTTATGAGAATGCAAACATTTTTATGCAATTTTTGTCCTTGAATTATAAAGTGAGCTATACAGGGGTTGTTTTTTTACAGAAAATTTATAATTATTTCATTTATTTCTTTCCAAAGATTTTAAAAGTAATTCCTGCAACAGTTGACTGCAAAATCTGAAGTTTATTTCATTGTTCTTTCTAACCATATAGAAATACACATACTGAAACTGAATTTACGCTTGTGTGACTTCATTCCTTCATTCAGATAGAGCAGAAACACTTTAAATATGTTAAAACTAAGAGTTTTCTTTCAGTCAAACAGAAAATGATTGAAACATGTAAAGAATTGGACCAAGTTTCCTCTTTTATGGAAATCATAATATGGTCACCCTATACTATACTTCTAGTACCAACACATGGCTTTCATGGAAAAATGTAACCTTGCATATTTTGGACGTGTGATGGTTTGATTTGTGGTTTCAGATAAATTAAAAAAATGGATCATAAGTTTGTTTGGATCCATCAATTAATGGAAACTGAAGGGATTTAAGAGCACAAAGCAGCCATGGAAGGAACAAAGAAAAGAAGGCCTTAAATTGGGAAAAATAAAAAGCGAAGAAAACAATTGTTTAATAACTGAATCATGGGGCTCCAAAGAAGGAAAAACCCTAGAGTTCAAGGTCGCCTCAATGACTCTGAGGCAAACCTCTGATTATCAGACCTCCCCCACCATGCTGGACAGTCGGTACGAGATGTTTGTTCCTATCTGTTTGTTCCTATCTGTTAAACTTGGGTTTCTCCAACATCGAGCAGGGCATTCATGCAAACACTTCTACTCTGGTCTCTCTGTCCTTCTGAAGACTTGTGTTTCATTCAGGTGCAGCTTTGGAGATAAAACGGAGGCTTCAACCCTCCAAAACAAGCCACACATCAAACTTTCCTCATTTTCCTAATTTCCCTCCAAGTTCTAATGGAAACAAGTAACATCCGATTTTAAACCTTGAAATAGGCAGAAACATGGAGGAGAGGTTTGAAACTGAAGATACTTTGTCAAACAGAAGCCAATTAGAAGCAGAGACTGTTTGATGTTTGAGGTTTTCAACGCGCCACGACGCAAATCATTGAGCTCAAACAAGGATAAATCAGCCGTGATCCCACTGCTGGAGCTTTCGTTTAAAAGAAAAAAGAAAAGACAACCGATAAAACAATATCTATTTGAAGGAAGAACAAGCCAAGGGGTTCTATGCATGAAGATTTTCAGTTTTAAATCCATTTCCGGTCATCAGGAAACAAACTAGCAACAAAGTCATTACAGCCGTCTGAAACAGAGCCTCATCTCAACAACAAACGAAAAATTACAACAAAAAGGATTAATTTGATTATCAGCAAACATCAGCATGTATATTCCCCCCTTTACTCAGATAGACCTAATGGAAATCCAGCAGACACCTAAATGTTAACCATAATAGACGGGTTTAGTCCAAGCAGAGCAATAATCCCAAAAATGTTGGTTGACACTAAGGCCAGATAATATGGACCAAAAGTTATACCTCAATTTTTTTCCAGCTAAAATCTGATATTTGATATATATCTAGATGGGTTTTTTTTCCTGTCCTAAATAAAGTGAAATATGTGTTGAATTTTAACGCCTTACAGATATTATAATATTCTCTTATTTTGCCTTACTTAAGTTATTCCTTGAAGCTGTAGGGCAGTACATATATAATGAATATGAAGCCATTATTCACATTACAGAAAAGGGGAGTAAGAATATTAAACAAGACAAATTTTAGAGAGCATTAGAATGTGGCATATAAATATGGTTCAAACTTCACGATCCACAGATCTCCTGGACCTCCGGCCTGATCTCTCTTTCTCGCTGGCTACATCCAGTCCTGGAGGACAGTTCTGCAACTCCTGCACCCCCGACCATGGCCTCAGAAGAGATCCCTTTACATCACCGGGATCTGTCAGAAGCCTTCTCTGAGGCCCGGGCAGCCTCCCTCCCCCCGCATCGTGAGTACCACATGGCAATTAACCTTCTTCCTTGCTCCACCCCTCCTCGTGGCCGGCTCTACCCCCTATCCTCCGCAGAGAATAAACAGATGGAGACATACACCAAGGAAACCCTTGATCAGGGGTTTATCCGTCCCTCCTCGACTGCTGCTACGTCCGGATTTTTCTTCGTAAAAAAAAAAAAAAAAAAGGAAGACGGGGGCTCAATATGATCACAGTTAAGGACCGCCATCCACTCCCCCTCATCAACACCATTTTGGAATCCCTCTCTCATGCCAGCATCTTCACCTGTTTGCGCCTGAGGAACGCATATAATCTTATCCGCATCTGAGAGGTCGAAGAGTGGAAGACTGTCTTTAGTACCCCCAGTGGCCACTGGGAATATCTAGTCATGTGTTTCGGCCTCTGCAACAGCCCGGCAGTTTGTCAACGTTTTCTTAATGACGTGCTCCGTGACATGCTTGGACGGTGGGTCTTCATGTAGCTGAACTAGATCCTTATCGGCACCTACATCTACTCTACACCACGTCTAGCATGTTCGGGTCGTCCTCCAGAGACTACTGGGCCACGGGCTGTTTTGCAAACTGGAGAAATTAGTCTTCCATCAGTCCTCAACCACCTTCCTGGCATACATGATCTCTGATCAGGGCATCACTACAGACCCCCAAAAGGTGGCGACGGTTGCAGATTGGCCCCTACCCTCCACACTGACACAACTCCAGTCCTTTCTGGTATTTTCCCATTTCTACCATCAATTCATCCGGGACTTCAGTAAGCCTGTCGCACAGCTCACCAACCTCACTTGTCCAGCTGAACAATCTCGTCCATTCTCCATCCCACCAGAGGCCGTCTTGCATTCAAAGAACTCACCCGGAGATTCTCCTAAGCTCCGATCCTCTGTATTTAAAACACTGTAATGACGAAACTGGTTGCTCAAAGAGATATTTCCCTCCTTTTTTACAGTCTTGTTTGAGCAACAGCAACATCAATATAACACTCAACATCCTAAGATTAAAATGTTTGTTGTATTCCTTAAGTGCTGGGTGGATCCAATAAGCAACATACCCAATTCTAAACGAATACTAGGTGCAAACTGGTATTTGTGTGTGTGGGGGGCCAATGTACTGTGAACACATTTGTCCTCGCAGTTCAACATGGTGGTGGCAGCATGATGCTGTGGATATTCTTGTCTTTAGACAGGAACATGTTAGATGAATGGAGATAACTATGAGTAAACCATAAAGAAAATCAGAAGCAGCAGAACTCTTACTGCTGGGGTGGAGGTACAACTTCTAGCAGGACAACCGCCCTGATCATACAGCCAGCAGTACGATGGGATGGATTCTTCATTGTTATCTGCCCCTCTTTGGGAAGTTTCTTAGTTCCTGGCTGAACTGCAGCTCTGCTCTCATATTCCTGTCATATTCACAGCATGTTTGGTGCTAAGCTCACATTGAATTTGAGTATTTTTTCTGAATTCTCAAAGAATCTCAAACAGCTGAAGCCTCTGCTGTTGAATAAAAAAACAAAAAACAAGCAGGAGCGGAGATGAGACGGATTTTGGGATGAGTTCGGGGACTTTGGGAGAGATTGTGGCTTTGGTTGGAAGCAGCAAAGGGAGGAGGGTTAAAAGTTTCAACTCCCTGGTCTGCTTGGCTTACAGTGCTGAAGGAGCAGGAAGGACTCTAGATGTATGCTCCTCTGAGGACAGATGGGAGAAGGAAAATGCTGAACGTAGTTTATCATCTTGACGCTGAACATCGAGGAGAATAACAAGGTCATAAGAGTTTCACTGCATGCTTCATCTCCCCTCTTTTTTACTCCAAGGCGTTGCAGGGTTACCACAAATGCGTCAGTCTTTACCGATCCAGCTTCGACTTTAGGTCAAATCTCTCCCGATCCTGTAAATGGCGACGAATCCACAGAACTCCAACAGTTAACTAAAGACAGGACGATGACTTATGTAAGGGAGATGCAGCCTTAAACCGCTCTGCTTTTTCAAACATACATCCCTCTGGACAATCACAGCACCTGCAGCCCATTATGCTAACTTTTTATGCTTTCTTATTTCGTATGAACTGTGTGATGAGAAACGGCAGACTGGAAACATCTGGAATGGGAGGTTTCCATGCTTTTATTATCCTTTACACTTTTTGAAAAGAATATGCTGGCAGTTCTTTAACAATTCAAACTTTGTTAATACATTTATTTTGTCCCGATTAAAGACCACCCCGTGGTCTTCAGGACCTCCAGGTCGCCGCATTGTTACGAATTTAAAAATGATTACAGACTGAAAAACTCACCGGAAGGATAAAGAGGGTTTATGTAGTTGTCCGAAAATAATATAACACGTCTCGGGTGCTATAATTAGCACATGTAATACCCTCAAAACGATCAACAACACAGTTATCATGAAATATTGGAATAAATAGCAAATAAACCTTGAACTTCTTTCAATATGCCCTAATTCAAACCTCCACTGCTGTAAAATGTTCCTGACAAATAATCTATTCGCATGCTCAACCCTTGTTCCTTTACTTTGATGCTAAAAGTTGCACTTTTGATAAGGCTTTGTCTGTATTATTTCAAATATAATAAACGCTGTTACACCTTTTTCAAACTATTTCAGTTTGTGTAGGACTATCGATGCTCTCTGAACATATTCAACACCCTTTAAAAACATACTGCGATAATACCTGAAAACCATGATAATTTTGGTCACAATAACTGAGGTTAAATGTTCACACCATGACAACAGTTTCACGTGAAATTTAATACAGAGATGAGCGTGACAAACTGAAGAATCAGGGAAAATGAGCATCTGCAGTAAACTTTTTTTATTTAAACCCTCAACATTTTTACGTTACGACCCCCCCCCCCCCCCCCCAGGAAGTAGGGCTGCAGCGATTTGTCGAATAACTCGATTTACTTGATTCCAGAAATTGCTTGAGGCAAAAACTCCGCCTTAAAGCCTCTTTAAATTGATATGACACTCACTGTAATGCAGTGATCTGATTGTTCCACACGGACCGCTGTTTTGGACGAACCTGTGCGAAGCACAACAGCAGCACGTGATACAGTTTGAATTTAGTTGGCGTGATGGCGGAGAGTAAAGATGCCCAAAAAAGTTTGGGATCGTTACATAAGGAAAAAAAAGAAGAGAACAAAGTACAGTGTATTTACTGCAAAGTAGAGCTGGCGTACCACAGCAGTACGAGTTCAATAATCCAATATTAGAAAACATCCACAAGCTTTTTCACCAAACATCGCTGAAACAAGGTAATGTAACCTAACGCCTGTATACATTGATGTTTGCTCATTTTAATACTGTATTTGTAGTGATGTCATGATTATGTTTGACTAGATATGATGTTTCAAGTTCGATATTCACGATCGATTGCAAGAGAGCCTTGTCCACACGTAGCCGGGTATCTCACAAAACGGAGATATTTTCCTACGGTTTGGCCTGTCATCCACACGTAAACGCAGACTTTCGGCACAAAAACAAATCTTTCAAAAAACTCTGGCCAGAGTGGAGAACTGCGTTTTCTCTGTTTTCAGTATCTGTGTGTGGACAGATGAGAACAGAGTTTTAATTGCCGTAACGTGACTATCTGTGACAGAAAAATGCTCCAACATTTAAAACCAACAGATTTAATGCTGTGCTGTGACTGAAGCGAGAAAAAAAAATACTTTCTCACCTCTCTCCTGAAACAGAGACTGTTGATGAGTGACAATTAGCAGGAATGTATCCAGGAGGTGAATAAAGAGTGGCTAAAAGGGCCCAGAATGGGTAGCACCAAAATAAAAGCAGAGAAGTTCTTCTAGTGTCGACCCACTCTGAGCTGGTCAAATTTTAGACCTTTCAACTGTTAAAAGGACATTTATGTGACAGTGTTGTCTGAAACTCTGCTTGCTTTTAAAACAATTTAATTGATTGGCGAAAAATAAAAACCACTAAAACATTGCAACTTTTCACAAAAAAGTGGATGGACTGTTAAGTTTATTCACTTATATTATTGCAGCTGACTTATTTTGTCCAATAAATAAGTAAATACTGTAAATGGGCTTAGTTTTGGAGTTCTCTGTTTATTTGAGAGATAAAAGGCAAATGCTGGATAATTTTACAGCCACAAAATTTTCATCATGCATGATTTGTTTTGATTAGAAACGTAAAAAAAAAAAATGTGATTAATCAAATCGATAAAGTGGTAGATTAATCGATTTAAAAAAGAAACGATAGCTGCAGCCTCACTAGGAACATTTACATACAGTCCCGATCAAAAGTTTGAGAAGTTGTTGAGCTGCAAAAAAAAATAATAAAAATAAATAAACTTGTAGAGGTTCAAAATGCAACAAAATGTGATTGGGGTGAGACAACATTTTCTTGTCGCTGCATGCTTCACGGGGTAAACAGGAAGATTTCTCCAAGTGAAGACGGCTGAATTAATCTATATTTATGCACAGATATGGCCTTTTAAAAGCAAGTGGTTTTAAACTTTTCATCAGCTGTAAAAAAAAAACAGCCTGTTGCACTTTAAGGCTTTTTTCCCCAATAAAGTGCATGCTCAAAAATATTGAAGTCAGATTATTCGGATTACTCCACTCACCACATTTTTATATGAATTCTCAATAATCATTTTCAGATCTTCTCTAAAAGTGACCTGCAGTCACCGAGGCAGGGTGTCGTGTTAAACCACACAGCGATGTTAGTTTAGCACAGAAGGAGGTGGAACCCGACGCCCAGCCTGAACAAACACGTCCCATAGCGACAACCTCTGACATTTAAATAAAGATTAACCTCGTCAATCAGTCCTTTGGCTCGCCGCTCAGATGGACACAGGAAGATCCACAAGACAGGAAGTCATAGACAAACAGAGCTGAGCAAACATGGAAGTTCAGGTTGAGTCATTAAAATCTGATTAAATTCTTAGAATCCCAAATGTATCAATATCTACAAGAAATAAATGGGAGAGCTGGGTTTTCTCTAGTGTCAGTTTTGGATAAATTTGGTTGCAACAGCAGCAAAGTGGCAGAAATACAAACATTAAGACTCAGAAGTGAAGAGAGAAATATTTCAAACATTACCAAATATTTAGAAATATGTACAGAATTTGCATGTGTACCTTAGCATAAAAAACGTATATTTATTATTTCAAAGAGTTACAATATGTAAAATGAGAAAACCCAATGTGCAGCAGAAATGTTAATGAGTTAGTTGGTGCAATGTGATAATCTGTGAGTGATGTTTCCATTCAGCTCGACTTTGTTCCAGGTGAGTCATTCAGTTCAGAGCAGAGCGTGCAATGGACCTTGTTGCTGCTGAAAGATGCGTTCGCTGACAAAGTTCTGATTCGCTGCTGGAGAAATCATTAATGTTCCCAAAAAGAAGAGTTTAGTGATAGCGGGGAGCCCTTTCTGGTTTGTTTTGGTGTCACTTTTAAAGTTACCCTGTAAAAACGATGAACTATGCCCTGAGTTCTACACAAACATTCTGCATGTGTTCAGATAGAAAACAGCTGGATTCGTTTAGCTATATATGTACAGTTACACTGTAATATAACACAAATAACTTGTATAATATCAGTAAATATCGGTTGTCGGCCATAACAGCAATATTAATATCAGTATTGGCCCAAATTTTCCAATCAATGCATTACTTAAAAAAGAATACGCAAAGTTTTGAGTTTAAAAAGCATCTGCATGAGGCTCTGTGTTTAGATTCCTAAATCCTGCTGCTCTGCTCCATCAGAAAAGTATCTTCATCATTTAAATACACTTGCAGAAAAGTTTCAGCTGGCATCTTTTGCCATTTAGCTCAAAAATGGTGAGAGTTTGCCTCTTGAAACCAGTTTGGTGAGATGGTGCCAAACCTAGCAGGTCCGCGTGAGTTTATCACGTCTGACCTAGTGACTCGTGCCTAAAATGAAAATGGACAGACGGCAGCCTGAGCCCCAAGGCTGTGAGCCGGCCTGTCAGAGGAAATAAGTCTGACTGAGGCAGGATCATCATCTCTTTTCCCTCTTTAAAAACATTTCTCCCCAAATTTAACTCAAATCCAGCCTCCGTTTCTTCTGCCTCAAAACACTAAATGACGAATAAACATTGCTGTTGTCCAATCAGAGCCTGTCCATATCCGGAAGCCATATATATATATATATATATATATATATATATATATATATATATATATATATATATATATATATATACACCTTTCCAACAATCGTCCATATTGTCCTAAGTTTATATTTTTACTGTTTACCCTGAAAAAAGTTCTGATTTTCAATCTAAACAGGTTACAAACTCTTTCATTCCAATTTAATTCATGTGTCCAGCTTTTTTTAGCGTTTTCAGAATGAGGACAGGAGACCCCACAAACTCATAATGTGTTGATATTTGCTTCTATTTTGTACAGAAATACTTTCAAGGCTGCTGCTGATTTAGTAAAAAACTAATTAGTGTTAAATAAAAATAAAAAATAACTTGTGGTAGTAAACATACAACATAAATGTTTAATTTCAAAAACCTGTTTTCATGTCTTACCCCTCCTTCCCACCGGACGAGTAGGCTGCTGATAGCCCCCATTAAAGTCTAAGGGACTTTTATGCACGAAGCAGCGCAAATCGGACGCATCTCTGAAGCGTTACGGCCCTCTCCTAAATTTACGTGGCAGTTCTATTTTCTACACACTATGCTTCTAAAACACGTCAAGCTCAGCAGTTTAGTTCGGATCAGACAGAAAATCAGGCGTTAAATTCCTGGAAGTTTAGAAATAAAGGACACACACGGGGTACCGATTGCTTGACTATGAAGAAGAAAAAAAACATCATTACCTGTAACATCGGATTGAAGTCAGTCATTCTGTTGGTCTAATTTGTTGGTTTGTATCACAGGAAAGAAGTAGTTAAACCTATTAGTGGAGAATCACCCAGTTTATATGAGGACAATGATCATTTGAAATATCTCCAGTTCTGGGAGTGGATGGTGAGTTTATGCTACTTATGAGCATAGAATTACGTTTTTTCACTGCATGCTACCCTTTAAGTTATGCAATTGCAATTCTCCTGTTATTCCGTGATCTCCAGCTGGTAGGAACGCGTCTAAAACGCTCCCAGTGTCCCAGAAGGGACGAAGGGACGTGTCCAGTGCAAAGGAGGGGTAACATGTATCATGTAAAATAAACATAAAATAAATTAAACAGTTACTATTGTTGATGCGAGTAGCGGCCATATCAGAACTCGAAATCAATGTCTGAAAAATTCTGACTTTCCAAGTGGGAAGAGAGATTTCGGAATGCTAACAAAATTCTTTATAATAATCAGCCTTGCCTTTTAAAAAAAGCATTTAAAAAAAATGAGCTATCTGCAATCTTTATGACTGCTGGGATTCCTGACCCAAGAACTCCCCATAAAAAGTTACTAGTGCTGGTACCACAGAACAAGGGAGTACCACAGAGACAAACTAGTAATAATATATGTAATTCCTAAACATAGAAATTACTAATAACGTGAAAAAATAAAGCATAAAAACAAAATTAGCTGGATAATTAGCTAGAATAATTAGTTAGCAAGCTGAATTAGACAGATAGCTGAATTAGCTAAATAGTTAGCCAAATTAAATAGTTATCCAGCTGAATGAAATAGTAAGATAGCAGAATTAGACAGTTAACCATCTGATTTAGCTAGCTGAATTAACTGGATAGTTAGCTACCATTATTAGCTAGTTGGTTAGCTACTATATTGAGATAGATAGCTAGCTAGTGTATTTGGGTAATTAGCTAGCTAATTTAGCTAGAAAGTTCGCTAGCTAATTTAGCCAGATAGTTTTCTAGCTAATTTAGCCAGATAGTTGGCTAGCTAATTTAGCCAGATAGTTTGCTAGCTAATTTAGCCAGATAGTTTGATAGCTAATTAAACCAGGTAGTTAATTAGCTGAAGTAGATAGTAAGCCTGGTGAATTAGTTGGAAAGGTGGTTAGCTGAATTAAATTACCAGGACAGTTAGCTAGCTGAATTAGCTGGGTAGCTAGATAGACAGATACTTTATTTATCCCCTACGTGTAATTAAAGTGTCCAGCAGCCCAAAGTGCTAAAACATGGATAAATGGAGCTTCATTTATAAATCCAGCTGAAAACACAGACTGGTTTGAATCGACTCATTCACAGCCGATTAGTGTTATTAAAACATCATGAATCATTTTAGTATAACTCTGACTTGGGTTTTTATCTTTCAGACTGACAGAGAAACTTGGAGCTTTGCTGCTTATAAAATGTGTCTGGGTAGTCTCCAGCAGTCCACCTAATAATCCACATGTGTCAAACTCATGGCCTGGGTGCCAAATCCGGTCCTCCATGGTCATTTATGTGGCCCTCTCTAGAGGACCCTATAGGTAGAAAATGTATGTTCTAATTTTTTACGACCCAATACAATTTTTCAGTAATCACATCTTTATGTACAGATGTTCAGTATAATTCAATTTTAAGACATACTTTTGGAATTCCAAGGCTGATTTTAACGCTTTGTTGTAGTTTTATCAATACTTTCTGCCACAACCGGCCCTTTAAGGATATTCATCAGCTTGATTTGGCCAAAAATGGAAATGAGTTTGACACCGCTGCAATAATCAGTTGTTTCTCTTGAATTCACATAGCATTCTAAAGTTTTTGTTGGTGAAAAAAAACAAAACACGGGTCTCCCTGACAAGTACTAGTACCGTTTTTATTCTCTGCATTTGAAGCTCTGGTCCGAACCTTTTTCTGATTTCTGGTTGAATTAAAAGTCAACTGTATAACCTGATATAAAGCATCCTAGAGTGCTCACTTGCTAAGCAACCCATCCATGTCTTAAATGCAAACCCTTTTTTTTCTTTTTCTAGGAAGCTCAAAACTTTAAGAACAAAGGGCTGCAACAATCTACTGATCAACTTCCGGGGTTAAATTTAATTTGAAGTAAAATTAAGGGAAATTGGAAAAAATTCCAATATTTTTATGAATCTATGAAAAAAACGTGATTTAAAAGGAAACTAAAGACAAGAAAAGTGTGGTATCAAAGTGATGCTTCACTCATCAAAGTCATTTTCAATGCCAGAGTGAGTGTCTTCCTGGAGTATTAATCCCAACAGGTCTGTGTTGAGGAAGTTTTCCTACCAGTTGTCAGCCTGCTTCACCCAGTTGAGGATTTAACGGGTCTTGAATAATTAATACATCAGATCAACAATGCAAGATTCCACTTTATGAAAGGACTGAACCATGATGTCTCTTCCCATCTCCCTTTCATTCCTCTTGGTTTTCAACCAAGGCTCGGACCTGGCGCCATCTTGTCTCATCTGCTTCATTAGCCGCCTTACTCTCTTCCGAACAACAAGCCAACGCCTTTATTCGGCTCCAGGGAAACTATGAGGGGGCTTCAAACGCCTGTGCGGTGAGATAGAAAGGTACAAATCCTGTTTGCCGCTTTCTGTACACCTCTCATCACAAACCGAAGCTGCAGTGTGAGCGGGAGCAGAGGTGGAAGCGGTGTGCTCATGCAACCAAGACCTGACGTCCCACACAAGGAGCCGGAAAGACACACACGGGACTACATCCAGAGAGGAAAGATTTACAGAAATAAAAGGTTAGCATGTTGGTCCAGCTCTGCTATGTCGGTTCTGATGGCTTCCTCTAGATGTTTAGACAATGATTCCCTCTGGTTCTGGAGGCAGTAAAGCTGGAAGGACTTTTTCTGCATTTTATGTGTAACCATGGCAAAAAAAATGTAACACCTCGAAGCAGTTTATCAGCATCTAAAAGCTCAAAATAAATCTAAACAATGACCCCCCAATTGCCGGAGGAGTTGAAAATGAGGCTTCAAGGATGCAAAGCAGGACCGAAAAGGAGAGAGATAAGGAGGAAGTTGAAACTATCTCTTCCATCCACCATAATGGGCTAGGATCATATTCCCTATTATAGTATCTCTCTCATTCGGCCAGACAGGGACTCAAAGAGGAGTGGCAAGACCAAATGAGGTGGATTAGCAGTGCAACAAATGACGGCTGCTTATTTTATTTTCAATAATTGAAAATGGAAGTCCTGGAGCAGACTTTATTGTCTTTACCCTGGATAAAGATCCTGACCAGTCCTCAGGACAATGGACGGACTGACACCGATACTGGGATTGGGGTAAATAACTTTCCAATGTACTCGATACCATGAAGCAATAGGAGACTCTGAATTTCATTTGAAATGTTAGCTTTGTGTTCATTTTTATTATCTTTTTTTTTTAATCTAATTCATCATCATCTGTTGTAACAAGCAGAGAAGAAAATAAAACCCATCTTCCAATTCATTGCATATTTTGCAATTACTCAGATCCAAGTATAATATTTGTTTGAAAAAAGTGGGCTTGTTACTTCCCCATCTACGACCAATTAGAACAAGTCTGGATGAAAACACAATACACTACAATACTCATAGTACTTATTTTTATTGACTTGTAGGAAGTCTACCAATACATCCATATTGCCAATTTAACTAAATGGGGGTTTTTTTTCAGGTAACAACACATATGAATTATATCTGCAATAGAAAACATAAGAAATGGTTTTTAAACGGGGTGAAGCAGGGTTCGATATTGGGTCCTCTGAAATTCAGTTTGTTTATTAATGATTCTCTTGAATGAAAAAATATCTGCAGAAGCAGATCACCTGACTCTGTAGAGCACCTTAATATTCATGACACAATGTTCCTCAAGTCAGTAGAAAGCAATACAGATGGTAATTTTGTAGAAAGAGACGATCGTTTTAGGTCTCAGATTCATGACTTACATTTACATTGATTTTAGACATATTAGGAACAATCTAATCACAGATGTTTTACAGTTAATCAATTTCTGTCTGACCAACTTGCAACTAACAGAAGAAAACCAAAAATCAAAACAAAGTCACTGATAAACAGTAATAACATTAGGTACCATAACTATACCTGTGACACTTGGACCTACATTACGTTATATATGCGACTTCTGATTTGTAGGCATTTTAATTGCAAATTTTTGTCAAAACACAGTCAAAACGCACATCATTAGTTATCATTAGTTTAGGTACCTAGACTAATGATAGACCTAGGACTAATGTCATAACATCCGTGCGTTTATCTTTAGTCAGCTTGATTACTGCAGCGGCGTCCTCACAGATCTACTCAAAAAGTCAATCGGACAGCTGCAGCTTATCCAGAACGCTGCTACTCGCATCCTTACTAGAACCAGGAAAGTAGAGCACATCACCCCAGTTCTACATTGGATCCCTGTACCTCAGGAGTATTTAGAGGTATATTCTCTACTATTTTATATAGGAACCATTTATAAATCACTGAATGGTTGTAGACCTGTTGACACTATAGCAACCCAGCAGACCACTCAGGTCCTGCAACTCTAGTGTAGTAAACATCCCTAGAATCAGAACCAAACATAGAGAAACAGCTTTCAGATTCTATGCTCCTTTTCTCGGGAACAATGATCAAGACTATTGCAAAGCTGCTGAAACACTGAATTCCTTGTAAATCAAGGATAAAAATTAATCTGTTTAAAACTGCCTTTGATCACGGGAACATTGTTAATTTTAATCTGGAATTAAGATTTCATCATGTCTCTTTGTTTTGCCACTGAAGTCTAATGTTCCTTTATTTTTTTTTATATTTGTTATTTATTTGTTTGCATTCATTAAATTCAATTTATTTATATAGTGCCCATTTGCAACATATATCATCTTAAGGCCGTTTACAAGAAAGGTAATTTCAGTACAATTATAAAAACGTTGCAGTTAGTTGCAGTTTTCTATTTAAGGAATGCCAGAAGATTGCATCAATTATTTTTTTAGGTTTGTGTTTTTTGTGTTTAGTTTGGGATTAAAAGAGCTCAATGACGCCAGGAATGACAGAGCAGAACTGAGAGAACATTCAAACTACTATGATGAGTCAGCCCTTCATAAAATAGTGATTCTGCATTCATCATTCATCTCCAACTGCCCAGCACTGCATTGTCTCTACATGTATCTGCGGGTAACTCAGTGAACACAACAGTTTCATAAATATTAGATTAATACTCCATTCGGGCATCATCATAATGAAACAGCCTCATGATTTATCCACATTTTTTATCTGTTCACAGAGTCTGAAGCTGCACGCTCGGAGCGATCGGATCAGCTGTGTGTTTGAATCCTCAGTTATTAGGTCAGGAGGGAGCATCCAAATGAGCCGATTCCCTCTGTGACCTGGTTTCTCTGAAGTCGGGGTCTTGATGACATTTTTGGTTCATATTTTGATAATATTATGCAGAAAACCTTTTTTAGTTTTAACAAGCAGGGGAAGCAGAGGTGTGCTAATAGGGAATGCATTCCCATGAGAGGAAGTCCTGCTTAACGTTCATCCATCTCAGGCAAAGGTTGAGGCTGTCTGTTTATGAGAAGACTTGGACATTTGGTTGAGTAAATCGTATCAGACCTGACGAAGCTAAGGATGAATCACCAGCTGTGAGCGGCTGGCATCTTCTAAGAAATGATCTAAAATTCCCTCATATCCTCTGAGATTAGGATAATCCTTGGAGAATGTGCCTTTTGTGGTTTCTAACTCAACGTTCCGCTTTATTCAATTTGTTTATTTCCTATGAATAAACAGGAAGATTATAGCCGATACTACCACCTACTGGATACTAGGGCTGGCCGATGTATAGATTTTTGACATATTTTTCCAGTTTTAAAGGATGAATTTTTGGAATACAAAGAATATAGAGAAAAGTTTCCCTAATGCACCTCTTGGGTTTCCATAGTTCAAAGCCTTCCATCTTGTTTTACAGCATATTTTTATCTGGACTTTGAATTCAGATAAAGTAGAAAAGAGATATTGAAATAAAAGCAGATTTTAAAAAAAATAGTCGGTTATTTGTCACTTCCTTTAGAAAAAATATAAAATGGCTCCAATAAAAAAAAATAATTAGAATTTGGCATAAAGATGAGAAACAAACATCAATTATCGGTTTTATAACGTCCAATGACATGTTAAACTTTTGAAAAGAAATCTTTAAATCAAAAAGAACCTTCTAATATCTTAAAATATTAGCAAGGAATGTTAACGCCCCGAAATCATAGAAGAAGAACCTAGCTAAAAATGGCTACAGACGAACTATCAACCACTGACACCACCGCAGTTTCGGCGGATAAATGTATGTGAAGCAATGTTACTGATTACTATAATGGTTTTTTGTCTGATTAAACATTTAAGTTGTTAAGTCATACCAGGCAAAATAACGGCTAGAGGATGGCGGGACCACAGGCGAACGTAGCGTAAATATCTGGGTCAAAAGAACAGTCAATACGGGTCAAAGGACATGCTAAATGGTGGAGCAGTACATGTGATTTCATGCCTATTACGTGATTGATGGCTATGCAGTATTTACTACATTACCGGACGAATAATCGTTGCTATATAGCATGTAGTAAATACTAAGGATTTGTATCTGTATAAGCTGTTATTGTTTCCGTTAATTGCACGTTCAGATTGCACTCTACCATAACATATTTAGCTTATATATATATATATATATATATTTATATAAAGTATAGTATTTAGTTTGTTTTTTTGTATTATCATCTATTCTAATCTAAAGTTTTATTTTTCACAAACATTTTTGCAACATTATATATTTATAATTGGTGCAATAAAAATAGATATTTTACAGGACTGGATGAATGATCGTAATTAATAATTGTGATTACAATATTTTTTCAAAATAATCGTGATTATTATTTTTGGTCATAATCGTGCAGCCCTAATCTAAAATTAGATAAACACAATACAACGACCGCTGTACCTGATAAATACCTACTCTGGCGGTAGATCATGGACGGAACACATTGTGAGACCAGCCTTCCACCTCCTGAACATTCAGCCCTGCTGCATCTGAAAAACAGCCACAGTTTGCTGCCTCACCACCTCCTCCTCCTGCCCGCAGGTTCTCGTAACGCACTTTCAGCTTGACTCGGCATCCTCTGGGCAGCAGCTTTTCACCCTTTGTGCAGCTCCATATCATAAACACGACCATAACCACTGGGGGAAGTGGTGGTAAAACACTGCACACATGCAATGACTGCATAGAACCAAACCAACACTATCTGCTACTTTAATAGCTTGCTTAGCAATTCAGCCACTGTCGTTTTGTGCAGATTATTGTTGTCCCTAGTGTGAAATTTGATTTTACTAGCGTAAAAATATAGCTCTATACCATTTGTTGAAGACATTGAAGGAACCTACAACAACAAACAGATCAATATCTCATTTAGTGGTGGAATAACTTCGCAACGACTCATTGGAATGTCTATTTAAGAGAGGGAGGAGACTCAAACCTATAAAAAAATGGAATTCTAGAGGGTACTCGGGCCACAGGAAAACATGGTTAAATTTGAATTTTTTTAGATTAACCTTTTTACATTCCTTGACCATGAAAAATACCTTTAGCAGCAGGATCCTCACTGGTATCATTTTTTGTTCTATAGTTATTCATGAAAATCACTTTTTCGGCAATGGTGGTTTTCTTTTGGATGGGCTCCATAGCTTTCGAAGATCCATGAAATCTGTTAGCACACTTCCACAATGTTTTGGCTATATTTTGGTGTTTGCTGCAGGTCTACACATCAATCTGTTCCCCTTACAGTTATCAAAACTTCAAAGATCCCCAAAAAATAACCTCCTTGGCATAGGTAAAAATAATTTAGGCAGATTTATGTCTTCAAAGACACGTTTTTATTTTCCTAAACAAGAAAGGTTAAATTCTTCCAGAAATGTAGTCCATTTTTTTACATTTTCCCCCCATCATGTTCACCTCATGGCCAGACACAGTTCAAAAGATGTATGAGTTTCCTTTTTTTGAGACTTAAAATGTCCGACGAAAAGAAGTGCACAAAAAAAGCCAGAAATGACTATAGCAACAACACCTCTTTTTTGATAATCATTGCCAAATAAGTTTCTAATACTTCCTAAGGCAAAGGAATGAAAGATGTTTCTCCTCTCATGCAACTCCTTCAGTTCTGAAAGTGGATGGAAGTAAAAGACTTATAGCTGTGGACAAAACTATAACAATAAGGATCATAAGGCTCTCTAATAGGGTCCTTAAGGTCACTACTAGTCTCATTACGGTCACTACTAGTCTCGTTACGGTCACTATTAGAGCAGGTCACTACATGGGTCATTAAGGTCACAAACAGATCTATTAAGGTCACTACTTGTGTCATTGTCACAACTAGGGTCACAAAGGTCATTAAACAATATTTTGAGGTAAATACTAGAGCCCCTACAGTCATGACTAGGGTCATTAAGGTCACTACTAGGGACATTATGGTGTTTTTTAAAAATTGTCAGTGTTCTCTGGTATGAAAGAATGCTGTCTGAGTCTGTTTCTGTCAAAAAATAAATTAAAAAATCCCAGTCTATTTCAGTTAATGCTAGTTTAGTGTGGGAGTGGGCGTGAAAACTCAACAAGATCTGGGGATTTGCTCATTAAGATTAATGACATGCAAGTTTTTGTACTCTGAAGTTTCTCTCCTATGATTGACTAACTGCAACACTGCTCTTACACTGTCTCTGTTGACTAAAATGAGTAACATGAAACAAAAAGAGTACAGCTATTTATGCTTAGACAGAGTTTACAACCCAGTTTAGGCAGCATTAACCAACAAGACCAGACTCCGAAGTGCTACTGGCCAAAGCAGGACTCCACACCACCGGACCTATCAGAGCTACAGTCTTGAGGGTTTCTGTGCCACGGTCTCCCTCTATGCTATGGAGTTACTCCTTGATAGTTAATTCTCCTCCGCTAAGCAATATGCTTAAATAAAGCAAGTTGTCTCGTCTGATTTAAGCCAATAGTCTGTTCAGAACTAGCACCGTCGCCCCATTGGGTCATTAAGGTCACTACTAGAGTCTTTAAGGTCACTACTAGGGTCATTAAGGTCACTAGCAGATCTATTAAGGTCCTTACCAGGGTCATTAAGGTCACTATAGGGGTAATTAAGGTCACTAATAGGGTCACTAAGGTTACTAACAGATCTATTAAGGTCCATAAGGTCACTACTAGGGTAACTAAGGTCACTAACAGATCTATTAAGGTCACTACTAGGGTCACCGAGGTCACCGACAGATCTATTAAAGTCACTACTAGGGTCAATAAGGTAACTAACACATCTATTACGTTCATTAATGTAGTCAGCAAGGTCACTATTAGAGTATTCAAGTACACAAACGGATCAAGTAAGGTCACTAATAAGGATATTAAAAGGTCTGCAATAGTGCTCCTTAGTTCACTAGTAGGACCATCAAGGTAACAAACAGATCTATTGTGGTCACTACTATGGCCCCTATGGTCACTAGGGTCATTATGATCACAAACAGATATAAAATTAGGCCACTGAAGTCATAAATGGGATCATTAAGGTTTTAAGGTCATTACTAGGACTCTTAAGGTAATTAATAGATCAATTAGTCACAACTAGGGCCCTTAAGGTCACTACTAGGGACCCTAATGTCACAAACAGGAATATTAAGGTCACTACTAGGGTCATTAACAAATCTAATAAGATCACAACTAAGACAAGCTGATCCCTGACCCGACCCTATATTCAGCTTGATTTTGGGATTATCCAAAGATATTCCTTACATGTCCCAGGAGGTGATCTGCTGAAAAACCATCTCCGGAGCTGAATCAGAATAGCAGTAGGTGTTAGAAAAATGAAATTTGAGGCCACCTTCTTTGATTAGTGCTGGTTTTGCATGTTTAACATAGTTAGCTTCTTTTACTTCTCTCGCCAACCACCCAAATTCCCTATCTGAAGACAGTTTTTTGACATTAGTGTAGGGCGGTATGACCCTTTTGGCTCTTTTAGTGTGTTAGAGTGATTATATCTAACAGGTTTATAAGTTAGCCAGAATAATCCTAAATTGAAAAACTCTTTTGAAACAAACGTATTTCCTTTCAAACAGGATGGAGAAATCCATTAAACTAAACTGAATCGGCCCGAGAAAATGTAGGAAACATTCAACGGAGCAAGTGATTTTTGCCTTTACACTGTTAGCTGTTTGGCCAAGTGGAATCAATGCATTTGTAGGAAACAACTATGGTCAGAAGACACCATGTTACTTTCAGACCCATCTAAAGCATGACTCTGAACAGTAACCTTTATATATATACACAATGCAAAAAGCTAGAAAAATACCTATATATTCATTTCTGGGGATTTTTATTACCTCATTCTACCAAATGGTTAGACACTCGGAGGAATGAAGTAAACAGAAAATCTGAGATTTTATTCAAGCTAAAAATTAAAAAATCAAGAGGGAACTCATCCACTCCAACACTAGCTCTGCATAAAAGACATTAATTTAAGATAGAAACAACAGCAAACTTAACGAAAACAACAACAAAATGAGCCCTTTAACCTCTCAGAAACGCCCCAAGGTTTGAGTTTGGTTATGGTTGTCATTATGAGTCTGACTGACAAAAGTCTAAGGCGTACAACTCCACCCCAAAAATGGTGACTAAATCTAATAAAGAAGAAAGGTTAATCATTCATTTTAAAGTTTGATAAGCTCTCTTCACACAATCAGATTCTGACGGTTTAAGAAGTATGCCTTAATGGCCGTATCATAAGACATTACTCACTTTAAACCAGCGTTGTATAGAAAATAGAAAACCTAAGCCTGTGTTTTTGCAAAACACACAATCCAACCTTCTAAGATAAATCAAACACGGATCGCATCGGTCTGAACTGAGGACCGGGTTTTTAGAGTGTAGTCAGCCCTCTCCAGAACTACAACATGCGTTTAAAGACAAACCACCAGGAAAGCCACCTCTGAGGTTTATTAAGGAGGAATCAGCCAGGACGGAAGGAACCGTTGAACCATCAACATCTGACCAGCTTTCTCTGGTTTCAGTTGACCCGGAAGGCCAAACAAAAAGCAGGTTAACACCCCAAAGCCCTCTACCATCCCTCCATTAGAGCAGAGACATTCCCGGTAACTTTCCGCAAGCGCCAATAGCCTGTCCAACCCCCAATCTGCCTGCTGCTTGGAGCAGACTCACCTTTGATTCTTGGTTGCAGCTAATAGTTACATGTCTACCGAAAGCTAGACCTTCAGATCTGATAGAAACTATTCTCCTGGACTATATCACTTCTTTGCTTCAGTTTAGGCTGGGTTTCCCCACTGTGCTTGCTTCTTCATTTCTCACCAACAAGTGAATTAAATCATTTTAGAAAAAGTAAGAAAGCAAAACCTCCCACCAGCAGAAGACCAGGATCCGTCCTGCAGAGCTCCTGAAACCTCAGCGCGAGAACAGAGCTGCTGCTTGACCTCCAGCTGCAGCTGATCTGAATGCTGAGAGGTGGATAACGCTGGCAAAAGAGCCTCCCAGCGCAGGCTGAAACACCTCACTACCTACCCCCCCCCCCAATGCTCTTCCTGATCCTGCATTCACACAGCCCTGCAGGAGTCCACTCAGTAACCCGTCCTGAGGGCCAAACCCACAACTCTCGCACAAAACGCGGCTCAGCATGTTGGGTCAACACGACACAGGAAGATCGGTAGGGCAGCAGCAGCAGAAAAACATGATTACTGTAGATATTTGTTCAGACATCCTCTGGTTTCAGCGTGACTGAAACGTTTCACATTAAGAGCATGTGCCAATCATTTCTGGATCTCAAATGGACATTTCCATGAGACAATCTGGAGTTAATTTCCCATAGCAAATACTTTTTGAAGACAGATTAAAATGTTTAGTTCCCGACATTCACAGAAAATCCTCTTAAGCCTCTGATTAGCTTCTGTTTGCAGGGTTAAACAGGCTAACTGTACGCCAAGAGGTCCTCCAAATACTCAGGCTTTCAGGATGTTTAAGGTTGTTTCAACAACCCTAATAACCCTGGAAAATAGCACCAGCCACTGGCTCAAATTAAATTGATTGCATAGGACTTGTGTTGGGGGGAGGGAGGTATAATTGAGATCCATCCACCCATCCATTTTCTATACCATTTATCATTGAGGGGTAGCAGGGAGGCAAGAGGCGTTATGCTTTTGATTCTGTGGTGGAAGGTTGGGAATGTAGTTTATATGGAGTTTTATTCTATAAAGCACTTTGAGATGCAATTTTGTATGAAAAGTGCTCTATAAATGTTTATTTTATTATTTCGCAATTTTAAACGTGCTAAATAGCGACTCAAAAAAAGTGTTCAACATTGTAACAACTAAAACGAGTAACAACTTGTTTGAAGAATTTCAATTAGGCTTTAGAGCTCATATCACTGAAACAGCACAGGGTAAAGTAATTAATGATATTCTAATGGCCTCAGATAGTGGACTTGAGATGTTCTGGTCTTGTTGGATCTCAGTGCCAATTACCCTATGCTCAGTGTTGATCATAATATTCTCTTAGAAAGGCTAAAACATGCTGCAGGGATCAAGGAAACAGCACTACTGTAGGCTAGTTTAATCATATATGTCGAAAGATTCCAGTTTGATTATAAAAATTATAAATCTTCAGACACTTTTTGGAGTACCACAGGGTTCTGTGCTTGGATTGATTATTTTTACTATATATGTGTGCTTCCAATTGGTAGAATAACTAGACAGCACGATATGAATTTCCACAGCTGTGCAGATGATACACACACACACACACACATCTATATATATATATATATATATATATATATATATATATATCCAGATGAATACAATCAGGATTACCTTCTTTATCCTCCAGAATATTGATAAAATTATCAACATCCTGTCCAGGAGTGATGCTGAGAAATGCTGATGCATGCTTTTATCACCAGTAGAACTGACTATTGCAATTCCCTGCTTTATGGTCTTCCGAAAAAGAGGATTTCAGGCTTATAATTCTTACAAAAATCATCAGTACGTGGCCTGACGAAGAGCAGGAAGTGGGAGCACATCACTCCAATTTTAGAATCACTGTATTGGCTCCTCGTATGTGTCAGGATGTATTTTAAAATACTTTTTATGTTTTTTAAGTGTCTTAACGGTCTTGGGCCTTCTTATCTCTCAGAACTGCTTTTACCGTACAAACCATTGCGGTCTCTGCGCTCCTCTGGCAGCCGTCTTCTTGTCATCCCTAAAGTAAGGACAAACCCACTGCTAGGCGTCTTTTCACTATTATGGCCCTCGCCTCTGGAACGGGCTGCCGGAGGACCTCAGGGCCACAGAGAACGTTCATTTTTTTTAAGAACAGGCTCAAGACTTTATTTATTTTATCCTATATGTTCTATTCAATCAGAGTTTTACTATCTTATGGAGACTCACCGTTTTAGCTTAGTTTTTAACTGATTTTTTTTATTACTATTTTCTTCATTTTATATTTATTTTATCTTTAAACGTTCAAGAATTTTATGACTGTATATTTTAACCTTATTTTATCCTTTTCCAGTGTTACCTCTGTAGGAGCCCTCAGCCTCCAGAGGTCGGCTGTGGCGGCCTGGGTGCTCTCCGGGTGTGACTGGGTAGATGTGGGGGCCTCCGCCCTGTGGCGGTGCCTCGGCTGCTGCTGTGGATCTGCTGCTGTCAGGGCAGATGGCTCCTCTGATGGCGTTTCCTTAACTTAGCTTGTCTGGCTTATGTGAACTCAGCCCAGTGTGTTCAATTTTTTATCTTATGTCCTTAAGCGTGTGCTTGTGTGTCTGTGTGTCAGAAGATGAGTGTAATGAGGGGGTATTATTGTCAACTTGATTTTATATTTCGGGGGATGTGGGTATGTAGGGTCATTTTAACTTTCAAAGCACTTTGAGTTGCATTTATTGTATGAATTGTGCTATATAAATAAAGTTTGATTTGACTATTCTATGCATTTGTTACTTCAAGATGGACTAGTGTAATTCTTTATTATCTGGAAGTACACGAAATGTAACTAAAAGCCTTCAATTGATCCAAAATGCTGCAGCAAGAGTTCTGATGAATATTAAAAAGAAAAATCACATTTCTCATGGTTTTAGCTTCTCTCCGTTGGCTCCCTGTTAAATCCAAAATAGATTAGAGATGATCTGGAGGAGAATCTTAAACTCTAATAGATCGTAGAATAAGATTTTTTTCAACTCAGTCAGAGACGTCAACAGGATTGAGAGATAGGGGGGTTTAGCCCCAGGAGCTTCACAATGAAAGTTTTTGGCAAATCCTGCAAAGACGTCGTCAATTTACGGAGCCCGGTAGGGGTCAGGTAAAGAAATAATTTATAGGGGTAAGAATCCTCGGTTTAATAAAACCTTGCGCATGCAATTATTAAACAGTGCACATGGATTCATAATCTGTTTTTCCCAGATAATTAGATTGTGCACACGGATTCATAAAACCATGTGTGATAGTGTGGGGGATCCCTTCCAATAATATTGTGCCCTGGCTACTTGGCAACTATGATGCTCCTTTAGCAGACTGGTGAACATGCTCAATTTTCAACAGGGAGACGGTGGATTGAATCCAGTCCTTGGAATGTAATTAATCGGGGTGGGAGGAAAAATCGATTCACGTCTGAATCTCGATTCCTATTTAACAAGATTCATAATCAATCCGAAATGTTTGAGAATCAATTCGCAAAAAATATGTTTTCTGAACCTTTTTACATTTTCGCTTCGCGTAGTGTTTGTCATGCAACGGCCACCGTCGCATTGCCAGGTCTGATGCGCCGTTGGCTAGTTGGCTGTTTTTTACAGCTTTCAACTTCTGAGGTAGACTAATATATTATAAAATGTTACCGTTGGTGTTATATAGTAGTAATTTCTCCTAACATTTGACTTGTATCCTGTAGTTAATGTTGGACCACGAAGTTAAACGGCTCGTTTCTCTATAATCCTGCCTCCTCCACCAACCCCGCTCCTCTGTTGTGCAGAGCCGCAGCATTCCAGACTGAGAAAAACAGTGCTGAGCTTTATCTAAAACAGTATTCTGACATTGAATTTGAAAAGCACCAAATACCACAATGAAACTCTTGTATTAAGGGCTCAGATGTTTGCTTTATTTATTTTTTTTGTAAAAAAGGAAATCAATAAAAAGTTATTTTACAGTTGCTAAATCTCCAGGCTTTAGTCGAAAACAACTAGCTGAGTCCAGCAAGCAAATCCTTCCAGCCCAGCATATAAAAAAGCCATGGGTGTTGTTTGCAACAGTTTACTAAACATTCTGAGATGCCACAGATAAATTAATTAACCACAAAAGGCTGTTATAAGATTACATAAGCAGCTTGATAAATGGCTAACACACTTTAGCATTGAGCCAATTACTTCTCCATCCATCAGGCGTCTTTGTTCTTTGATCCAGCTGCTGTTCTTTAGGAATGTAGAATAAAATCCTGTAATCCATGCAGCCAGACGGGCGTTTTCACAGAGAAAGTAAAAAAAAAAACTAAAAAAAAAACAGTGTTTTAAGCCGGTAAAAACTGAAGCAACCAAGAGCTGTGAGAAGGAGAGGTGTTTGGAACTCTAGCAGAGGTAAGCTCTGCCTGCAGGGGTGGTGCAGACGCCTCTAGCACTCAGCTTTCAACTAGTGATGTCACTAGTTGAACACTCAGCTGTTTTCTATGAGAGGGAGGGGCAGCTGCTCAGATAAGAATTCAATATTACCCAGACATGCGTGAATTAAGCCAAACAACACTCTGGTGGGGGTTTTTATTAGAAAATTGCATTACCAGATGGTTGAAAACTCCAAAAACTGGATTTTGCATGATATAGCCCCGTTAACTCATCCATACCGATATGAGTGCATTAGAACAGAATCAGCCCCGGTAAAAGTATCGGTGCATCCCTAATTGGAATAAAGAATTGGGATCACAAAAATATTAGTTTTCCAATTATGTTTAATAGAGCTGCCGTGATTAGTTGATTCTTCACGACAATTTTGACAACCAACATTTTCAACAATAAATGTATTTGTCTACATAATTTTTTTTTTTTACTTTGTTTTTCTCTTAAAACTGTGGCTGTACCTCTCACTACTCTCTTTATACTATATGTCTGACTCTGTCTGCTTCTCTGTCTCTGAAACACACAGCAGCGGGAATCAGTCCAGGCATAACACCGGAAAAGCCCAAACTGTCTTGCCGAGCCGAAACCGGAGCTCTAATGGTGTGTTCACACACTTTGTCTGTGCCAAGCAAAGCTCTCTACATATGTAGTATATAGCTGAAGCTTGCAAAGCACGTGGGCGGGTCCTTCTCTGCCGGATGCTTAAAACACTAGCGGATCATGATTCGCTAGACAACGTTGACGTCAGGAAACATCCCTACAATGAGACACTCTGTTTGGCACTCTACGTCAAGTCCATCAAAAGTTCAACTAGCTGAACTTCTGCGTTTCTTGCGTTTGCTAAATAACCGCTCAAAACGCAGGTAACGCTTCAAAAATTGACGGAGCAAACGCACATCCAGCACCGCAGAGACTCTGACAGACCTCTGACGGACTCAACCATAGACTTTACATGTAATCTTGCAGCAGCTGACGTTTGGGGCTGTGTGAACGCACTGTAATGTTTAGGAGTGTTTGATAAAAATTGTACTGAAGCATGTGTAATCCAAAATCCACATGGTAGAACCTGCTTACCATGGCAGGACAACGGTGATGCTCGAGCATCTTAACAGGAAGCCTGGTGTGGCTGACTACGAAGAGGGACAGTTGCTTCGCTAAGCTAATTAGCGCATTAGCTTCCAACGTTAACACAAACAGTAGGATGACTGAACATTCTCTTTACAAGTTGGCTTTGCGTGTTCAGTCTGGGGCATTCATAGATCGATATAAATGTTCGATTGTTATTTTATTTTATTTATTTTTATATGTTATTTTATATTTATCGCAGCTTTTCTCTCATGTCACTAGCACCTGGATGGTGGCTGATTCTGTATGGCAAGCTATTTTAACTTTTAACAGATTGACTGGAAATGTGTTGCTGATATCTGTAATTCAGTTTTGCCTGGTCAAAAGTAACATTTCAGATATCCACAACTACATTCTTCCTATCCATAACTGTCATTTTTGATATCCACAAAGACATTCTTCCTAGGACAAATTATGCCGCTTTTGCCATTCATTTGTATGGGTGTTTTTCATTACAAAGATTCAGTTGCAGATACCACTATGTGAGTTATGGAAATCTAATTCTAGGTTAAGATATCTTCAATTTGATTCTGACTAGTCATAACTCCAGTTTAAGATATCTTTAGTTGACCTTTAATATATCTATGTTTCTTTTAATATATCTTAAATTAAGTTTTGAGGACTAAGCGTTGTAGATATCTAGAGTTAGGGGGAGTCATAATTTAATAGTTGATAAAGTTATAGATATCTTGAAATTTATTTTGATCGCAGACATCTGGAATTTGAGATATCTAACTTTCATTCCGCCTAGTCAAAATGTAATTACAGATATCTTAGAGTTTTGACTAGGCAAAATTACATAGCAGATATCTGTATGCAAATTAGGCCCGTATTAGCAGAAAAATCACATCACATCTGCACTTGATTAGTATTGATTAGCACCATGTCTGAGCACTCAGAGGGCTACGGAGTTTTTATAAACTATGGCAAACTAAATTAAGTTTTTCTGGATATCTAAAATAGAACAACGTATTCACAATAATTTGAAGTAGTCATACTGACGTTTGAGATATATCTAAAACTTTCATTCTGCCTCGTCAAAACTAAAGTACAGATAACTACAATTGACGTGTAAGATGCGGGACGAGTTGAATTTCATTTGCAATGGCATCATTGCAGATATCTGTAATTAAGTTTCGACTCATCAAAACTCAATTACAGATATCTCTGTCGTTTCGACTAGAAACAATTATGTTACAGATATCTTGAATGACAATTCCAACTATACAAAATTTAATTACGACTGGTGAGAAAGAGGTTGTTGATATCTACAATGTTAATTCCTGATAGTTAAACTAAGCGTTTTACATTTTAAAATGGCTTGCTTCTGTTCAAAGCAGACAGTGTAGCGCTGCTGCGATCTACAAGAGATTAAAGCATAGGTGTATGGTCGCAACAATTGTGGAGGAGTGCACACAGCTGGCTCATTTATTTCGGTTTATGGCAGCATCACAATACCCTGTTGGTCTCATGGACGCAAAAACAATGAAAAGGCTGAAGAAAGTGGGAATTTATCTATTAAATTGAACATTTTATCAATTACTTGTATTGATATCTGTACAGTACAAGAGGTGATTGTGATTTTATTTCCCTTTTACGTTATGTGTCTGTTGTAAAAATGTTTTTATATAATTAGTTCATAAATGTTGAATAAGTGGTCATTTTAACTGTCAGTATTTTAGATAGCACATAATACTTAGAACACTTCCAGCTGGAAGCTAATGATGTATATATTTCAGCAGCTGCTGCGATAAGATACAATTTTTTGGGTGATCTGATTAGTCAAATAATCGGCAAAATAATAGACAATAGTTTGTGGCAGACTTAATGTTTAATATGTATATAGAAAGTAGTGCTGTGTTGAAAAAAAATCTGATTCCCTAACGTTATGAATTGTTAAAAAAATTCCAAAAAATTGATTAATCAATTAATCATTAATCCAAACATTTATTCATTTAACGTTGCCCTTTCGACAGCTAGGAGGGAAAAGTCCGGACAGCATTTTAAGTAGGGCTGGGTATCGATTCAAATTTCAAGGATCGATTCGATTCCAATTCTCAAGAGTTGGAATCAATTCGATTCAATTCAATTCAATCTGATGCAGTTGATATTGATATTGGTCAGTGCTATTAAAAACGCTTTTTTTTTTTTTTTTTTTTTTTTACTGTTATCTTAATTATACGCCTGAAATTCAATGACTTAAGACTGGGTAACTAACAGTTCACCATGGGAAACTGTATTAACCCTTTCAGACACAAAACTTAAAAATGGCCTTTTGGACTTTGCCTTCCTATTTCAGCTTAAAAAACGGCAAACTATTCTAAAATTCTATTCTAAAATTCTAAAATCGATTTTTGAACTTGTGAATCGATTCGATTTCTACAAGAATCGATTCAGAATCGATTTTTCGATTATTCCAACACAGCTCAAATTTTAAGGCAGTTTCCCTTGGTGCACTGTAACCCAACCCAAGATGCATAACTGAATTAGTCATAAGATTAAGTTAACAGCTCAAAAAAAACAAGAAAAAGTTTTAATAGCCTTGACCCATATAAATATCAAATTGGAACAGATTGGATCGTGCTAATCGATTCTAACTCTTAAGAATCAAATTTAGAAATCTATACTCGACTAAAATAGAAACGGTGTTCAGAAAAAAAAATCCCAATTTGAACCGAGAGTACGCCAAGTTCTGCCAGCAGGACGTAGGAAGGCTAAGGGGTCAATAAAACACCAACATGGGAGCATGTACAAACTGAACAGAAGCCGGCTAAGAATCCAGCCTTGTGGGACTCCACGAGGACCATTAATTTTAGCTGATTGAAAATGCCCCACAGCTACATAGAAGGTCAGAGCAGTATGATTAAACCAAATACAATCACGCTGCTTTTTAACTCTAATCAGGGTTTAGGGTCCAGAAAAGGAATGAGGGGAGGCTTCAAATGACTCTTACAAAAACTTCTGATTCCGTCACCTGAGCCATGAAAGCCAAACAAAGTGTCAACTTTAGTGAATTCCATTACTACACTACAAAACAGAGTCAAACTAGAACAAGTCAAAGAGAAAGAGCTTTGTGTCAAGGCCTAAAGGCCTCAACCTGTATCAGAAAGCAGCTGAAGGAAGCCTCTTCTCTCTAAAACAAGATGGCAGACACTTGCAGGGCAACTTTCCATCACTAAATCAGTCCTGACCTTTTCAGGACTCCAAAGCACTCTAGAATCCAATGTCCAGCTATCTGCTCAACCTCTGAGGGACAATCATACCAAGTTTGATTCATATTTAATCACTGTAGATATCAACTGCAGCCTTGGTCGACGGAAACTGCTATAAAAACATCACAAACATCTTGGATGCTGGAACAAAAGAGGTGGATGAAGGCGTAAAGTGTGCTCCACTCCTCTTACATCAGAGCCCGCATTGATTTTATTTTTAAATATCCTGTTGCACAACACAGCAGAGGCCATTAAAAAAATGAGCTCAACATGGAGTGGACATTCAGCAGCAGAGAACATAGCGTTCAGGAAGTGACAGCTACACCTTCTGGCAACGGTTTCCATTAAAGAGAGGAGTCAGGCTGGGTGACTGAGTGCAGCGTGGCGAGGTAAATCTGAGGGGCCCGGCGTCTCTCTTTCCTCTCGCTCAAACGCCTTACTTATTCCTCATTGTGTATGTCCACAGGCCGTAAATATGTTTGTAATTACCCACACTGCCATCAGGTGGGGTTAATGGAGAAGCCATTAGCGCAGATAGAAAGTGGACGGATGGAGGCGCAGAAGGGGAACTGCATTAGAGAGGCAGTCATAATCAGCAGATATAAATCATTAATTCTGCTATTTTTACATCCAGCTGCGTGCCCGCTTCCTTGTGGACCGCGTCAGCAATTAAAACCAGATCATACTGAATTAAAAACAGGAATATAGTCATTAAAAGTGTTAAGAAGGCAGATGTCACTCTACCAACAATAACCTGTTTTTGGCCAATTTTAACACTTTCTAGCTTTTACAACATTCGTTCACTCCAGGAGAAAGTCTCATTTTTAGAGAGGTAAAGAATGGGCAATAATCTTGTGATACTACATATTGTGATATATTCTGATACTATGAGTAAGACTATTTGTTAGAGGTGGGTAGACTACCATAACATTTTCTCAAGTAAGAGTAACACTAATTCAGGATATTTTTACTCAAGTAAAATGTAGCCGTTAAAACATTTTTTTTTGGGGGGTAATATTAAAAAAATATTTTGTCAAAAAGGTTACTTGAGTGCTGAGTAACATCTGATCTAAAATTATGCAATCGGACAGAAGAAAATATAAACTTATGGCAAAATTATGGTACATGAAAAACTACAATGAAAAATGTATATACAAGCAAACAATTACAATATAACATATTTTATGCATGAAAACACTTTTCTGAGTCTTTTTTCCAATATAATAGCAATGCTTACAGTAGATAATAGGGCTGGACGATATAGAAAATGAGCATATCAATAAAGGGATCGCTATCGATAATTATCAATAACTATCACAAAATTTAGAAAAGGTATTTTAAGTGTCTCCCTTCTCATTTTGTTTTTCTTCAATGAACTAATTGTAACTAAAAATTAAATTAAGTCATTTTTCAAACACTTTTTTTATCATAACTAAGTTTGTTAGACAGAGCAACAAATAGAGAGACCTGAGAAATATCAGCAAATACAAAGAAAAGTAATATTATTAACAATTATATATTTCTGTAATTTAAACTAAAGACTTATCTTGACGTTTAATCTTTTAAACATTTTATGACACTTTATAATATTAGTGGCTGAAACTTTTGTTTGCATGCCCAGTACATGCATAGGTAGGCATTGGATTGCGCAATCATGGGACCTTAAACGGACCGTAAACGGGGCGTAAATGCTCGTGTTGAGTGGATATCATTAGGCGTCTAACTCCCCGTATAACCTTATCCGGCTTAGTGTGGACGTAGCCTTAGTTTCCTGTGTCTGTCAGGGATTTGTAGCGAGCCGGGGGAGGAAAGTACTGCTTAAGACAACTGACCCTAGTAATTTCTTTGGTTTATTATTACAACGTTTAGTGTTTTGGTGCGTCGAGGATCGGTTCAAAATGGGACTCAACATGTACCTGAGCTACCGAAACATTATTCCAGGACAACATCCTCCTTGCTGTGACATCTGACTGAGGTGAAATTTGTTTTAGGGAGATGGTTTTCTTAGGCACCATCAACAAATTCTGATGCAGCTCAAATAATTTGTTCCTTTTTGTGGTTTGAAAGGAGAGAGTGATGCGTGACAGAGCTGCCTGGGTCTGTGTTAATGATTAATTCAGAATAGGTAGTGACTGTTGTGTTGAGCTAGGTAATAGGCTAGGATGAAAAAAATAAGGGAAAACACTTTTTTTTTTTTTTTTTAAATCAAACTTTTTCAAAACTGTTTTTTTTCTATCGCAACACACTGTGTTCAACTGATTGTCCAGCCCTAGTGGGTAATGAATAAATATCCTTGAACAAGGTAGAAAGTATTTCCAGTGACAATTTATGGTGTTTACTGTATATTTACTTGACCTCAATTCAACAACAACCTCCCCAGATAGAAGATTACATTAGAACAGCAAAGCTTGTATAGAAACAGGTGATAGGCTTTAATAAAGTGTAAGCATGTGTCTGTGTCTGGTGTATTTCTTTCCATGATTGCTAAATAACCCTAACACTTCTGGCAGGTTCTTCTTCTGGTCGGCAGACTAGGTATCGAAACTAGGAATCTGAATTTAAAAAACTGAACGATTTCAGGAGAATCGAAAACTGAGTCCCGGTTCCAATTGACTACAGGCAACATATGTTTTGTTAAGTGAAAGAAATATGACAATTATCATGTTAAAGCATTCTTTTATTAAAACAATATACATACAAAAATAAGGTGCCAACATTAAACTGAAAGTGCATTAAGATGTGGGGATTTATTTCGCAACCAGACAGAGATAACAGTGCTTTTGGCATAAATAACAGTGCATACCTTCCTCAGTATGCCTGGGGAATTATTAACAATTATTATGAACTATTCCTAGCTTCACGGTACTCCAAGGCTGTTGTGGAAAAGGCTTCAGGTTTGGTGGTGACAAATCCCTCTATCATAAAAAGTGTTTTTTAAGTGTTCTTTATGGGGATATGTCCCTGGCGTCGCCAGTTAAAATGAAGCCTATGGGGAGCCTAAGTTTCCTCCCCCTCCTGATTTGAGCTGAAACAGAATTTTTTGACAGTCCCTAAGCGAACCATCGCTGTAACGTCACCGTGGTCAGAGGAAGTTGGTCCGGATACATTTTTCAGTGGCTCAGGTAAATGTTGCGTCCTGTTTTGAACCGATCCTCCACGCACTAAAACTTTGTGAGCGTTGGCTCCGCCAGCTTTTAAAGCTTTTCCTGCGTCTCAAGCTTCAAAGCGCATAACAGTAGCAATGCAGAAGTTCAGCTTGTTGAACTTTTAAGGGTCTTAACGATCTTGATGCAGCACGGCAACCAATCAGAGTGTCTCACCGTAGTGACATTGCCCGACGTCGACGCTGCCTAGCCAACCACGATCCGCTAGTGTTTAAAACATCCAGCAGAGAAAGACCCTCCTATGATCTTTGCAAGCTTCAGCTTAAAAATGTATCTTCTGTGTATATGCGTTGCTTTGTGAGCGTTGCTTGACTCTGATAAAGCTTGCGGTCTGAATGCACCATCACTCTACCGACTGCTTTACCCCCAACATAACTGTCACTTTCCACATGGTCCGATTTATAGTGGTTTTCTCTGTCCTCCTTTCTTTGTCTTGGAGGCTACGACCCTCGCCCTCCTTCTGCAGTTGTAGTGCGCTAAACATTTTCTCACAAAACCTAAAGTAACTTTTGCCACCGGTCTTAAATCAGTGTTTTCTCTGCATCAAAATCCGTATTTAAAATTCACGGACATCATATGTTCGATCCATGGCACATTTCAAACTGGATCAGAACCGAGGAAGGAGAAGGGCGTGACTTAGGCTCCCCAAGCCTGAACCAGTTAAATTGATTCAACCACTGCTTTTTAAAACCCACTGGCTCTGTGTTTTTGAGGAAACCTGGAATGTTTAAAAAATAATGTTTAATAACTTTAAACCACGTACACGTTGGCTTTGCGTTGTTATGCTGTTGACTTGGTTACGGACTAACTAGGGATGAAAGAAAATATTGACATGCCAATTTATTGTGATATTTTATGTCACTATATTGTATCGATATTCAAGAGCAGAGAATCGATTTTTTATTTTTAAGAATTTCAATGAAATTCTGACACAACACAATCCTTTTGGCAGTAAAATTGACAGTAGGATTGGTAATTGGTGGCATTTTACCTCTTCATTCCAGTGGACCAACTAGAACTAGTAATAAAACTGGCGTAGGAAAAACCCTGATTACCCATTAGCATTCCTGACTGAACATTTCCTACTTCCAGGTTCAAATCAGAAAGATTTTCACAAACTTCATTGTACAAACACATAATCGGAAAGCTACGTGTTTTGTGATTCCAATGATGTATATCAATAAAGGCAACAGCCATAACTGTAGACACAGAAATCACTTTGTGGAAAACTCCAAAATGCATTCCTAGTCTCGTTTCAATGACAAAACCGAGACATCTAGAACAGAAACTGTCTTTTTTAAACTCACAAGTGTCCGATTAACGTCCTCCGATAAAACAACTGGTCCACGACAAGTCGGAAGCCCATAAACAGTCCATTTAATTTAATTAGGGGTATCAGATTGAAGGGAACTGAGTATAGATGCAAGGCCCACTGAAGATATGAAGGACCATTTTAACATGTTTTACAAAAAAAAGAAACAACATTAACTGACCCAAAGGCCTGTCCATTCACATCCATACCTTTCTTACATTATGCAGACTGAAAAACGTATAAATGATTCACAGAAAAATGATGCGATAAACAAAAGTTTGAAGCTAAGCGGCGGAACAAAACCTATTATGACTCCATCGGTTGCATTAGCCAGAGATTACATTAGGGCCCATTAAGTCTGCTGCATTACTTCATCCGATATACTTTTGGGATATATTGATCAGGCTTTCCTTTTTTTCTTTTTAATGCTTCGTTCTCAGTTTAGCACACAATAGAGCAGGAAGAACTCATTACTTGGATTTACAGGCGTATTCAGAGGAGATAAGGAAACTGAAGAGGACTGGAGTAAAAGACAGATGATGTGGATGATAAGGAGGAAATATCTGGATCCTGCTAAATCGTTCCAGAAAACCGTCAGCTTTTACGAGGTCGTCTTAAAACAAACGTTGGCTCAGGCCCGATGGATTTAAAGGAGATCGTACAGTGAAACACTGACGACGAGCCTGCAAAAGGTCAGACAGACTTTAAACCGTTAAACAGCCTTTAGAGGCTCTAAATGTGATTCCAACTATTATCTCCGCTGATCAATGAAGTGATACTGCAGTCAAATGGCAGTTCTATAATCTCTCCTCTGGTTGTAAAAGCAGACTCTCCTACTGAATCTGGGAACACTAACAGCATGCCAATGATGCGGGAGAAGGATAAAAGCTTGTTCTTAAAATAAAGCACATCCACAACTACGAGGCTCACAGTTTCACAACAAATATGTATCTTGGCCTTAAACCCTTTGTTCTATTTGGAAAATCCTTGAGAAATTTGTTGCCTTCCAGCTCCACTCACAGCTAAATAATAACTCAATTTCTATTAATAATTTCAGTCTGGTTTCCACCACACCATGGTACACAAACAGCTCAGGGGTCTATTTATAAAGCTTGCATACACAGAAAACGGTGTCTGAAAACTGCACAGTTAAATTTCTTCGCCAAATTTGGTATTTACAGAAAAAAATATATATATTTCAGGGAACTTGCTAACCAACATTTTGGACATGAAAGACACTGGCAGCTCAGCCTGTGGGATAGAAGCAAGGTGAATTTAGGCTACATTTTCAGACTTCTCACTATTAACAGTCAGTCTCTCAACTGAAAAATGAGTATTTGAATGAAAACATGTTGAATTCAAGAATTAAAATCACAGTAGGCTATGTTCATATGCATGACTTCAGATTATAAAGCAATTTCACTTATTGGTTCAATTTGTGAATTACACATTAGTACATAAATATTTGAACACCCTGTGATTTTGCAAGTTCTCCCACTGGAAGACATATTGTCGCTGTATTTCTACCTTGAGAGACGATTTCTTTTTTAAATCAGGAAATCACATTACAGAGCGATACGTTCACCTTTTTAGCTTACAGCACTGGTGCTACAGAGGTTCCCTGGTTTTGTATTAGACAAAAATGTTGTAGCACGAACACAAAATGCCGTTTACATGCTCTAAAAAACAAGTCTTGTATTCTATTCTATGCTAGGCCTGGGCGAAAAATCAATCGAATGAATTAATTCGAATTTTTTGTTGCGGGCGATTTAAAAAGGAAGTAAATTTAGTTAAGTAATGCATAAGGTTCCAGCAAGCGACAGCATGGCTACTGGTGAGAGTGGGAGGTTTGTTCCCAAGAAAGGGATAAAATCATCTCTTGTTTGGAATTGGTATTGGTAGGGCTGGGACAATAATCAATAAATTAATTAATCGCACAACAGATGAAGATGAACACGATCAATTTTCCGGCCTCAATATATCGCCATGTGTATCAGTGTATTTGTTTTCCTCGCTCTCGCCTCCAAATACGCTGGTGACAAGAGGGTTCACTCTGTGCATCGTTCTCAGCAGCTAGATGCATTAGTGACTTGGCGGAATGAAATGCAGGGAGTGAAGCATTTCGTCTGTCATATAGGATCTTTGTATCTCTTGGAGGAAGCAGAGCCATAAGCGGCAAGTTAGCCTCGTGAGAAGAATGGAGAACCTGTGTTCAGACCGCAAGCTTTTTCAGCATCAAGAAACACTCACAAAGCGACAAGTTAGACGTATATACACAGAAATACATTTGTGAGCTGAAGCTAGCAAAGCTTGTAGTCGGGCCTTTCTTTTCCGGTTATTTTAAACACTAGCGGGTTGTGGTTGGTTAGGCAGCGTCAACGTTAGGGCTGGACGGTAATGTGTGTGACCATCAAAAGTTCAACTAGCTGAACTTATGCATTGCAAGCGTTATGCGCCTTGAAGCTTGAAACGCAGGAAAAGCTAGAAAAGTCGACGGAGCGTATATGGAGGTGTTTACGTTGTTACCACTACCTCTTTTAACTGGATTTGTAGTAATACATGTTAATGTAAGGAAAGCAAGGAAGGTTAAGAAATGTACATATCTATTAATATTATCATTACTGAAGTGCAGTTTTGGTTGTTGACACTGGATAGGCCATTGTATTTATTGTTTTAAGAGAGAGGGATCCATTTTATTGTTTTTGGTGCAACCTTTTCAAACAAACAGAGTCCTTTTTTATTTAAAAAAATGTTTTATTTGTTTGTATTATTTAAAAGTTCTGGAAATTCCAATGTTAAATAACGGTTTAATTGTTGCATTTTAGAGGGTGCACTTGCATTATTATGATATATTAACATGATATAAGTGGTTGTTTTGGTCAAGATGATCTCGACAATAATATCGTTTATCGTCAATTTGTGGGACAATATATCGTCCAGCAAATTTGTTATCATCCCAGGCCTAGGTATTGGTTTGCTTCATCAGACATAGAGCAAGAGACCCCAACGATGCAACCTTTGCCTAAAACCCATCGCAGTCAAAGGCAGCAGCACCACAAACTTATTTCAACACCTGAAACAGAGGCATCCAGCCAAATATGAAAAATGCCAGTCTCTCCGAGACGAACAAAGCCACAGTGACCAACAAACGTGACTAAAAAACAGCTAACTGTAGCCGAACCCTTTGCACAAGGGACCACATATGACAGGAACAGGGCTTTCCGGCTATATAGCCGACTACTCAATGAAGTCCAGCCGGCTACTAATTTATAACCAGGATTAGGGCTGAACGATTAATTGCATATGCATTTAAATCGCGATTTGGTAAAATGCGATTTCCTAATCGCAAAGGCTGCGATTTGACTTGATGTAAACATATCTGCTAAAGTCACGTGACTTGCAAACAACGCAGGGAGAGAAGGAAACGCTGCACTTTAACCCGTTATAAAATGACCAAAAGCTTAACAGAATCCAACACTGCACAATAGTTGGTACCAAAGAGGAAAAGTACATCAGTTGTGAGAAATTATATCTGCTATGAAAACGTTGATGCTGCGCAACGCCACGTATTATGCAGAACCCGTCTTGGTATTGTTGCTGCCGCACGAGGTAGGGTACAGTATGAACCTTAATTTTGGTAATTCAGTCCTCCCTTCATTTAATGGATTGACAACATCCGAATCGGCTGAGAAAGCCCGTTGAATGCCAGCTTGTATTGCCTACTTTTTTTTTTTAGCTGTGCAAATCAGTTTTTATTGCTACTTTATATGATGTATAATGATGATAATGATAGTAGTAGTAGTAAAGTAATATTATATTTGAGCAAATGTCTGAGAAAATTATATAGCCTGCTTATTATTCAATTCAAAGATACTTTATTGATCCGGTCACTGAAGTGCTTGCAGCCGCCAGAGCAGCGCTCCCAGTCACATAATAGTAGTAGTTGTAATAATAATAATAATAAAAAGTATTAGTAATCTTCTCCTGTTCATGGTTTCTTCCTGCGCAGGTGTGAGAGAAAGATGCCACCAAAAAGAAAATCCAATCAGCAGACTCTGGAAGGCTTCTTAAAGAAGAAAAGTGGTCAGTTTAAGTGATATTAAGATTCTGTATTCATCCTAAAAGGGACATTCATTGTTAAAATCAAAACATTTTCAGATTCTTTTATTTTAATGGTGCCATTTTAATGTACACCTACAAATGTTTTATTGTTGCTGCTGCAATATTTTGAGTTGGGCATGGACTCTGATCCTGAATGGGAAGATAGTGACAACAGTGAAGTTGATTAAAGAGCAGAATGGAGATATGAAACCATTAAGTTTATCATTTATTCTGGAAACGTCTTTTACTTAAGAGTATTTTTATTTTATTTGTATACATATTCTGGTGTTTACGACGAAGTTTATAAATGAACACGAATATCGTGCTGTTACTTACATTTACATTATGTGGTCAGTGGTTTTTTGGGATCCGTAAAGCACTTTTGAATTTAATTTAACTGAATCACGGCAGAAATTTTATTTGAAATGAGACGACTGTGCAGATAACGCGCTGGGCGATATGGCTTCAAATCAGTCACCATATATTGAGCATTTCGCCTCGATAACAGTTCAATTTAACGTCCCGTAGTAGCCTCATTTACATAGTGTGCATGAAATCGCACTGAATGTTGTAGGATAGAAGTATTAATTAAGAAAAATAATAAAATTTGCTGAATAATAATAATCAAATTTGCTGAATATTTTGTAACAATGATGCGTGCTTTACGTCAGAGTAGGGCTGGGCAATAATTCGAAACTTTACCGATACTGAAATTTAGGACCGTTGTCGACTTCAATCGTTCTCGTGTCTATAAATTCTGTATTTTAAATAAAATAAAATAAAAAGAGCTTTTTTTAACTTAGGGGTGCTGGTGCTCCTTTAAGAAATGAGTGTTGCCTTGAGTCACGTGACTACTTAGTCATGTGACTTCATCACATCCAGAAGGGAGCAGCACTGCCAACACAGCAACTGTGTCACTATATTTAGCGTGTGTTTAGAAATCTCTAGCGACTTTTTTTTTTTAAATGACTAGCGACAAATATAATGATTTTTTTATGGTGTTAGTGGATACTAGGGCTGGTCAAACTTTTTATATCACTCTATTTTTTTTAAAACATAATGGTATACGGTATTTAACTGTATTTTTTTTTCCATACAAGACTGTTCATATCAACATTGTCTTATAAGAATGAAGAATATAAAAACGTGCTTTAAATAGCCCATTTTACTGTCATATGGACTGCATCATGTTTTTCCAGACACAGGTGAATGATATGAAAATATTTTAAATGATTATGATTCTAGTAGACATTCTTGATGTTCTCAGCCTGAAAGTATACTTGTTTTTTTACTTCATGTTGACGCAAGCAGCAAATTGCATCTTGTAATGGCTTTGCATGTAGTGCTGAAGAATCTCGCTAAGGGGCAGGGTACAGACTCAGACCGGATTTTGCCAAAGAAGAAGTAAAATAAACATGGTGACTGTAGGAGATTATTAGCTGGTTAATATTCAAATAACAGAAAAAAAAGATGGCAGAAGTATCGTAGACGGTATGTAAAACATATTTACCGCTATTTTTGATTTCTTTCCTACACGTTTAGCCGCTGTTGACCTTGTTTACCTACAGAGGGTCAAATAGCGCTCAGCACTCCACTTTAAGGGTTATTCGCATTTGTAAAAGATGTGCTTTTGGTTTACGTCTGACCTTTCAAAACCAATAAACTCAAACTACAGACATGACTCTTCTTTTTGGAATTACTTCCTTAGTGTGCTTCGCTCTGGTAGCTCCTGTCCGCAGCTGTACTTAGTATAACATTACAAAAAATTCTTATCATAACGAAAATAAAAAGCGGTTTTCAGTATAAACTGGTACACTGCCCAGGCCTAGTGGATACAATGAGACTGGAGCAACTATAATTGCTACTGCTTTCAGTGAGCAGCAGAGTTGCAGTTGAACCAGAGCGTTCCAAGCTCATTGTGCTTATCTAAGTTATCTAAAATGGCTGTCTAAAAATAATTTAAAAAAATTAAAGAAAACAAACTGAAAGTTCAATTGAATACTGAATAATATTACTAAAATAAAATGAATAAAATAATGGATAAAAAATATATATTACAATAATTTAATAAATAATGAAATAAAAATAAAATTAAAATAATAGCTGTGGCAAAAAAATTTTTTATAGTGTTGGATTTCTTTAGCCGACAGAGGAAAGTCTGGATTTTTCTTTGTTTTTCTTTAAAACATTTCAGAACATAAAACCTAACATTTGCTGAGACAAATGGGTGTTTACATTTTTTTATATGAAGTATTAAAATATAATAATAATAATAATAACAATAATGTGACCATCCTGTGGGATATGCAGGTTCACACAGACAGGGAAATCAGAGCAAACCGGCCTGACATCACCATCAAAGGCAAGAAGAAGACTTGCTACCTGATCGATATGACAATTCTATCAGAGAGAAATATATCAGCAAAAGAAGTCTAGAAGCTCTGTAAGTACAAAGACCTGGACATTGAAATCACCAAGATGTGTTGTCTTTGGCCACCCATCTTCTAAAATTCATAATCACACATTTGACTACGGAAAATCTGGATTTCCCACTGTGGGCATAGCCTGAGAGATTGACCCAGTTTCTTTAAGCATTTTTTTTTAACTTCTGACCAAACCTTTACAGTATGCTTTATCCATAAATTTTCAATTTTTACTTTAACTAGACTTTTTGAATCGATGAAAGTTAGCACAGAAAATGAAACACCTGTAACTTCACTCTGCCTTATTTGAGCCCACAGTGCGTCCTCATCACCACTGATCCAAGTCACAAATTGCTACAAGTTGAGCTGCCCAATAATAAAATGTGAAATGAGGAAGGACCAGACCTCCTTTATTCATTGCATCACCGCTGATCACACTGACCGTTTTCGCATGTCCCAGAATGAGTCATCCCACCATCAGCACCAAGATCACCTCAGTTTGAGCCTCCCTGTGAACACGCGTCAGCATGCAGACACGTATGAACACCTGGACCTGACAGTTCGCTATGAACAATTCTGTAATTTTTAACATGGTTACATTACTATGGTTAGCATTAGGGATGCACCAATACTGTTGATACTTTGTATCAGTTAAGGTTAACTGATATGATGAACCGATACTTAAAATGTGGAAACTGCAATAATTTCACAGAAAATTTTAATTTTTCACTTGAAATTTTGCTTTTGCAGTTTTTTTATGTATATATTAGGGGGGGGTCACAATTCTTTAAATCCTCGATTCGATTTTTTTGTTCCTTTTCTTGCACGAAGCCCTATGCCATGTTTAGTTTAGTCTAGGATCATTGGTTTTATTCATAAAATTTTGTACATTAAATCTTTTTTTTTTAAATACAAGAGACGCAATTTCCATTATTCTTTTGTAATGTATCACATTAGGCATTAATTTTTTTTATAATATTACTGTATTTACAATAAATTGTTGCACTTATAAGTAGGGCCCGACCGATATGGATTTTTGGGGCCCGAGACCGATATAAAACAATAGCAAAGGCAGATAGCGATATAATAGCTGATAAATTCCAATAAAATAAAAAAAAGGTACTTTAAGCTTAAACCCAGCCTTCTCTGTCCATGTTGATGTTCACAAATGTCTCCCTGGTCTATTATGCACATTCTGTACATATTTTTAAATATTTTTAATTGTTTAGCATCTTTAGGTATCTTGCTCTGTAGCACATTACAACCTGGTTATGCCGCTATATCTGTATTTTTATCCCATCTGTTTTTGAACAGTAACTATGTCCGTAATGTTTTTTTTTTTTTCTTCTAGACTCTTAAATTGGGTTCTGTTCTTGCTTTTTCTGCTGTTACAACTGAATTTCTCCTTGTGGGACAATAAAGGATTGTTCTATTCTATTCTACACACCAAATAACAGTCTCAGTAACTCCCTGGATTCCAAATAATGTAAATAAGATTTATTTAGCAAAGATTTTCAAAAACAACACAGAACACATAACGTTTCTTGGATGCGCCAAGTGTGCATGCAGTTTATAATGCAGACAAACTTCTGCAAACATGAAGAACAAGACGGCTCTTTAACCTGTAGGGAATATCAGCGACACATTTTCACAGAAAGTAACAAACGGTGATCAGAAATGTCACCAGATTTGTCGCTAGACAATTTTTAGGAAAAAAATTGCGCCATCAAAACAGCGCATAACCAGTATTGTAGCTGCGTTTGTCTAACTGCAGTTAAATCCCAACTATTGAGCGCATAGACCCGACAGCAGCGCTCAAAGTATTTATTTATATCCCCATCGTGAGTCGGTGGTGGTAATTAATTAGACAGTAGCGGTCGCCGCTGAGCTTCCTATGTATGAAAAACCCCGTTAAAGTAAAAGTAAACAGCATTGCGACTAACTTCTAAGTATTCTCATTTAAGAGCTGGGACAGTAGATTTAAAATGGTGACAAAGTCACTATTGAAGATTTACTGCGGTCACTCATACTTCACAATACTTATACTACTTATAAGTGTAAGAATCTTGTTTAAATCAGTAACAGAAATGAATAGTAATAGAGGGTGGCTGCCATCTAGTGACTCTTTAGTTACTGCAGCGCAACAACTCTCAGCTCCAGATGGCTCAGAGAAACGAGCTAATGTGCTGCAAACAGTGGTCCTCTTACTTACAACGAGAATGTCGACTTAACTCACGTGGAACTCAAAATTTCCTCACTGGTGATTTGGGTGTAGAAGGTGCGGCTTTAGCGCCAGTCTTACTGCTTCTTTCTTCATCTGTCCTAGCCATGGTTTAAATGTAGTTTAGCTAATAGGTAGGCTACTTGCTAGCGACTGCTTATGTGCTCTGTAGACGTGTGCTTTGTTCACGGAGGAAGCTTTTATTGATATAGTGGTTAATAATATTACAAGGTGTTATTGTGAGTTGGATGTAAACATGGGAGGAGGTGATTGTAATTTCGAACGTTTTCAATAAAAAAAATTAGAGAGAGATCGTGACAACCCTTATATATATATATATTATTTTATTTTTTTCTAATTCACCATCATTTGTTGTAACAAGCAGTAAAGAATATAAAACCAGTCCTAAAATGTATTGCATTTTTGTGTGTTGCAGAAGTATTGGCATTTGTTATGGGTACCTGTAAGTACACAGATCCAATTATTTGTATAATATCGGTTTGAAAAAAGTGGTATCGTTGCATCCCATGTGCCTTTTTTCTCAGGGCAGGTGGTTTATGTAATTCAGTATTGTTTGGATTGGTATTGGATCGGTGTTGGCAGATTCTGAACCTCAAATATTTGTATCGTAACGGAAACGAAAAAAGTGGATCATTGCATCCCTAGTTAGCATGACGCCAATGCTGCTTTACATAAATGTTCTTTTTTTATGAGTTTCTGCTGCTGATGTTATAATGTTTGCTGACTGAAATGCATGAGCACCTGATTGTCAGGGGTTGTTTAGTGTTGTGATTCCAGCAGAACCTGTGTATAATCAATCATATTTTATTTATGGAGTGTTTTTCATACAAAAATGCATTTCAAAGTGCTTTACAGATTTAAATTGACAACACATACCGTCAGGTCCATAAATATTGGGACATCGACACAATTCTAACTTTTTGACTCTATAGCCTACACCACCACAATGGATTCCAAATAGGGTTGGGCGATATGGTAAAAATAGAATATCACGATTTTTCAATTATATTATCACAATTTCGATTTCATCACAATTTTTTTAATGATGACCAACAAAACTTAAATCACACTTAAAAGAAAAGAAGCATTAAATAAATTAATTAATGTTGGGTCACACACACAGCTATCAGTTGGCGCTACTCTGTTCTAGCGGAAGTCTATAAATACAAACCGCTTCCACCTGCTCGTCCTTCTGCGTTCTACCGGCCGGGGAGCAACAGAAGATCATCTCCAACCATCTTCCTTTACTGGCGGAGGGAGGCCCGAGTTTCTGGCAGAAACTTGCTCTAAAGGAACCCAAAGACCACTCCAGGTGAATCTTGAACATTCACAAAAAGAGACGTTGTTTATCCCCAGAGCCTGACGAAACCCCTCTGAGTTTCAGGCTGCCGACCACTGAGAACCGGGAGCTGTGAACCACGTATGCCGAGAGCCGAACCAACCAGAATCTGCATTTAGCCACCGATCCGATAAGGGGTGAATGCCGAACTGGAGAGCTCCAAAAGGTAGCCAGGCAGGAGAAAACCAAAGCAAGGAGCTTCCCACCGCTGCGAGCCAGATTAGCGGTCCTTTGTTAGCCTGCTGGCTAACACTCCCTGGAGGTCCCCCTTTCCTGATCGACGGGCAGCAACTCGGAGGACTTTAAATGTTCTATGAGGTCTGTTTGGGCAGAGGCAAATTAATTAGGAAAACTAGTTTAAAGGTGTTTCCTTTTATTTTCTTTTTAACTTTTTAAGTTTCATCTGCTATCTTTGGGTAAACCAGGCCTCGGCCTGAATTTTTCATTAGTGCTTTTTAAAAGCTTTCTCCCAACAAAGTCGTTTTAAATCCTGTAATTTGAGCTACTCAATCAGACAGGAGTTTTTCCCTTTTTGTTTATTGTTTAATAAATGTATTTGAGCCACTCTAAACGACCCACGTGCGTCGCAGAGAGCTACAGCTAAGGAAGCCAACGTGTTTCGTTTAGACTGGCGTTTCCTAAAAAAAGATCACTATTAATGGTTCAAATAGAACTCGGTTAAAAAATAGATTGTTTAAGAACAGAAACTAATCTCATTAGCCATGTTTGAACACTCCTTATTTGATCAAAATATGGGAATTGGGTGATTTTACTGTCATGATCAAGCCATAAATTAAGTAATTTTCCAAAGGTCAATTACTCTCCTCCAGAGAATTTTTAAACATTTATTGATCCAAAGAAAGTTACATTTGGTTTTATTGGTTTACGCATTAATAAATGGTGCTAAATTAGTTAAACTAATTCAAATTAGTTAAACTAATTCAGCTTTTCCTTCTAGCATCTGCAAATCAAGTCCTGGGTCTGATCTGCATGCAGAATCATAACAGAATTCATGGTTTCTATTTTTTTGCATTCCTTTTTTTTAATCCTGTTTCTTTCATTTTTACCTATCCATTCAGTTTAATCAGTAGTGTGTTACTTTATTATTAGATCAAGTGTTTAAATGTTTTTCTTATTATTCCTTTTCGTGTAGCCTAAATAAATTCTGCTATTTTTGGAAAGTAACTGGTGTTATTCCTTTGTCCAACACACACATTTTGCAAGGTGTATGGTCAATAAACTGTAAAGAATTAAATCCTTCAGATTATGAAACTGACATTGAAATTTGGCTATTAAAATAGTTCCTGATAAAAGGTGGTGCCCTGAATAATAATAAATTTCCATAAATTATTAGTTGTATCGACTGCCATAGCAGTCCTTTGACTATTAATAGGCAAATAGTTATATTTTTGGTAATATCGCCAACATTAATTCCAATTAGGGATAGCCAGCACACCTGACCTGATCCCACTGAGCATACATTTCACTGAAGGGAAAATGCCCCAGGAACAAGCAGGAACTGAAGACGGTTGCAGTAGAGGCCTGGCAGAGCATCACCAGGGATGAAACCCAGCGTCTGGTGATGTTTATGGGTTCCAGACTTTAGGCTGTGATTGACTGTAAAGGATTAGCAACCAAGTATTAAAAAGTAAAAGTTTGATTTTTAGTTCTTATTCTGTTAGTACTTTTGGTCCCTTAACAAGTGTGAGGCAGATATGCAAACTGTTGTAATTCCTACACCGTTCACCTGATTTGGATGTAAATACCCTCAAATAAAAGCTGACCGTTTTCAGTTAAAGCACATCTTGATAGTTTCATTTGGAATCCATTGTGGTGGTGTATAGAGCCAAAAATGTTGGAATTGCATCAACGTCCCAATATTTATGGACCTGCCTGTATACCACCCACCAGATTTAAACATGATCACATTTTTACCCCCCCTCACCCCAATCCAACCCACATGTCCAGACACACTCAAGAGCAACATTAGAAGAACATTAAAATAGATAATAGGCAGAGTATAGACTAACCAGGTTAGGTTAAGTCCTTCTGATTTCTGGGAGCAGCTGGCAGCACAGCTCACCTCACAGCTAGAAGGTCCTGGGTTCGATTCCCGCTGGGGACACTGTGGGTGTGCGTTTGTTCCTCCAGATTATCATTACCAACACCTTGGGTGGGGTTGGCGAAAGCGCCTTTCTGTGTGGAGTTTGCATGTTCTCCCTGTGTTCCTTTGAGTAGGTAATGTGAGCTACATCCACAAAAACATGCACCATCCTGGGCTGTATCCTGCCTCCTCCTGGCTGACCTCGCAGCCAGGAGGAGGTCTCGCATTTGAATCGGGAGCCTAAGTCACGCCCTTCTACTTCCAGTCCATGGGTCCCCAAATGCCCCAAAAAATAAATGAGTCAATAGAGTGATAACATTTATTTTCTGATCCAGATTGGCCAATATTGATCCCCTGATCACCAGATTCTTGCCAATACAGGTCAATGGAGATTGTCAGCAATTAAATTTTCTAATAATTGGTCCAACAGCTGATCTCTTCTCACAAAGCTGATATCTTTTGTACAAGATATCTAGGTGTACAACTTCGACAATTCTAGTGTCTTTGGACAGCTCTCTGGTCTTGACCATGGTGTAGGTTGGAGTCCACCTGAATGTGTGGACAGGTGTCTTTTAAACGGATGAGTTCAAACAGTTTCTATAAATAGAGGTAATAAATCAATGATAGACGAGCTTCTTAAAGAAGAACTAACAGGTCTGTGAGGGACAGAATTTTTGCTTGTTTGTAGGAGTTAAATACTCATCATCTCCACCATTATAAAAAGAAATTATAAAAACATATAATTTGATTTCCTGAATTTTTCTTTTAAATTTTGTCTTTCACAGTTGAAGTGTACAAAATGGAAACTTTTATATTGAGAAGTTACATTGAGAAATTTATATTAAGAATGATATTTTCTGTGTTTTCTTACATACTGAGAGAACTGTGTGCCATTTCTTCATGACATAGTGATAGTCTGATTGTTTGACACCGTATAATATTAGGTTAGGTCAAATGAATTGATAATGGAATTCCTACGTCCAGTGTTTCCATGGAAACGAACCTCGGAGCCCTGGATTATGCTGACTCTCCTTAGATTAGGACCTTTCCTATCTGACCAAGACGCCTCGGAGTATAGAAACTTCACCAGTGAGACTTATTTACAGATGGAAAGAGATTAGAACAAGGTTGCTAAAATCTTTAAAATGCTTAAGCAGTCGGGGGACAGCAGATCAGCTTTACACGGATCCTGGCGAGACTGTGAAACTCTGTACCTCCTTGCGTTCGATCAAGCTCAAGTGAAATAAAACTTTCAAGAAAATTAAGGAATCTCTCTCACCTCTTTATTTAAAATGTTTCTCCGACGACAGTACCTAAAACAAAAATTACAGACTTTCTTTTTTTAAGTGGGGCAACTTGCAAGGATTAATGACTGCTAAATACCATTTTATTCCACTATAACACTTAAAAACTGACAGTGTTAATGTTTGGAAATGTTTACATAACACTTTGTCTATATTTTAGAATAAAACAGGCTTTAATCCTTTTAGAGTCGTTTTGAGATTTCAACAGGCTTGCCTCCCAGCTGTACATGAATGCAGCGTACTCGAAAACATTTTTTTTTTTAAATCAGGTCAATTTCGGTTTGTTATTGGTACATCTTCAAGCCCTAATTTCTATTATATTTCAAATCTTGCTTATGGAGGTGTGAACCTTTTAGTCAGTTGTGCAAGTTTTTTTTTTTATTATAACTGCTTATCTGTAGTGGGTCGTTCCATATTCCTGATATAAATGGATTTGACTACCGAAGAACAAATAAAGCATAATTCTAGACTAAACCCAAAATATGGGTCTGGTTTCACAAAACAGGTTTTCACAGTGTAAAGAAGGATTGGATCCTTGCAGGAGCAGCCCTTTTCAATTTTTGTCATCGCAATAAAATCTTGTCTTTTAACTTTAAGTCTGCAAATGTGGATTATAAATCCCCACCGTCGTTATTGTGTCATCAGACTTTTTCTGCGTGGAAGAAGGAAACTTTGTGGGGTAAATAAACTGCAGGCTCAGCTGGAGCTTCTCTGACTACGCCAACGGAGACTCACACATTATATAAAAGCTCTAAGCTGAAGAGGCAAATAAAATCACCTTAGTATGCAAAACTAACGCTCAGATGTCAGGGAGAGCCTGGAAGAAGCCGGGGTCCGCGCTCTCAGACACACATCGCCGGCTCCCTCCACCTGCCTCACCAACCGCAGCACCAGCATGAAGCGCTGGAAGTGAAGTGTGAAATGGTTCTGCAGCAGCTGGTGGGCAAACTCTAGGGAGTCATCAGGAACTTCAGCCTCACACTTTGAAGGATCGGAGCAAATGTAAAAAAGGACCTTTTTCATTTCCCGACTCAGGGGTTTTATGCTTCCTGGATGGGTTAAGTAAGGAGGTGGCTGAGGCGGCAGCAGCACGGCACACACCTCCCAACAACTGATGAATATTTAAACTGCACTGTTGCGGGTGCAGAGGTGGAAATTTCAGCAGCGGTATTACAAGGAGTGAAGCGAGAAGGTGGGAAAAGGGACAAAACAGAGCAGTAAACCATTTACAGGTTTGTCCTGGAATCTCCTCTCGGAGGAAGACTGAAGAAGAGGGACCTGTCACCAAAAGGCAAACTGAGCGGCCAGATCTCTTCGCATTTCCACTCGAGTTGACCAAATTGGTCCCAGATTCAAGACTGGCCATTAAAAAGCGCTCCCAAATGAAGAAGCATACAGATTTTGGTATAAAAACAGATTCTGAACAGTAAATATCGTATTAGTTCATCTATTCATCTGGTTAAGGAGGCAAAATCCAGGTTATTACTGAAAAACATCTAAAATTTGTTCCTCCAAACCCCCAGTTAATAAAAAGGTCCAGAAATGGATGATGTCTGAACGTAACAAGTTTTCTGTGCTGCCACCACAACCTGGATCTAAGGCTGTTAAAGCTGCATTAAGGAATATTTCTGTTTAAAAAAACTTCTACGAACAGTTTTTTTCACTTCTCGATGATACAACTGACTGTAGTAGTTTTTGTCTCTGCGACTTTGAGGCGGTTCAGGGATGGTTGAGGGGGCTCGCCGTGTGACGTAACGACACGTACATACCCATGTATGATGTTCAGAGGTGGATAGTAACCAGCTCCATTTACTTTAGTAATTTTTTTTTGAAAAAAAAAAATTATGAGTCGTTTTATCTCACTCTTGTTTTGCTTGAGTAAAGAAAAAATATATATTTTAACCAAAAATGAGTGTTATGCAGTAGGGTAAGCGTACCCATTAAGCCCATGTACAATTTAAACCCATTTGGAGCTTTGAAGTAAAATTGAAAAAAATCAGGGTGTTGTGATAAGTTACTCACTATTTTCAGGAATCAAGTAACTTCTAACAGGTATGAGAGTTTTCGGTGAACACCAATCGCATTTTTCATTTTTGAATTAACCCCGCCCAACATCCAGCACTCTCAAGCAGCTTAAATCAAGTCACCTCCAAACTTCAATGTTTTGGGACACCTTATGAAAAAGTATTTTTGAACCAATTTCAGCAACGAACGAGGTAATTACAAAAATACTATGAAAATTGAGAGATTAGTGAATTGATTTTTGTGTATTATATAGTAGGTTTTTGGAAATTTGTACCGTTTGTACTAATCACAAAATATGTGTTTTGCTAGTTAGCATAGCAAGCTAATCATGAATTCAAATCAGTAGCCATGCTACTTACAATACAACCTGTGGATAAAGTAAATATTTTGTGGTGCATCATATAACAATATACAGATTGAGCCACAACAAATGGTTTTAGTGATCTGAATATTTTTTTTTAATGCGTTTTTTTCAAGGCGGGCTTAAATGGTGCACTGGTCCTAATTGGAGATAGTTCATGTTAACTTTTTTTATTGATATAGCATCAATAATGCTAATATAAGGGAGAGAAAAAAAATGCTAACCCATTACGGTTACCATATGGTAAAGCTACATGCATAGCAACATACATTTTAGGCTTTTTAGAGTGACCAAATCCTCTTTTTCTCCTCAGTGGTCACTATTGAACCATTTAAGCCTAGCATGTTTAATTTAAGGCCATCTTGTGTTTTACAATAGAAATTCCATCAGTATTGAGATCTGATACATCCCCTCCCCTATAAGGTCTGGATCACATACTGACAAAAGCATTCTGACATTAAACTAAGTGTTATATTCCGTATACTCAAGTATTATGTAATCTAATTTGTATGTTTGATTGCATGTCAAATTTAATTGTAGTGAGAAATGCCGGAAAAAAAGAACTACAGCGACTGTCCAAAAATGATAAGGCATGTCGTCTCTACCATGAGGGCACAATTAAAAACTTGTACCAACTGTCAAGCCAGTTTGGAGTTGACAGGAAATCTTTGAGGGAGCGACTGAAGGATAGGGTTAAAGTTCAGGCTCATCAGGGACGTACCACCTTGCTCAGTTCAGAAGTAGAGAAAGACACACTACCGTTCAAAAGTTTGGGGTCACCCAAACAATTTTGTGTTTTCCATGAAAAGTCACACTTATTCACCACCATACGTTGTGAAATGAATAAAAAATAGAGTCAAGACATTGACAAGGTTAGAAATAATGATTTTTATTTGAAATAAGATTGTTTTTACATCAAACTTTGCTTTCATCAAAGAATCCTCCATTTGCAGCAATTACAGCATTGCAGACCTTTGGCATTCTAGCTGTTAATTTGTTGAGGTAATCTGGAGAAATTGCACCCCACGCTTCTAGAAGCAGCTCCCACAATTTGGATTGGTTGGATGGGCACTTCTTGCGTACCATACGGTCAAGCTGCTCCCACAACAGCTCAACGGGGTTCAAATCTGGTGACTGCGCTGGCCACTCCATTACCGATAGAATACCAGCTGCCTGCTTCTTCTCTAAATAGTTCTTGCACAATTTCGAGGTGTGTTTTGGGTCATTGTCCTGTTGTAGGATGAAATTGGCTCCAATCAAGCGCTGTCCACTGGGTATGGCATGGCGTTGCAAAATGGAGTGATAGCCTTCCTTATTCAGAATCCCTTTTACCCTGTACAAATCTCCCACCTTACCAGCACCAAAGCAACCCCAGACCATCACATTACCTCCACCATGCTTAACAGATGGCGTCAGGCATTCTTCCAGCATCTTTTCAGTTGTTCTGCGTCTCACAAACGTTCTTCTTTGTGATCCAAACACCTCAAACTTGGATTCATCCGTCCACAGCACTTTTTTCCAGTCTTCCTCTGTCCAATGTCTGTGTTCTTTTGCCCATCTTAATCTTTTTCTTTTATTGGCCAGTCTCAGATATGGCTTTTTCTTTGCCACTCTGCCCTGAAGCCCAGAATCCCGCAGCCGCCTCTTCACTGTAGATGTTGACACTGGTGTTTTGCGGGTACTATTTAATGAAGATGCCAGTTGGGGACCTGTGAGGCGTCTGTTTCTCAAACTAGAGACTCTAATGTACTTATCTTCTTGCTCAGTTGTGCAACGCGGCCTCCCACTTCTTTTTCTACTCTGGTTAGAGCCTGTTTGTGCTGTCCTCTGAAGGGAGTAGTACACACCGTTGTAGGAAATCTTCAATTTCTTAGCAATTTCTCGCATGGAATAGCCTTCATTTCTAAGAACAAGAATAGACTGTCGAGTTTCAGATGAAAGTTCTCTTTTTCTGGCCATTTTGAGCGTTTAATTGACCCCACAAATGTGATGCTCCAGAAACTCAATCTGCTCAAAGGAAGGTCAGTTTTGTAGCTTCTGTACCGAGCTAAACTGTTTTCAGATGTGTGAACATGATTGCACAAGGGTTTTCTAATCATCAATTAGCCTTCTGAGCCAATGAGCAAACACATTGTACCATTAGAACACTGGAGTGATAGTTGCTGGAAATGGGCCTCTATACACCTATGTAGATATTGCACCAAAAACCAGACATTTGCAGCTAGAATAGTCATTTACCACATTAGCAATGTATAGCGTGTGTTTCTTTAAAGTTAAGACTAGTTTAAAGTTATCTTCATTGAAAAGTACAGTGCTTTTCCTTCAAAAATAAGGACATTTCAATGTGACCCCAAACTTTTGAACGGTAGTGTATTTCAGAGTGTCTTCAGGTAGGCCTAACAATAGAATGTTGTATTATTAGACATATCTAAAAGTTGACCGTGATCAATGCACGTATCACTTTCAAAAAAAATATTTCTTCATTTGCCACAATGAAATACATAGCAAATTCAAGTTATCAAAATGATAAACCCTTTTAAGGCCTTCTTCTGGGTTATACTGTATTTTTGGAAGCCAAATTACAGGTTGGTTTTATTGAATGTGTTTGTAATAGGCTTATATGCCTGAACATTAAATAAATCTTATTGAAATACTTGAAGCATGCATATATTTTTAGATTTCTGTCATTGAATGTTGTTGTGGGGTTATTTGGAACACACATGGGCTTAAATGGTACCGAGGTACTAATTAAGCCCATGCCAGACTTTTGACTTTATTTAGAAAATGTATTGTATTAAGATACATGAAATTCATGAGGGAAAAACAAATATTTTTAAATGAGGGATTGATCTTTCATTTTAACAAAAGGATCATGTCCATAAACCATCTTCATTTGTTTGAAAAATAGTACCTTTACCCTATTATTTTGTCCTCAAATTTAACTTGTATCCTTTAATTAATGTTGGACCTACAAGTAAAACTGTTCGTTTTTCAATAATCCTAATCCTAATAAAATACTGTAATCCACACAGCCAGACGGGCGTTTTACAGAGAAAGTAAAATTCCAACAAGAAAGGTTATTTCCAGCTGCTAAAACCGGAGCAGCTATGAGCTTTAAGAAGTGGGCAGGTGTGTTTGCAACTCTACTAGAGGTAGGCTGTTCTCTCTGCAGGGGCGGTGCAGACCCCTCTAGCACTTCCTTGTTTTCACATAGTGACGTAAAATACGTCACAATGTGAACACTCAGTACTTTCCGGGCGGTGCAGCTGCTCAGAGAGCAGGATTCATGAGGATTACTCAGACATGCATGAATTGAGACAAAAACCACTCTCGTGGGGTTTTTAATGAGAAATTTGCACTACCAGATGGTTGAAACCTCTAGAAACTTGATTTTGCATTATATAGGCCCTTTAAAGTGAGACAACTTGTTTGTTAACAAGCTTTATTGTTCTGATGTTATGTTCCATCTGCTGAGCCTGTTATGCTTTTTGGAAATATTAAATATACTGTAAACCCTATACATCCTCAAAGAAAGCATTATATCCTGTTTTAAATACACACACACACACACACATTATCTACCAAAGTTATTCGTTTAATAAGTTTGTTATCGAATATAAATTCTTTATTTCAATGTTTCTCATACTTGAATTTGTATTTTATAATTTAGTGTTTGAAATAATAGAATTTACACATATTTTTGTCAAACCAACATGATCTTCAAATATTACATCAGATTTCATGATTAAATAGTTACTCAGTGCTAAAGTAATTTTTTACTCGAGTAATTTCTTGAGCGACTGCTACTTTTTACTTTTACTTGAGTAAGAATATGTTGAAGTAGCACTACTCTTATTTGAGTCCAATATTTTGGCTACTTTACCCACCTCTGTGCGTGCTCACAAGGAGGCGGTGTAGCAAGCCTGAACATCAGCAAACTCTGTGTCAATCAAATAAGAGAATTTTGACAACACTACCAAAGAAAGCGAATCGGCCTCTGACCCCCGAGCACGTGCTTGTACATCACTGGCATTTTGCTGACTATTTCTCGGCCAGATGGTAGCAGCACCCTAACTAAGCTCCGCATTTTGGTGGATTAAAGTCTTTTTAGCTGTTACTTTTAATAATAAATACATCCTAATAGGACTGAAAGGAAAAGTAATCCAGAACTGAATAGTATGCTATGCAAGGAGCAAGACGATGAGAACAACGACATCAAGAATATGGTGAAGAATTCGAGCCCATCCTTCAGGGAATCCAAAAACACGTTGCTTAAATCCTAGAAGCGAAATCATCTTGTTTTCTTTAGACTGTTGACAAACTGGCGTATCATCGTCACCTATGGGACTGGAGAGTAAAACGCTACGAGTTTACCACAAACTTAGTTATCCGAAATGCTTTTTAGACTAGTATTAGGAGAGAACTATGGGCCACAACCCATCAATAGAAAAAATTTGTGAATACTTGATAGAGCCTCTTAAAATGCTTATGACAAATTTAACAGGCCAAACACCAAATGCACCTCCATATGTACTAATATAGACAGCCAACCATCTTTGCACTATTGATTATCGATTATTTGATTTATTAATTATTCATTTATGTATTTCCATGAAATAAACAAATTTCTTCATTTAAACATTTTAATCGTTAAAAAAAGTCCCAAAAATGGTTGTAGTATTAGTACAATCTTATGTTAGAGGTTGCATTTAACAAGAAGTTAAATGTTGTGCAAAGAAACCATATAAATAAAGCAGAGAAAATACCCCCAAAAATATAAACAAACAAAATTTAACATTCACTTTATGCAAAAAAGTGCTCTCCATTCACACACCAAAAAAAATGTTTCTGCATTTTCTCTTGTTTCTGACATAAGATTTTTGCAAGAGAGAGAGAGAGAGAGAGAGAGAGAGAGAGAGAGAGAGAGAGAGAGAGAGAGAGAGAGAGAGAGAGGCTGTTCATTACAATAAAATTGTGCACATTTTTGTCTAGTTTTTAGATGTCAACTTTGAATCAGCTTTGATAAACTGGGGAAGCATGAAGTTAAAAAAGTAGTTTTCCCACAGGATGAGGCACTATTAAACGTGACAAGAGTTCTTTGTCGGTTTGCTTTTGCAAGCACTTAAACAATGTTGTATTAATGTCCATGACGGCTAGGTTTAGCGGGTAGGTAGTGCATTATCTTTGTTAAAAATGTTTACCGCGACCAAATAACACTCTCACATTTTCGGCTTTTACTCAGAATCAGTCGTATTCTGTGCGCATTCTGACTCATTCTGCCAACACGGTTCACAAATAAAAACCAAGCAACAGATAGCAGAAACATACAGCAGACGCAGCAGTGTATGAGTATATACCCTCTATGTGGGGGTGTTTGGGTGATTTATAGGGTAAAACCAATGGCCGCTGGCTGCTCTGCTTTGTGACCGCATACCATGGAGGCCCACATTGCTCCTCCCTTGCTGTAGTACCTCCATTTGGCCGCTAGGTCCCCATTGAAAGCATTGGACTTTAGACACGTTAAAAACAACTTTAATGCCTGGTGCCCCATTGTTTTAAACTTTCTATGGCTACATATTCCTCCTGAGATAACGCTGGACTCATAAAAAACCTGGGCACCAGGCTGGCTTTCGTAAGATAATTTTTTGAAATCTTGCATAATTAATGAGGGGGCCGAGCCAAGTTTAGCATCAGAGCTAACGACGTGGGAGCAGAATGGGCGGGATTACGACCGAACTACACGCCCATACACGCCCCGTGAGGGCAGAGTCTACAGTGAAGATCCCGCCCCTATGCCGTTTTTAGGAACATGCTTCGTCAGAGCTGGGGAGGAGGAGTCTGTGAATCCGCCATGAATTCCCCCATGAAAGTCATTCTGGTAAACGGGGAGGAGTGAGGAGGCGCTGTCTATTCTTTTTTACAGTCTATGGGTAAAACACATAGCGTTAGAAAAAAAGTTGACAACTTACAGTGTCTAATCATTTGCTAGAACTGCTCCTGGATGCCGTCCTGCTTTTATAAGCCGTCTCCATTTTGCAAAGCCGGCAGATGACAAAATCGCTCCCTTTTATTTTAAAACAGTTCCATATCTTTGAACTGCGAGTTTGAATGGAGGTATTTAAGTCAACTGACTCACTCATGCTGACACTACTTTGTCCCGCCGTGTTTGTTTTGAAAGTCATCACGCATCGACGCACATTTTTTGCGTCAGCGTATTTTACGTGTTGACATAATCGATTACGTCGACGCGTCGTCCCAGCTCTAATGCTCACAGCGAGTTTACATGCAGTAAGAGCAAACCGAATTATCGGGTTAGTCCAACTGAATTCCGACTTTTGAAATGCATGTATACACCTTAGTCCAGTTGGAGTCGAACAGAACCAGCCTAGTTTTAATCAAACTCCATCCGCTTAACTGCCACCGGCATTCGTTCACCATCTGCTTGACGCTTTATGCCAACCAGATAAAAAAACAATGTGAAATGGCACATGTCACATCGCGGAGGAAAACATACTTATTTGATTTTCTGAGTGACATGGAAACAGGGATAAAGGGTCCTATTCTGGTTAAGCTATTAGCTTGATTATTGCTAAAAGCTGTGCATGTAAATGTACTCAATAAAAAAAAACTTAGTACTAGCAACATAGCGGTGCTAATCGAGGTCACTCTAAGGACGTCACTGGACAAGGCTTAGTCTAGGGTCCATCGAGATGAGTTTGCCTCAGCCGTCTCTCAGTTTGGCTCACCTGCAAGATCTGGTACAAGAGGATCTCCTTCAGTGGGAGACCTGGTACACAAACCAGTTTTATTGCAGATCCTTCCTCCACACAGCTATTAGACTCTATAAGCATTGCTGCTACCCAAAAAAACTCAAGAGTTGTTTCCCTACTGTCATTCTCATGTCTCTGTTTGCTGTATTATTTTATTGTACAGTCCGTTTTTATGAATGAATTTACATGCAGACTCATTACTTTTAATTAACCAACTACGTTGCCCATTCCTATGGATCAGAGTACGCTATGTATAATAACTGCAAGGTATTCAATGTTGTAATTTACTGTAGAGTATTCTTGATTCTGATTTTTTTATACTTTTATCTTTGTGTGAACCAATGTGTTTTGCCTGTCACTTTGTTGCCTATATGCTTGAATATCCCCAATAAGGAATAATCAAGGCTATTTCTATTCTATTCCAGAGTGAAAACAACATTTTCAGTGTAGTGAAGTCAACGGTCAGGTTTAGAGCTGGAAATCATGACTCAGAATGCCCAAATCTATGCGTGCCGTTCTGCATATTGTTTCTGTACTTTTTTTTTTGGGTTTTATTGCTTTTAAAAGAAGATATACAATAGTGAGACTTTTATTAAATACTATATTAGAATAAAATAACATCCCTAAAAAAAAAGGAGGTCAGAGTGAGCACAGACTGTACAAATGGATTTTGACATGAGGATATTAAAAAACGATGATGCTGGATTATCATATAAACTGCAACAGATTAATTCATGGGTACAAAAGAAAAGGAAAGAAAACGAATAATGTTCAATATGAGCTTCTGATCCATTCAGCCGATTTTACTTGAAAAGATTAATATTTGTATTTTTAATTTAAGAAAGACCCCAAACAGTGGAGGTCGGAGGATAAAGTCGAAATGCGTACAGGATAGTTTTAGGAGCACAACTGCAGCATGATTATTCCCAGGATTTATCTTGCACTGGGTCATCAGTCAAGAATTTAGGACTTAAGAAAGGAAGGTATTTTTTTTTTTTTTTTTAGGAAAGTAGAAGCCTGCGCAGGATCATGCATGTAGAGCTCTCCTGTGCGGAACTGAGCAGGGTTCATTGGATAAGAATGCAGCTAAATCCGAACTTAAAACACACAGGTCACATGGACCTGACACACACACTATCCATCAGTATCAGAGTTACCAGCTCACATCCCTGAATAATAAGAGGATAAAAAGCTGCGTTCTGCTCCCCCACAAGGTAGGCTGAACCACAGGAAGAAAAGAGAAAGAAAGAAATCAGCCTCACCTGGAAATCTCAAGGTTGTTCCCTCCACTTGTGTCCTCAGCGCTGAATACCCATATGCTAATCCAAGATCGGTAAAACGTTCAAAATCCAGTCGGGATCAAGGGGAACACTTCGGGGAATAAAATGAAGATAAAGACAGCACTGTTTCCGATCCAGAAGGTTCGTATCCGCTTCAGTAGCTTCCCAACAAACCGGCCTCAAGCGGTCATGCTAGCACGTCCAGCCGAGGCAGAGAGCGAGCAAAGCCGGCTGATGGAGAACAAACCCCCGGGAAGTGCCGCAGAGCTCCGTGGGGCCGACTCCGTCCGGAGTGCTGCCCAGGTCGTTCGACTTCCAGCTGGTGTGGCAGAGCACGTATGCTGCAGGTGTGTTCCGGTTACCGAAGGTTTTTGAGGACAGCTGGTGGTCGCAATCTGCCGCGCTCTGAGTCTGAGTTACGAGTCGGTCGGTATCACATCACTCCGGTCTGACCGCTGTGCTCCTCCTGGAAAAATGAGACAGACTGTAGAAGCGCCGCCTGTCTGTCAGGAAAACCCCGCCCCCATTAGGAGTCAACCAATAGCAGCGGCAGCTCTCCGGCCTGCTTGTTTTACTCTTTCTCCTTCTCCCAGCTCTGTTGCAGGGAGCTTGGCAGCGCTGAGCTTCCCAACAGGAGCCAATAGCACACATTCAACCTTTAACACGAACAGACACGCTCTCCGCCAAGTTTATTCAGCCACAAAGGCACTTCTGTTCACACCTGACTGGGCCACATTAAAGACTTTTACGGTGCTTTTAAAAGTGAATCACCACCTGAAGCTCAGCTCAGTAGGCTACAGAACATTTTTATCTAAAAAACTTGAGCCACCAACTTCGGTCAGAAACTATAAAGTTATTTTGTACTACTGGCTTTCATGGACCCGGAGGAGGTTTGTGATGTAGGCCACGTGGTTCAATGCCCATTGCAAGGTCTGGGGGACGGCAGAAAAAAGCTTCGTGTTGCTTATTTTGCTGCACACTTGAAGAGTAGCCTAATGGGGGCCCTAATACTCCATTGTATATTTGGGACAAAATTAAGCACTTGGTCATTCACCAATTTGTCATTTTTTTTCTGTTGAATGTGATTTTAATTTTTTATTTTTTGAAAATTTGCTCTTCGCTTACTTTTTCAAGCTGTTAAAGTAAAATATAAAAGGAAAATGCAGCTTGGGAAGCTGGAATACCTCGGTGCAATGCTCGTGATTGACTGCAGCCAATGCAGGAGCACCATTCATTTTGGTGCTGATCAGAGAACAGGAAGACTGTGGACGTAGCTTCTGTAGTAGGATGGTTTCCAGGTTTCTGAACTATTAAAAGTGTCAGTTAGGCACGTTTTCAGTGGGAATCTTATGTATTCAAAGGTTTTATTCCTAGGCATTTGAGGTCCCTAAACCGTGTGAATATTGAGTACATAGAAATCTGGTCAAAAAAACAACAGGTTTTGTTTTAGATGGTTCTAGTTAAGGCTTCCAACAGTGAGTTGCACAACATTTGTCTAAGTGGCGTGACAAACATTTACTGTCTACAGCTTCGATTTTATCGTTGATTGGTATATATCATCCCAAAAATCCCAGCTTTTAAATGATGTCTAATATGTATATTCACATAGAAAGGGTGATGCAAAGAAAAAAGACAGATTTGACCAGGAAGGTTTGACAAAGGGGCAAAAAGACTGTTTACTCGGGACTTTACATTCACTTGCTAAGACCAATACCAACTCAGACAAAAATACGACAGCAACCGAAGGCGATTAGGCATCTAGATAAAGAAGACAATTCACTGAAGTTCAACGAGAGGATCAGGATGGTGAAGAAATTTGAGCGACGGTGAAAAAGGTGAGGCTGTTGATGCTGGATCAGCTGGTCTGAGAACCTGCTGATCTCCTGCAATTATCACTCACAATCTTCATTTAGCTTTACAGACATTAGTAAAAAAAAAAAAGAGAAAATATACAGTTAGCAGCAATTATCTGGAGAAAAGGGCCTTGTTGATATTAGATGAGACAACAGTAGCTCAAACAATCATCATTATAGCCAAAATATGAAGAATATTAAACATACGACAGATTGAAGCTTCAAGCAAATGGACTACAACAGCAGAAACCACTCTGGGTGTCACTCCTTCCAACTAAGAACAGGAGACTAAGGGTAAAATCAAAATCACAAAATAAAAGAATCAGAAAACGTTGCCTGGTTGGATGGTTCCTGATTCAGAACATGACATATTGTTCCATTCATGTTATGACGACATTCTGAAAGCAAAAGAGGGAGCAAACTTTTATTAGTGAGGCATACCTAATAAAGTGGGCAGTTTCTTCTAGCTTTTGAAGGCTTAAGATGTCTGGGTTTCATCTCTGGCCCAAAACGATGGATGAATGAATACTTGCTATGATTTCTGTTACCATAAAAAGAAAAGATCAAAACAAGTCCGTCTTTAGTCTTTATCTAGCATTATCGCCTGCTCTGATTGGCTGGAGGTAAACCCTGAGGCGATGCTTCTTTAAAATAGAACTGAGCACATTCCCAGCAGTAATGGCTTTTGCTGGAGGTGTGACCTTCATTCGACTTTAATTGGTCAATGTGTTTCTGAACAAAAGAGAAAATATGATGGACATCAGGTTGAGCTGAAACTTGTCCCACAAAATTAAATTGTGCAAAAACCGTATTTTTACTCAAAACACAATTTAAATTTAAATAAACTGATTTAAATAAATTATTGAGACATGATTTTGTTAAATTATTGAGACATTAATTCCTACACATCACACTTCATAACTGAATCTTTAATTAGCAATATTTAATTTACACAATAAATACTGGTATACGTTTATACACTTAACAAAAACTTTTGTTAGCCAGTTAATATGCAGCAAACGAGGTGCAAGCTCAATATTCAGCTTTATAGTAAATATGTAGTTAGCAAGCTAAATCTAGTTAGCCATCTAAATATTTAGCTAACAAGGTGCTAGCTAAATATGTAGCTACCGAGGGGTAAGCTAAATATTGAGGCTTAAACTAAACATTTAGCTAAAATGCAAATTCACTTGCAAATAGACGGACCATCAAAAAAATTGCCAACCTCCATATAAACTCCTGCTACTGGTGCTGTGAATCAATTGGTAAACACCTATAATCGAATCACTTGTTCCTGGTCACACTGCTGATATTTCCTGAAAATGTAATCAAAACTCATCAATAAGTTTTCTATTTGTGGTGCTAACTAACAGACGGAAAAACAAACCTTGGCAAAGACAACCTTCTTGACGCAAGTAATAAAACTAATAACAGTAAAAACTGTCAGGGATGTTATTTAAGAAATGCTGAAGATCAATGTGCAGGTATTGATAGTACATTTATACCAGGTCATTTTAGATGGATTTCATTACAGTTTATCTAATGGTAATGCTTTAATTCTTCTGGCGGTTCTGACCTGATAACAGCAGGGCGGAACCGGAAGGAGAAAGCATCCGAGCCTGAATCAGTGTTTTGTTTTAGAAGACAGGATGATCGGGTAGCTGATGTTGTGTAGATGTGCTCCATGATGTTTCAGATGTTGCAAATGTAAATAATACATTCATGAAAAAATAAACATCTAAATAAAAAACAAAATTAAAAAAATTAAGAAATAAAAATGTAATATAAAATTTATGAAAAATAAAAATATTTATCTGCTGGGAGTCCCTACATTGAAAACTTTTAACTGATTGAAATGTTTGTATAGTTGGATTGAAATGACTTTTCTTGTAAAGTGCCTTGAGATGATATATATCGTGAATTGCCACTTAATAAATAAACTACAATGAAGTTGAATTGAATTGAATATATATATTCATCCATCCACTGATTAAACCCCTTATCCTCAAAGGGTTGTGGGGGCTGGTGCCTATTTACAGCGGTCAACTGGCGAAAGGCGAAAAAAAGATATATAAAATTCCTATGTAACAAATTTATATTTATTTCATATTTAATGAAATAGATAAACCTAATAGATCAGTTAAAGAAAATGTCTGTTAAATTTAAATAAGGTTGGAAGGTTAAATTAAGCGGTTGAATCAGAAGCGTCGATATCAGAACATCTGGAACAGAAAAGCAGATGTTGTGGGATAATGTGGCATTTATTGGTTCAATATGAACTCTATTACTTGTTCTTGTGGGGTTTTTCTTAATCTCTCTCATTTATGTCTTTTTTAATACAAAATGATCAGAATTAGAGGGTTTTGTGGTTCTTAAGTAGAATACATTCTTTTTTTTTCCAGGAAGCATAGACATGATCTGACCATTACTCCCCCTCCATGGACGGACTGATTTGATGCATTTATTTGCAACTACCAACTTAATTATGGGTTCCCCAATTATGTTTTACATATAGATTTTAATAAATGAGGAAATAAGTTGCAACTGCCTAAACATATAAGAACATGTTTTTTCCTGGAGCCATGATTTTTAGAAAGGCAGTTTATCTGCCAGCTTGTCATAGGGTAACCTTTGCATTCGTGCAATAGTCCTAGTGATTATGCAGTCGCTACCGCCTGATTAGTTTCTTCATTTTAATCAGGCTTGTAAGATAGAATTTGTATAATTGGGTAGAATTTTCTAAACCTGCAGCAATTTTCAATAGTTAATCCTGCCTAAAATGGTAAATATTTAGAGTTCACCTAAATCAGCCAAAGCAGTGATCATATATTTAACAAGGAATTTCTCTTATGAAAGAAAATAATTAGGTAAAGTTTGTGTAACTTTAACTTTTTGACTTTTGACCAAAGCAGCTTACTGAAGTTTCTGTTGATTGTTCATCGTCAAGGTTAGGTTTGTTCAAATCTTTTGAAACTCAATTTTATGTGGATTTTACCTGATACAGAAAGGATAGACCTTTTCAAGCAGGCTCAAATATTTACATACACGTTTACTTTTGCTGCTTTGCTATCTGCACTCGTCTACTTTAAATTTTAAGCTATTTTTAGTGATATCTTTCTTACTCGATATTTGAGCAGTTCTCCTTGTAGAACAGTTGGGAGTTCATTCAAGTGTTTTTACTTGCAAGGACCAAGCCATAGAGATCTGAATTACATTGTTTAATGAAAGAATGGAATGAAAGGATGAGATGTCTGGGAAGATGCAGTGAGAGTGGGGCTGTGAGGGTGGAGGTGGTTTTCGGAGGACTCTAACTGCACCCTGTTTGTTTCTGTCTGCGATATCAAGACTATGAACAGTGAGTTGGACATTAATTTGCTTTTACAAGTGGTTTGACAAAAATGTTTACTGCTTCTACAGTTATGCTTTTATCCTTGATTGGCAATGTTTCCTGTCCCACTGGCTGCAACACAACCCCAAAGCATGATGGATCCACCCCCATATTTAACAGTTGGCAAGGTGTTCTTTTCATGAAATGCTGCTCCTTTTTTTCTCCAAACATACCTTTGCTTATTGTGGCCAAAGAGTTCTATTTTAACTTCATCAGTCCACAGCACTTGTTTCCAAAAGTCATCAGGCTTCTGTAGATGTTCTGTTGCATATTTTTGACGTTGTATTTTATGATGAGGTCGTAGATAAGGTTTTTTTCTGCAGACTCTTCCATGAAGGTCTTGTTTGTGCAAGTATCGGCGCACAGTGGAAGGGTGCACCACCACTCCTGAGTCTGCTAAATCTTCCTGGAGGTCTTTTGAAGTCAAATGTGGGTTTTGGTTTACCTTTCTGACCAGACTACGAGCTGTTCTCTCCGAGAGTGTCCTTGGTCTTCCAGATCTCTTCTTGACCTCCACAGTTCCCCTCACCTGCCATCTCTTAATTATGCCTCGCACTGTGGAAACTGCAAGCTGAAAACGCTTTGCTATCTTCTTGTAGCCCTCCCCGGCATTGTGGGCATCAATTACTTTCATTTTTTCTGTCTTACACAGCTTCTTAGAGGAACCCATGGTTGCTGAGTGTTTGTACAAGGTTTGTGGAGTCGCCGTATTTAAGAAACCCTCAAATTGGCACCAGCTGGCACTCCCTAATGACAATTGTTGACACAGCATGACCAGCTCATTGGTCAGGACCAATGAGCTGGTAGAGGTCTGAGCTTGTAAAAAGAATCTGAAACTTTGAAACTCTCAGGGTGCCACGACTTTTGCACATGCCAAAATTATGTTTTTAATTTTTGTAATTTTGTTCAATTTATAAAATAAAATGTAACTATGCATTAATGTTTCCTGACAATATTGTCTTTTTTTCCCATATACCAGAGAGACAGTAAATATGAATATACATTTTTAAATATATAAAATATGCTGTTTTTAAAGGGGTGCCCTGACTTTCGCACACAACTGTAATTGTAATCTCAAGAGTCTTAGCTGTCCAGGGACGTATATTATTTATATAGAAATAGAAAGAGTGTCACAAAAGAAGCACATAAGGTTATGTCCCGCACGCTGGATGTAAGAATTGTTGGATAGGAAAAATACCAAGAAAAATAAGAGTTATGGTCTATCTGGTTATGTTAGGAATATTGCATTAATAACTCATTAATTATTTATTTAATTATTTCTTTAAATCATTAAAACGGGGCACAACCAGCTTCTTAGACTGGAAACAAGATGTTATAGCTATCAAAAGTAACTATCAAATAGCAATTTATAAATTAATTATTCATGATTTACCAGAGACCTGTTGATCTGAAGGGTAAGCCCTTTTTCGATGATTCAAACACACACTCAAAATAAAAGAAACAGAGGTTTGATACAGTTTAACCAATTTATTAACTAGTTACCACAGCAAACAATAAGTTGAAAACTCAACCAAATCCGTTTTGGTAACCGCTAAGCTAAGAGCTAAAGCTACCTGCTACATAAACAAAAATGGCGGAAAAGTGGGAAGTCACAGAGGCCACGTCACGGGGAGTTTCCCAACGTACATACGTTGAATCATGCACGCTTAAAGACAACGTATGCCCGCGGGCAGGCAGAACACCAAACAGGGGGAAGTTTTATTATTTTATTACCTGGGCGAGATACCTCGTGGTTTGTTTAAACAAAGAGACCGCGTGGCGCTTATCAAATGAACTAGCCTTCGGATAACAAAGAAAACCTAAACTGGATGAACAAAGGTGAACAGAGACCATATTCGGCTTTGCCTGCCACTAAGGAAAACTCTCCGATCAGTGATTCAGAGCTGAGATCAAGGCAAAAATAACACGTGATCAATCAAACACTGCAGGTCTACTAATTAAAACAAATCATTCAACACAAACCCCCCCCCCCGCTCTCAGCTGTTCCTTTGTCCTCTCAGAGATGTAGAAATTCCAGCAAGTCGGTCCGGTGGCCAACCAACGTGTCGGGATTTCCGAACGCCAGCCCTTAAGGAGTGAGGTCAGAGCGGGAGAGAGATGGTTCTTGATCATCCAAAGTGCATGTGTGTCGCACTGTTTTTCGTCTGGGGTTTAGTGTTCCTGCCCTGGGCAAAAGGCAAGGGGGGGACCAGCACAATTCGGGAATGCTGGTGTCAACCATAGTTAGGACAACAGAATGCTAATAGGTTCAAGTTGATTATGACTGTTGGGTGGGTTGGCTGTCCAGGGTACAGAGGTTTTAATGCACAGTCAGCTGAATTTCACGTCGCACCCACAACATGATACTTCCACCACCATGCTCTACAGTTGGCGGGATGTTCCCTAAATGTTTCCTGACCATTTCAACCAATTTTTTTTCCTCAAAAGAGGGTGGTCCAGGTCAGATGGTTAAAATGTTGGAAGTGAACTTTAAATGATCCAATTTACACACTTTTTACCTGGATATCTTACTTTGACTAAAGAGGCTGAGTATTAAAACTGGTGGAAGCTTTTGTTGTAATAATAACAAGTCTAAGCAGACGTTAGTTTCGCCCCTAACAGGAGGTCGGGCTCACTCAGACCCAAACAGAAGTAACAGACCAAAGATCCAGGAAAACACAGAAAAAATGTTCACAATAAAAGCTTGCGGTATCTGCGGTTGACAGTTTGAAGACATAAAAGTGACTGACTTTGCAATCATCCTCCAAGGCCGACATGAAGTGAAAGGAAAACTCCACAATGCAGCTGCAGAACCGAGGGAGTTTACTTTCACTCAGCATAGTCTTTCCATAACAAATTAAAACTTGTTGACTCTTGCTAGACACGCCGCCTGGGAGAGCTTTGATCGATAAAAACTTATTAAATAAAAACAATCATGGCTTATAGAAAAACGCAATAACAAGTCAATCTGCTGTTTCTTTCTTTTTGGTCATTTATCATGATTTATTTCATTTCTGGATCCCAAATGCGTTCGTCCAATCCCCAGGTTTGTTTCTAAAGTTTCTCAATCATGGCTGTACTCTTTTCTTCTGTTTTAACCAGAAATATTGAGGAAGATTTTTATTATTTTTTGCTTTAATTTATTCAAAAACGTTTCTTTTCTACATAGGTATTCATATTATTTTAAAGTCCAACTTTCTTCTTTTACCCCAGACGTGTCCAAAGTGCGGCCCGAGGGCCATTTCTGGCTACTTGATTCATTTTGTACGACACCAATTGTGAATCCTAGAAACTAGAGCAGGTGGTTGATGCAGTGACTTTCACTCAAACACAGACTTTAGTTCAGCTATATGTTCATTAAAATCATTTATTACAATTTGGTGAATATGGTATGTTTCAAATTAATACAGATGTTGGTCTTACGGTTGAGAGTCAATAAAACTTATTTTACAGAAGATTTTGAAGATCTAAACTAGACGTGTAAAACCTGAACGCCTGCTTGTCCTTTTGCTCCTGTTAAGCGGTGATATACAATTAAATCCAGGTCCTCTAAAGAACATTTGCTCAATTTTATTTACGGAATTACACACTGAAGAGTGTCTACAGCACCATCTGGTGGACATGCCTAGTTATGCAACTCCGAGGACCCTTACTACTGCTGCACAAGATGAAGATTTTTCATTGAAGTTAAATGGGAGCCCTGTGGATGCGGCAGCAAAAGTTGTTGGGAATGTTGCAAACCCTGAAATGGAAAATGCAGCTACCATCCAGTCTCTCTGCTTTTCACCTTGAAAATCAAGCAAAATCAAGTGCTATGAAGATCCCTGGATATGCGTCCAACAAGCAAAAAGAACAGAAATATTTTCAAAATGTGAATCATGCAAAGTTTATTTGGGATGCAAAAGCTAAACCTAAAGGTATATTTGGAGGTCATCTTAATATCCGAAGTGTTCTGTCGAAACTAAATGAAGTTCACCATTTATTGAGTAATTCAAATCTAGATTTCCTAGCCATGAGTGAAACCTGGCTACATAGTAACATTTCAAAAAACATGATTGATGTTCCTGGTTACATATGTTATAGGAAAGATAATCCAAATGGAAAAGGGGGAGGGGATCTGATTTATATTAGAGATAGACTTAAATGTTCAGTTATTGATTTTAATACTTTTGGAATAGAATGCCTTGGATTAAACGTTGAGCTATCGCCTACATTTAAATTTAATATTATGGTCTTATATAACCCACCATCTCATAGTGTATCTTTTATAGTGATTTTGATGAATTATTAAAACAGATTAATATAAAAAGTGAAACAATTTTAATGGGAGATTTTAATATCAATTGGATGGAGAATGGGAGAAAAGACAAACTAAAAATTATAGCATCCAAACATAAACTGCTTCAAATTGTTAAAAATCCAACAAGGATTACTCGGTCTAGTTAAACTTTAATAGACTTGATTTTTACAAACAAATCAGAACGAGTTACTAAAACTTACAATTTTGTGACAGGTCTATCTGATCATAATCTGATGCTGATGGTGCGAAAATTAACCAAGAAGCGACTGGAGGGAATTTACCCTGTGTCTGTTATTAAAAATAGAAAAATAATTCCAAAACTTAAACAGCCCTTATTTGATCTTGAATTGAAAAATATAAACTGGAACGACGTGACACAAATGGAAAATATAAATCAGTGCTCTACGTTTTTAATAGAGAAACTGACAAATGTAATTCAGAAATTTGCTTGCGTTTCAAAAACCAACAGGAGGAAAGTGACCCTGCCATGGATATCTGATCATATTTATCAACTTATGAAAAAAAGGGATTTAGCACTGAAAAAATCGATCAAAACTAAATTACAGACAGATATACTGGTCTTTAAGGGACTAAGGGAAGAAGTTGTTAGTGGATTAAGAAAAGCCAAGTCAGCATATTTCATGCATCTGTTTGCTGAATCACATGGAAACAGTTCACTTATATGGAAACACATTAATAAATTGACCAATCGTAATTAGAGACAGAGTAAATGTATAACTAAACTAGATGTAAATGGAACAATTAGCAGTAATGCTTTGGAAATTGCAAATTAATTTAACTTCTATTTTGTTGATTCAGTGGAGAAGCTTGCTGCAAGTTTCAATTCAATTTCTGTCGCATGTGATGATGTGAAAGATTCAAATTCATCCTTTAATGTCACACAAGCTGATCAAAAAAAGATCCATACAATTATTAATCAATTAAATCGTTCAAAAGCCAAAGACCTTTTTGATTTAGATACACATTTAATTAAAAAGTACAGTAACGAATTGTTAAAACCAGTATCACATTTAGTAAATTTATCGATCAAAAATAATGAATTTCCTGAAAATCTCAAAACGGCTGTTGTGACTCCAATTTTTAAATCAGGAGCAACAGATAAAGCTTGCAATTATCAACCGATCTCAATTTTACCTGTGATTTCCGAAGTGCTAGAAAAGCTTGTGGCTGAACAGTTGATGACCTACTTAGAGGAACATAGTCTATTAAACCCCAAACAATTTGGATTTCGACCAAAGCACTCCACTGAGATGGCTGTATGTCACTTTACAGAAACCATCAAAACTAGTCTGGATAAAAGGTAAATGTGTGGGAGCAGTATTTCTCAACTTTAAAAAAGCTTTTGATACTGTAAACCACCAAGTACTCTTGAGAAAACTGAAACAACTAAATATTTCCAAACAAGCTTTAAATTGGTTTAAATCATACCTTACATCAAGACAACAGTGTGTAAAAATAAGAGGTGTTAAATCTACCATCCAAAAATGTAATTTGGGTGTACCACAAGGGTCGATATTGGGCCCCTTGTTGTTCTGCCTAAACATAAATGATTTACCGGAAATCTGCAAAAATACCAGCTGCCAATTGTATGCAGATGACACAATCATTTATGTAGCTGCAGATTCTCCAACACAGGCCTCAGACTTGGTGAACAGACAGCTTGTTAGCACATCTCAGTGGCTGCAGGACAACTGTCTGACCTTAAATTACACTAAAACCGTTGCCATGTGTCTCTCTCTAAAGAGAAATTCACCACATGATCTAAACATTAATATGGACAAAAATAAAATCGAGCAGGTTGATGAGTTTAAGTATTTGGGGGTTATTATAGATTCTAAAATGAAGTTTGATGCCCATGTTAGAAAAATGTCTAAGACCATCAAGACAAATTTAAATTGTTTCCGTTTGATTTGGTCTTGTGTATCAACTCAGGTGGCTCGAGTATATCTACATGCTATGATTTCATCTCTGTCAATATGTCGTATTGTTCAATCGTTTGGGGCCAGGCCTCACAATCTGTCCTAAAGCCTTTAACATCACTCTACAAGCAAATACTTAAATTGTTTGATCAAAAACCAATGAAGTGGCATCACTACACTATTATTAAAAAATATAAAATGATGACATTTGATAGCTTCATCAGCTTCTCTTTTATAAAAAACACATTCAAGTGTCTTGATGTTCTTCTGTAATGTGTCAATTAATAAGGAGTGAGCACCAGAGCTGGAGTCAGCGGGAACTGCAGAGTGAAGTTTTGTAAAACTGCTCTGGGTCGGTCTGCGTTCTCAGTAAAAGGGACACAGTTATGGAACTCTTTGCCAATGGAGCTAAAGTCCCAAATGGACCTGAGACTTTTCTCACAAAAGCTGAAGCTATGGCTAAAAAACAAACAAAAGTGTGAGCACTGAACAGTTTGGCTGCACTTGGGATGGGAAATGCCCAGATATGTCTTCTCTTATTTCTTTTTATTGTTGTATTGTTTGATGCCTTCTTGATTTTTTATCTTTCTGTTCTGTTTTAAACCCTTTTGAAAAGCCTAACCAGGTACGGGGGCTGCAAACTAGCCTATGGCCAGACGCCTCATGTACATAACATCGGCCACTGAGCTGGCAATGTTTTCCTGTACTGTCCGTTTCAAATAAACAAATAAATAAATAAATAAAAAACACATCAGTTGGAATCAAGGCAGAGAACCGCGTGATTTAAATTCCGTAACCAGAAAGAGTTCTGCCTTTGTAACGCATGCTTTCCAGCGTGATAGCATCATTTGTGAGCAAAGACAGACCCCATCCTGAAATCCCTCTTGGACTTCTCAAAGTAAGATGGTTCCTTATTATTTGAAGGCCTGGGTGGAGCAAACATCTAGAATATTTTTTTCCCTTATGCATTTATGTTTAAGCCTTTTGTTAATCAGTGTTGTATTGCTGTTATTGTGTTTTTTATTAGTAAGCAAGCAGTATTTGATCATGTGTGATTTTGCTTTGATCTCTGTGTTAAGCCACAAACCAGTTTCCGAGAGACGAGTCATACCTGAACATAGGCTTTGTTAACCCTTTGTTAAATCTGTAGTCAATCAAATTCATAGTTCTTTGTTAGCCAAAAGCTAGGTCAGTGATAAGGGCCACAGGGTTTCTTTGTTTCAAAGAGACCACGCGCTAAATTGCCCTAATAAATAAAAAAACCCACCATTCGGCATTTTGCTCTTTCACGTGCGTGTGCCGCCTCCACGTGTTACGATGTGCGTACATCTACCTGTGACATGGCCTCTGTTGTTTTCTGTTTGTCCACCATCTTTGTAGTTTGTTTACGTAGCCTGTAGCCTAGCCGTTAGCAAAGACCTAATTAGCCGAGAGTGAAATCAGTTGTTGTATTGTCTGGACCATTTCTAGTTATTAAAGTTGTTAAACTGAATCAAACCTCCTTGCTTCTTTTTATTGAATGATTTTGATTCATTGCCAAGAGTTCACCTTTCAGATAAGTTAACTCGTATCTATAACTGTTGATAAGTTAACTTGAAAACATAAGTATATTTAATGGGTTAATTCCAGGTGGTGCCCCTTTTATCTAATTTAAAGGAATAATACATTAATATTTCATGAATTAGTAATTAAATATTCCCTACATAATCAGATAGACAATAATTTTATTTAATTCCCCAACACAGGAGAATTGTAATTACATAACTGAATGGTTAGTATGCAGAAAAAAATAAAAAGAATCAAGAACTCATAATCCACACCTAAAACAGCAGATTTTTCTGTCAATGCCTGCTCCGTGTTATCCCTGTAAAAAACGATCACTGGTATCAGATAAACTAGCTCATTCTCCAGTTCAATGAATGAATTCTTGTCAATGATGAAAACCAACAAATTCAATTCAATTAAAAAATACTTGATTGATCCCAGAGGGAAATTAAGTGTTGTTGTAGCTCATTACTAATTCTTTTTCAAGGAGACCATGATGGCTGTGGGGAGAAAGTATTTTCTGTAGCGGTCTGTGTTGCAGCGAAGCTGAAGAAGCCTCCGTCTGAAGATACTCTGTTGCTGTAGGATAGTCTCATGAAGAGGATGCTCAGGGTTGTCCATAATCTTTTTAATTTTATGAAGAATCCTTCTATGCATCATTATATCCAGTTGTTCCAGGGGTGACCCCAGAACAGAACCAGCCTTCTTTATCAGGTTGTTGAGCCATTTTAAGTCCCTGGCTCTGATGCTGCTAACCCGACAGATGATGGACGAAGAGATGAGACTCTCCGCCACAGAGTTGTTGAAGATTTGAAGCATTTTGCTGCAAACCTTGAAGGACCTCAGTTTCCTCAAGAAATACAGTCTGCTCTGTCCCTTTTTGTAGATGGCTTCACGGTTTATGCTCCAGTCCAGTCTGTTGTCCAGGTGAACTCCGAGGTATCTGTACTCCTCAACCACTTCCACTTCTTCTCTCTTGATAGAGACAGTCTTTGACCTATCCCTGTTTCTTCTGAAATCTACAATCATCTCCTTTGTTTTTTTCAGATTCAAGGTAAGATGATTGTTTCCACACCACCAAAGCGGTCCACCAGCTCTCTGTATTCAGCTTCTTCTCCAGCTCTGATACACCCGACAATTGCAGAGTCGTCTGAGTATTTCTGCAGATGACAGGTCTCTATCTTATACTGGAAGTCTGAGGTGTACAGCGTGAAAAGGAATGATGAGAGTACAGTCCATTGTGGTGCTCCTGTGCTGCAGACCAGCTGGTTTGACAGACAATCCTTCAGTATCACAAACTGTGGTCTGTTTGTCAGTTAGTCATTGATCCAGATTGTTGAGGCCTCCACCTGTGTCTTCTGGAGTTTCTGACAAAGCAAATCAGGCTGAATTGTGTTAAATGCACTTGAGAAATCAAAGAACATGATTCTCACAGTGCTGCCTGCTTTGTCCAGATGACAGTGAGTTGGTTGAAGCAGGTTGATGATGGCATCTTCAACGCCAGCTCCATGGCAATAAGCAAACTGCAGGGGGTCCTGATAGGTTTTAGTTTACTTAGTCAGGTGGGGCAACAAGAGTCTCTCCAGGACCTTCATGATGTGGGATGTCAGGGCAACAGGTCTATAGTCATTGATGACTGATGAGTGAGTTTTCTTTGTAACTGGAACAAGGCAGGACGTCTTCCATAACACTGGAATCTTCTCCTTGGTCAGGCTAAGGTTGAAGAGGTGCCGCAGAATCCCACAGAGCTGCTCTGCACAGGTCTTCAGAACTCCCGGGCTGACACCATCCTGACCTGCAGCCTTGTTCCGGTTCAGTTTCTCCAACTGCCTCTTTACCTGATTTCTAGAGACAGACAGGTGGGAGAGTGAGATAAAGGGGGTAGCAGCATCTCCTGACTTGGTTGAAGACAAAGTTGTGGAAGTCGAAGAGTTCCTGACTGAGGTGTGACAGGACAGGTGTTAGTCTGAGGAGAGTGGGATGTCTCTTTGGCTGGAAACAGGAGAGGAGGATGCTGAGCTTGTTCCTGAACTGGACCTGTTGAAGAATGTGTTCAGTTCATTGGCTCTATCAAGACTTCCATCTATCCAGTCCTTCCTGTGCTTAAAGCCTGTGATCTTTTTCATTCCAGAACAGACATCTCAGATATTGTTCCTCTGTAGTTTGTTCTCCAGCTTCTTCCTGTAAGCCTCTTTGCTGTCTCTTATCTTGACTTTTAGTTGCTTCTGTATATTCCTTCATAACTCCCTATCTCCCTCCCTGAAGGCTCTTTTTTCTTGTTCAGCACTTCCTTCAGCTCACTGGTGATACAGGGTTTGTTATTAGGGAAGCATCTCACTGTTCTGGAGGGGATGATGTTGTCCACACAGAAGTTAATGTAGTCAGTCACACACTCAGTGATTTTATTGATGTCCTCTCCATGTGGCTGGCAAAGAGTTGTCCAGTTTGTGGACTCAAAACAACCCTGCAGGGCTTCTTCAGCTTCATATGACCATTTTCTAACAGTTATATTTGTTGGAGGTTGCTTTTGAACAAGTGGTTTATATTCAGAGCAGAGAAATACAAGATTATGATCTGGCTGTCCCAGAGGAGGTCTTGGTTTGGACATATAAGCATGTTTTACATTTGCATGAAACAAATAAAAGGTTTTCGTCTCTCAGGTGGAGCATCTGACAAACTGTTGAAATGTTGGAAGTGTAGAAGAGAGTGAGGCATGATTAAAATCACCAGATATTGCCACAAATGCATTGGGGTCCTGGGTCTGTAGCTTAGCGACAACAGAACTTATGACATCACATGCATGGTCAGCAACGGCTGAAGGTTGAATATAAACAACTGCTAAAATAACATTGAAGAACTCTCTTGGTAAATAATATGGACGTAATCTTATTGCCAAGAGTTCAATATCTGGGCTGCAGTGAAGACACTTCACAGTAACATGTCTTGGATGACACCATCTGTTGTTAACAAGCAGACCAAAAACCCACAACGCACACAGGTCCAAAAAATGCAATTCTTCCCTACGAAAAAGGGGGAAGCAAGTCCAGAAAACCAAAAGTCAGACAACTGCCTTCAACGCTGTTTTATTTTGTTTTTTTAACTAGTTAAACAATCGGAAATGTACATGTGTCCTTTATCTTGAAATTAGCTGGTGTAGAGCATCTACACCAGTTGTTCCTAAAGATGGGGTCTGAAATATGTAAAACTGGGGTCATGAGGTCCTAAATAAATTAATTTAATTTAATTCAGGTGTTAAATTAAATAAGGTCTAAATAGCAAAAGCGATGAGAGAGGATTACACATTAGGAAATGTTGTAAAATACATAAAACAGGGTTTGTAAATAAGTAAAATCAACCTATGTGCCAATGTGTTGGCCGTTGATGCTGATTGTGTTGCCATTGTACCACTTTTTATGTTAATCAGTAAAAGTGACTGCATACTCAACCAGGAAATGGGGTCATGACTCACTTTAATTTTTATTTTGTGGGCCAAATGGTGGAAAGTTTGGGAATCAATGCTCTTCATTGCTCTCATGTCTGATTTCCTGTCTGGTAAGATCTAGAATGTGTCATGATTTGGCTGAATGAGGACCCAAATGCAGAAGTCCAAACTCAAATCGTGAAGACAGAAGAAATTAGGTCAGGGAGAGCAACGACAACAATCCGACAAAGACAGACAGACACAGGAAGGTATATATACCTGTGGGAAGAATAATCAAGAAATGGAGAACACCTGGGAGCAGGGGAGGAAAACAGGGGGAAGACTAATTGGATTGCCAGACAAGGGAGTAAGGGAGACACAAACAGGGAGGACAAGAAGTGACGCAAACAAAGACGGAGACAGATCCTGCTGGCATTGAAGCATTTTAGAAGCAAAGAGCATAAAAAAAGACCCACTGTGTAAATTTAGTAGAGGATCATGACATGACGTTTCTGAGACACTTCCGATTCACACCGAACGGAATTAACCAACTGACTATTAGACTGGGAATATACATGCTTTTTAACCTCACGTTGACACCAGCAGCAGAATGCATCTTGGGCACATAATTACACAATGCACCTACTACTGCATAATTCCACTAGAGGGCAGAGTACAGAACTCAGACCTGATAGAGTCCCGAATTTGTAGGGAAGAAAAAAAAAAAACATGCCGACCATAGAGGAGTTATGGTACGTTATTATTATGTCGGAAGTCGGAACTCTGAGTTGGATTTGGCGTCACACCTGAGTAAACAGTGTTCCAGTTAATGTAGTCAGAAAAGTTGGGATTCCAATAGGGCGATGCCCAGGTAGCCATAGTTGCAGTACCTGTATATTATCCTTTTAAGCTGTACTTTCCATATTCAAACACCACTTTATTTATTTTTTTGAGTTTAGAACTGAAGGCTCTACATGTTACATGGATTTTAGTGTGTCTTGTAAAATAGACATTTTTCCACCACAGCAGCCGTTGTTGATGTGAGGAGAGGCCATATTGAAAGTTAAAGTTGGATAGAAAAATCTCCAACAATCTCTAGAGTGGGAAGGCTAACTTCAGAGGGTGTTCCAGTTGATTTTTCCCACTTGGAAGTCGGACTTACCGAGTTCCAAGTACAAATAGATAACGGCAAAAATCAGCGGTTTAATTTTCAGATTACAACAGAAAAAGACGGCAGCATTTTTTTTAAAGGTGTGTAAGACTATTTACCCTATTGTTGCTAGTTTTCTTATTACTTTTGTCCCTATTGACCTATTGTACCTTCAATCAGTCAAAACGCATTCTACTCTCCCCCTAGGGGTTACTTGTATGTTGCAGCATGCCAATGGGTCTCGTTAATTTCAGAGTACACAAACAAACAACACTTAAAGGAGAAAGGGGCCGGATTGAAGAAATTAAACTTGCGAGTGCCGACCGGCAGGCACCACGGGAGCGTGCACAAAACGTAAATAAATCAGTGACGTAGCGTACTTTCAGGCAACCACACAAGTGTTGGGATTTTCTGTGTTGGTTTTTTCCTGCCGTGTGTTTGTTTTCCTCACCTTCTCTGCAGGGGCGTGGCTGTTTGGCGGCAGGTGCAGCTCATTGAGGCTCATCAACCCCAGCTTCAAAAGAGGGACGGGAGCTGCAAGCTGACACCAGATTGTCTTCGCTGCAATCGTGGTAACATGGCCAATTTAGCTCCAAGGATTTATCCTCTGAAATCAATTTTGCGTGTTTCTCTACTCACCTGGTATTCCTCACAGGATCAGATCCATTCTCCTTCGTCCTCCTGGGTTTCCTACTTTGTCTCCATTCTGTCGGAAAGCTCCCCTGGAAACCACTTACCTCGATCCTGGATCCCCTCCTGGTCAGCCTTTGCACAGTTTCCTCCGCTGGTCTGTCTGCCCTCGTCTGCCCTCGTCTGGCTGCTCACCTGCCCGCTCCACCTACACACACTCAGCCAAGATCTCCTGTCAATTCAAACCAACTCCCGGAACAGGATCCTAACTACTCTCCCCCCAAGGTCCTACAACTAGAAATTACTCATCGTCCTCTTGCACCTGCTAACCTCTCTGTTCTATGCTCCAGTGCTCCTCCACGCCCTGGTTCCGTTTCCTGGTGATCTGTCAGAGACTGTTAACATTCAAACTTCCGTAAGAAAACATCTTTTATCAAAACAAACTCACCACCGTTGGTCTGAATTTGTGGCTGCCTTTTGAGTCCAAAAACCCCTCCCACCAAACATGATACAAGCAACATGTCTAGCTACGAAGTAAGTAATAGTGTTTAATTGACCGCGTCTGAAGTCCGGGTACGTTCTCTTCCTTCTTTCTGTTAAATCGAGAATGCGCAAGAATTGTAGATTAACGTCGCATCTGTGCGTAAGCGCGGGAAATTCGGCCACCGAATCGCAGACTATTTTGCAGACTGTTCAAAATAATGGGATTACACATGGGTGGGCTCATTTTACTTGGTTTAAAATGCTTCCTTACCCAATACAATTACAAAACTGAACATGAATATAATTTATTTTATAAATCCAGCCCCCTGTTCCTTTAAAAAGAAAAGAAACACAAGTTATTCATGGCATCAATGATAAACTCGGAGATGCATGATTAAAAGCAAGTATATTCCCGGCCTCACCCCTCCTTTCGCGTAAGCAGCGCGTAATGTCAGTAAAGCGTAATACGCAGCTGATAGTCTATGGGAGCATTTCCACTTCCTGAAGCAGCGCGAATCAGACGCATCCAAGGAGCTATGTCTCGCTGTCCTCTCATAAATTTACGCAGCAGTTCTAGTTTTTACACACTAAGCTTCTAAAACGCGTCAAACTCAGCGATTCAGTTCGGACCAGACAGGAAATTAGGCATCGGAGCAAAGTAAATTACCCGAAAGTAAAAAAAAAAAAGAACACATGCAAAATTCTGAATGCTTGAGTGCAAACGAAAAAAACAAAAAAACACTCTCTGTGATACCACGATTGAAATCAGTTGGTCTGTGGGTCTAATTTGTTGGGCTTTTTCCACAGGTGAGTAGTAGTTAAGCCTTGAAGCTGATAATCACCCAGTTTATATGATGCCAGTGATCATTTTCATAAGGACAACATGAAAAAGGAGTAGACTTGGACAGAATTATCTGCAGCTCTGGGAGTGGATAGTGAGTTTATGCTACTTATTAACATAGAATTAAATTTCCCCCCGCATCCTACCTTTTAAGGTATGCAATTGCAATTCTCCTGTGATTCCGTGATCTCCTGGGACCAGCTGGGGGCAATGCTTTACATTACGCGCCACTTACACGTTGGGTGGAAAGCAGGGGTTAGGGTGACTTTTAGCTACATATTACGTTTCGTAGACGTCATTCACTGCTTACGCATCTGGTGGAAAATATAGGGTTAACAGAAGAATATTTGGGTTGTGGTCCTGTTTTTTTGTTATATGTATTTATTTGGCTGGCACACAAGCATATTTCATTGTCTTGAAAAAATTAACAGCTCTGTCCAGGGGGTACTTTCTTCTGAATGCTGCTAGAGAAATGCACCAGCGTTCCACAACCCGGCAATGAGAAGCAGTAAAGATGACTGTATGGACTATAAAAGTAGGCATTATTAACTGGCTAAGTAAAATAAATTAAAACATGTCTCGCATCCATCCATCCATTGTCTATACTTCTTATCCTTGCAGGGTTGAAAGGTGGCAAAAGGCGGGGTACAGGTACAGGTCGGCAGTCTTTTACAGGTTAAAGGAGACCCAGAGAGAAAACAGGTGGAAACCAGAAGAGAATATGGGGACAACTGAGTGAGAGCGTAGGTAGAGATGGAAAACAGCCGAGACACAGAGAAACAAAACAAAAAAAAAAGTTTAAAACAAGATATAACAGGAAGGAACCCAAACTCTAATATAAAAAAAAAATCAAAAAGTAAACACACTGAAGAATGAATGACAACCAGATCCAACTAAATAATGAAGAAATTATCTCATTAATTATTGAGAAAAGTAAAAATACATTTCAAACAAAAATATATTTCAATGAAACATACTGTAAATGACTGCAGATCGAACCTTTTTACAAACTGATTATCAATTTAAGATGTTTTTTTCTTATCAGAAATTAACTGCTTGGTTCATTTAACATAATTTTAATCTAAATCGGCTCAAGGTATGAATATTTATGACCTAAAAGGTTAATCGTTAACAGATACTCAGTTGTTGTTTCTGACTCTTCTGATATTTTTCAGTTTCACAAATTTTCCTCACTTTTAAAAATATTTTTATCCCATGGTTTTTTCCCATTATTTATTTCCCAGTGTTCCTACCTAATTCCAGTCATGGGCATTGCTCTCCCTCTTCCAACTGCAGGAGGGCCCCGCTACTTCCTGCTTGAGGGGTGAGCAGGCCCTTCTTTTCACAAGAGGGGGTGGGGTTTCCCAGGCTGGACGTAGCGGGTGGAAGAGTAGCATTATTCCAGCCAGATCCTCCCCAACCTCTAAGGCACCCCGGTCAGCCAGGAGGAGGCAGTATACAGCCCATAACTGGTGCATGTTTTTGTGGGAGTAGCTCACATTAGCTTCTCAAGGGAACAACATGCGAACTACAAACAGAAAGACCCTTTCACGCACAGCGTCCCATGCAGGAATCAAACCCAGGATCATCTAGCTGTGAGGTGAGCTGCACTACCAGCTGCGCCACCCTCCCTTACAAATTTTCCTGAAACAGATCCTGGTCTCACTTCCTTCCTATTCTATTCTCTCCGTCCCGGATTCTCCAAACCGAGATCAATCTCTGCCATCTGCTGCGTGTAGGATGCTCACTGCTAAGACTTAATCCCCACAACCCCACTTTCAGGGCAGCACAGCCATGGCTGTCGACGCCTGCATGTTGTCCATGACCCTGAATTACATGAGTTGGTGGTTTACAGGCTTCTGCAGGCTGAAAAGCTAAATCAGTTGCTTCATTCAGGGTCACATCTGAAACATGTTAACCCCACTCATTAGTGTTGTAACTGGTGCTACTTTAACCCAAAAGGGACATTTTTACTGTGAGGAATCCCAGTGAATCTTGAACAAAAATGGATGTTAAACTATTTATTTTTCTCCGCTGCAGCAAAGTGTTCGTTCTTGCGTCAGAATTTAGCCTTACAGCTTGGATACTCGGGAAGTCATGAGCAGAATTTAAATTCCAGCTCAAACACAGAATCTACTGCATAATATGACACCTCCACAGTTTAATGAACCCCAAATGTAGCACAGACAAAAAAGTTTAGAGAGGAAAAGGTTCTTGACGTGAAACAAAGAGTCACAGAGACAAAACTGGATCTTAATGAAGTTTTGATTCCTTTGAAAAAGGTCGAGGCAGACAGAAACCTGCGTCGGAGCTGCAAAAAGACATCACATAAACCTCATTGTTTGATCAAACAGGTTCAGCTTTGGTTTAACATCCAAAACCTTTTTCAGCTTTTAATCAGAAGATTTTATGTCAGAGGAAAAAAAGGAGCTGCCATGCTCACCCAGATGGTGACACTTCAGGTTCCTTCTGCTGCTTTCAGTGCGTCTCCTCTTTAAGATCAAGATTAAGAGTACTGCAGACGGCGTCATATTTAACCTTCACACTAACACATCTATACCCAGCCGAGGTTTCGTTCATGCAAACGTTTGCTTTCAGGCGGGGAATCAGGAAAACTTTACGGCATGTTCAAATTCTTCACATATTTGTAAATAATAATTGGAACACCTTTCTGACTATTCAGCTCTTTGAAATGAAAATTTCATACATCAGTATCTGGCCTTCTGTATATTTTGGTAAGAAAGTGATTTTCTTAGAGGGAAGCACCCCAAAATAACATCCAGCCAAAAACACGAACAGAAACTTCTTATTTCTTGCATGTAGAGCGTCTTTTCAAGACGCCCTACAGCAGGGATGTCCAAAGTGCAGCCCGGGGGTCATTTACAGCCTTTGGACTGATTTGGCATGGCCCTTGACCACCCTTTGAGATCGGTACATTGCGCAACTGGCACCACAACACAAATGATTAATCAACACTTTCTTTTAATAAAAGTCATACTTTTGTTTAAAAGATTAGAAAATGATCCATAGCATAAAAATAATTATTCATCTTTTTATAATCATATTTTTTTGCTTTCTTTTTAATTTCATTGCGTAAACAACTAACAAAAAAGCAGATATACAGACAACCAAACATAGCTAAAGATGACATATATTTTTAAAGAAAAAGTGACCCAAACCTTGTTCATTTTGCTGAGAAAAAAACAACAGATTTTTCAGCCCTTCTGAAATATTCGAAAACTATTTTAGTTTCCGAATATTTCACCTTAAAAGCCCTTTGTCTTGGGTCTACAGTCCTTTAAAAATCCCTTTTCTACAATAATTCTTGCTGTATGTGTTTCATTAAAACATTACCTGTTTACGTTAAAAAAAACAACAACTTAATTTTGACTTGATGTCTTTGGCCCTTGTAGCAAAAAGGTTAGTGGGCCAATACCCTTCTAATGTACTAATACTCGTTAAAGTTAAGCAATACCATGAACCTATACTTAGAATGTGGACAGTCTGCAAGGGTGTCACAGAAAATGTTTAATTTTACTTGAAATTTTAGTTTTGCGTTCATTTTTATTAATATTTTATTTTTTTATCTAATTCACCACTATTTGTTCTAACAAGCAGAGAACCAAAAACCTGTCTTTCTAATTCATTGCAATTTTTTGTTTTCAGTTTTGTGTCAATTTTGATAAAAGTGGTGTTGTTACATCCTTAATTTTAATGGTACCTTTCTAACTTGTAATTGTGAAACCTTCATCTAAAATCCCTTCTTCGAAACTAGGAATTGATCAGGGATTGAGTTTCAATCTAAAATGTGAAACAAACCAGCAGATTTCCACTTTCAATGTGTTGATTTCTGTAGAATGTGATTTAAGGAATCAAAAAGATTCAACTGAAAGCCAAGCTGATGAAACTCAAACATGAAGTTAACCCCAGATGTTAGCCTGCAGGTGCACGCTCTCACCTTGTGTGTGTGGGTGTCCTGAGCGCCGCCAGAAAGTGACAGCATGCACATATGGGTCATTTGCATAGGAAGCTCCTGCAGCCTCCTCACCTTGGAGATCAGTGTGTGCTCTTTGAGAAACTGTGTTGAGCAGAGGCTGTCTGGTAAAAGGTATCCGTCAGAGCTGAACAGAAAGCGACGAGGTGACTTAAGATCTACTCTCTGACAGCTTTAAAACAGCAGAAGAAATGTACAGGCCAGTGGAAACATTCTGTGCGGCTTAGATTGATCCTTTCTGACTGTGACATGGCCATTATGATTGTTAAATATTCATTTTTGTACTTATCTTGCATTTTGATTTTTGTAAAATTTCAGATACTAGTTAAAAAACACTTTGTCCCTGTTTTAGGGATTTTGGCTTCAACTCAGTAAAAATTTACCTTTTTCACGTGTCTACAATAAACAGCTTGTTTCTGAATAATGTCTGTCCTACTGGTTTCTGCTTCACCCTTTTCCCCTGGGTCTGTAAAACCTTCTCGGTGTGCATCTGTTCCGGCCACTATGCTGGGTTTTATTCTTCGTTTGTCTCTTGTTCGGCTACTTTGCTCTGTGGATGAACTCTGAACTCCAGCCGCCTGCAGTCGACCATGCAGCTGATTGACCGGTTTGAGTCAACAATAGATGTAAAAATGAACAGTCTGAATGACTTCTGGATCCTACCACCATAAAAAATGGTAGGGGGAACCATTTAGAGGTTCAAATTCAGAGGTTTTCATCGTTTTGCTCAGTACTCTGTAGAAATACCTTTTTTGTTTTTTCAGGAGTAATTGCTTCCTCCTCACTGAGAGGCCTTTTAGGACATGTTTGTCCAAGTCAAGGTTTTTTTTGTTAACAGAAACTAATAAAATAATGAAAACTAGAAGTAAACGTGTTTCAAAATTGGTGATTACTAAAGGACAAAAATAGTTTTCAATAAAAAAATAGAAATTAATGTACACAAAAAATAGAATCATGCCTTGAAGGCTTTCAGGAAAAACTAACTCAAACAAACAGAATTTATTGAGAGACATGTTTGGCAAACAGCATATGTCTTTGGATTGCAAGTGATCAGAAGAAGCAACCAGAAAGATGATTAAACATGTCACATTCTGGAGCGATAACTTCATATCAGGTAAGCCTTGGCTAACAATCAAGATAACATCGCTAACCAACACTGCCAGAGAAGTGCAAATGATAACAATGGGAACCAGAGTCGTGTAAAGGGCTGATGTAGGCTGTGTGCATCTGCTGTGTCGATAAATAAATAATCCCTGTCTAGTTTCTGCTTATTTTTTGGTGTTTTTTTTTTTTTTTACTGGCTGTACTGCATTATAACAACATGGCAGATACATCAGCCAAGTTGTCTGTGTAGCCCCGGTCATTCCACACTGAGCCTCAGGTCAGCAAAAGTCTCATTGTACTGATGATGGCTTGTAGGGATGTCTAGGGGCAAGAATCTGGTGATACCATGTATCGTATATGTATCACAATACAAAGGTGATGATACAATATGTTGCAATATCATGAGGAAGACTATATACAAATTGTGATTTTTAAAACTGAATTTAACTGTAGAACAAGTGTCACAGCATTCCATAAACTCCAACCTGTTTCATACTTAAAACATCCAGATTTTTAATTACTAGATCTAGATTAATGAAAGTGAAAACAGTCACCAACTATTAGTTATACTTTTAATTTTACTACATAAATTACTATAATCATTAATGGTTCCATTCAAATTCCTGAAAAAAAGATGTGGAAAAAAACTATACTCTTCTTTTGCATGGCAAAACGGTATCATGACACAAAATACCACAATATATTGGCGTATCAATAATTTCTTACATCCCTAATGTCTTGGCTTTAGTTTTGTAGTGTTGCCAGCCATTTTCATGTTTTTGCAGAACTGTAGCATCTGCATTTATGGTTGGGATTTCTAATGTACAGGTTTCTGGTATTTTGTTTATAGAGCTATATATTTATATTTGCCTGGTATGTATGATTGGTCACCTGCCACAGGTCTTTTTTTTTGTTGTTGAAAATATAATATTTTTTTGAGATTTTACAAAAAGACAAAAGCTATAACTGTCACTAATAAAAACTAAACTGAAACTGAGTATTTTCCTTTAAAAATTAAACTAAACTAACTAATGGTAAAAACTAATGAAAACTAAAAAAGAATGGAAAATCTTGCGTCAAGGCTAAATAAAAACTAGAACCGATGAAAATCTTAGTGCAGGACACTAAGGTTTTAATAGGTCTTTGGCTTTGAGTCCTGGATCAATTTGCTCATTTCAGACCAGAAGCAGCTGCACAATTCTCTTCTGATATCTTGACTTTGCTCTTTAGATTTTCTCAAGGAAGCAGCATATTTGCTTTTGACAGGCGAAAGTATAAGTAACTCAAATGTCGTGAAATAACCTATAAGAAGCTTACAAAGCCATGAAATGATCATCTGGGCTCCAAGAAAGCTTAAAGGCACCACAATCCAATCTTAGTGTATGTAAACTTCTGATTCTGAAGCAAGTTAAAACCATTTAGTGAATCAATTCCAAAAAATGTAATTCAGAAATCCCTGAATTAATTTTATATTATCTTGTTAAAATAAAAATCTGAATGTTGCGTCAAACTTGAGTATTTTTTTTTTTTTTATTTTTTTTTTTAACGTGTCCTGTCTAGCAGTATGCTACTCAGAATTGGTGTCTGAGTACCAAGTACAAGCCCAACACATTTACTTTCCCAAGCAGAGTATTACAGCTTCGCTGTAGTAAGCCACTTGATGTATATGTATGAAAAATCTTTATTAGTGATTACTGTGGGTTCAATTTCCTGACGTCATGGACATTAAACTGAGACAAGAAGGAAGAAAGGAAGAAGGTGAAGAAAAGAAACCGGACCAGCAGAGGTGCGAACCGACGACACAAGACAGGGAGGCAAACAAAGAACACAAGAAAACATCCCAGTCCTCCACCTCTGCCGGACGGCAGAGAAACAGTAATACAAAACAAAAACGACAAACTGTACAGAACCAAACCAATAGTTCGGATCTAGTAGAATAAACTAAGAATTACACATTCACTACACACAAGCATTGATTAATGAACATAATATAAATGTTTCTGGTAAGCTCCTGTGAACAACTAACTAATGATGATAACCTCAGCTTAAGATATGTCCGTCCTCACCAATGTCCCCACACCCATGTGTGTGCGAGCATGCAGGTCAGAATAAGGTTTCCCCAAGCAAGTAATTGATAGCTGGTGTGGTAATTCTGCATAAGGTTTAAACTTTTATTATTCAGAAGGTAAAAGACTGTTTTGCATGGTTGTAAAAATGGGTCTGTCACTATTGTTTATGCAGGTAAGCTTTTAAGTCATAAAACTCTGGGGTGAGTTTTATTGCAAGCTGTAAAAAACAGGATGTCTGTAGATTTAGGGTGTTGCCATAAAACCATAAACTCAGAATGAGCTTTTAAGAAAAGACGTCTCACCCATATGACTGTATAATTTTCTGACAGCCAATAAGAGCTAAGAGACTGTTTGGAAATGATCTGATTGGAGCCTAGAGGCCCGGTTGTCTATAAAGCTGTGAAATGAAGATCAGTTAATTGTTCAGATTTCTTTAAATCTGGACCACAGGGGAACGACGGGGGCAAAATTCCTCTGTAAAACTGCAATTTGTTAATCTGTTCAAAATAAATGTTAAACTGGAAATTGGCTCCATTTTGTCTCTGCTTGAACATGCATTGAATTACTTATGATAATTATTTAATTCAACACTGGTGTAAGGAACCGTCAATCCGTCCTACAGGAATCGGCACAGACATGGAGGAGGCAAGAGATATATGCATCCAGGGTCCCATAGAGTACAGAGGCCACAGGCGGATCAGCGCAGGGTCGATCACCCGCCAAGAGGGGAACAGATGGAAGCCCCAGGGGAACACCCACCAGCCGCAATGCTGGGGCCCGAGAGATCGCAGTGACGAGCCCACGGGCTCCGCCGGTAACCGGCTACGCCAGGGCGGGCCCGGATCAGGAACCGGAGGCCACGGGGACCAGGGGCACCCCGCCCCCCAGCGGGGCCCCAACCAGGGACCAGCCGACAAGGGCCCCCCGCCGCCGCCGCAGGCAAGGAGGATCCGCAGCCAACCGACGGACAACACACGCCGCCGCCACCCCGGACCAATACCCACCGCCAACAACCCGGCCCGCCTCCACACACCCACACGCCAGGGAGCCACAGCAAGAGCCACAGCGGATGTACGCCCTCCCCAGGCCGCGCCCAGCCGGCACCTGGACATCCAGATCTTCCAGCTCCCGGGTCCAGATCCCGCCCCACGTAGGGCGCCAAGATCAGGGGCCCAGCCAATGCCGGACAGCCCCACCAGGCGAACAGACCAGCCAGCAGAAGTCCTGGAACCGGCAGGAGGACTGGGCGCCAGGCACGGTCCCCACCGATCCACCGGACGGCACCAACCTGTTCTACAACCTCGGCACCCCCAGAAGAGGTGCCCCAGTCAATCCAAGGAGGACGTCGGCCCGAAACAGTGGCCGCCCGACACACCGGACCACCCAGGACCCACCCGACATGCACCAGGACCGAGCCGGGCCGCAACCGGGACCCCCGGCCCCAGGCATCGAGAGCCATCATCAACCAGCGGGCAGGAGCAACCATCACCGACGGGGAGTGACGGGGAGGGAAGACGATGCATCAGGCCCAGAGAGCAGCCAAACACCCAACCTGACAGGTAGACATAGACAGACAGAGACACTCATACGTACCCTCCCTCTCATGCGTACACATTCTTACAAATACAGGACATACGAAAAAAGGACGCTATACACTCATTCATACCCCCCATACGTACACTATACTCCATAGTCCCAGGCCCAGGGACAGACGCCCCAATAGAGAACCCTGCCCCTGCACCCAGGAGACAGACCCCTTTGCCCACCAGGACGGGGACAAGCAGACCGCCAAGGCCCCCACACCGGCAAGAGCAGTCCACCAGCCCAGGACCCCGACCAGACGGCGTGATGTTCTATCCGGGCTCTGACCCCTGATGGTCCAACGAACAGGGGTGTGGAAAGACCCCCCAGCCTCTCTCCCCCAGCTCAATGTGGTGTTGTTGCGTGTTGTTCTAATGTGCACTTAAAACAGAGGGGGGGGACATGGGAATACTGCCGGGTACCCCCATCTCCCCCCCGGGCCCTCAGTGTCTAGATGCGTTTAACCAGTGGGTGCCGGCACCACAGGCGAGGCCCCCACAACGGGCCCCTATAGGGGGCCCCCCATGAGGGGTCCCGCCCCCAGCGCCAATGCGCCACACCGCCAGGTCCCTACATGTGCGTTCCATGTAAATGTTGCAAGTGTAAGTGTCTAAGTTGCTCAATAAAATCGTGACCCAGGCCGCCACCGGGTAGCGCAGACGGATGCTACATCCCGCACCCCAGTGACGTGCCCACGTCCCAAGGCCTTGTGAATGGTAGAATGAAGGAGCAGGTGGACAGAGGCATGGGGATGGGGAGAAAATAACTGGGGTGACCATTGCCAACCCCAGGGAGCCAGCTCCCCTGCTGACTCCGATAGGCACCCCCGTTCGGCCGATCCACCAGGGGTGGGAGGCCCCAGCACGTCTAGTCGGGGCCCACGGCAGCGGCACCCCCGAGCCCCATGGGGGCCCCGGCAATCCACCAGCCCCCATGCCAGGGGCATACCTAAATCCTTCCCAACATTCACACTGCTAACAAAACACATGTCACTAGACACCCAGGTTGAGTTTAGCCCCCCCTCCCCCTCAACTTCCTCCCCCCTCCCGTCCCAAGCGCACCCCGTTAAAAAGAGCGCCTGTGCTAGATGGTAAAAAGCCTCCCCGCCAATAAGAGACGCCCCAGGCACCGCCAGGGTCCGAGGGCCCCCGCGCCGAGGCCGGAACCCGGTGCACCACCGACTCGGGTACCCCGGACATGCAGCGCCAGGCCCGTGAGCAGACCGAAGTCCCGGGCGGCCAATCCCCAGGCCGACATCCTCCAGCCTTGCTACTACCGCCCGATGGCCGGGTGGCAACAGAACCCAGCACCTCCACCCACCAGCCCATACCCCACCAACCGGTCAGTCACCGTGGAGGCCGACCAACACCGGCCAGAGGCCCCCACCTCAGCACCCCCGCGAGGGCTAAGACCAAGACCCAGGAGCCATGTCCAGTGTCAATATAGCCGATCGGGCCCGGAGACGCCGGCCACCCGCCACGGCCTCTCGCCGACGCCCGGACGCGGCAAGCGGCCACCGGGGAGCAAGCGACAAGAACCAGCCCGGGGAGATGGAAAGGGCAGCAGCGCCCGCCAACCACCGGCCGACCACAGCCCCCCCCCAGCCGGCACCGACGGCAGTGCCCCCCCCTGGCCAAGCCCCAGCCAGGGCCCCAGCCGGGGGGCACGCCGCCCCAGAACCCCGAGCCCCAGGCCCAGCCCAGACCCCCCCAGAGCAGCACAGCACCAGGCCAGTAACCCGTGTCCGCCAGCACGACCCCTCTAAGGCGCCGCATGCAGCCACTAGGAGTCACCACACAAAGCCCCCAAAGTCCCATCCCAGGCGAGGGTCACGGCACCTACCGCCGAACCGCCAGCGGACCCACCCCCAAGGACCTCCCCGCAGTCACCACCAACCCTTAAGCTCCACATCGGCAACCGTGTCCCACAGAACGGAATCAAGGGCCCGACCCCACTAGGTGATGGAACTGATCAAGGGTGACCAGAAAGATTGATCAGATGTGGATGCAGATGCCGTTTCTAGACCAATGTAATCCAGAAGGAGATCTCTATATTGATTAATATTCAGAGTATTTTTATTTTTCCAGTTCAAGAGGATATTTTTCTTAGCGATGCATAAGGCGATGTAAAATAATTTCATAGACTTTGTATCCATGGTAACTTCATCTACATTTCCCAGCAAGCAAACTGTGGGAGCAGGTGTGATATTACATTTCAGACACTTTGATAGATCTTCACATATCTGGTACCAATATTTCTTAACAGGTGGGCAGAACCAGAGAGCATGAATATAATTGTCTGGTAGATTGCTTGTACATTGTAAACAGGTATCAGACGGCGTATAACCCATCTTGAACATCCGTTGCCCTGTATAATGCACTCTATGAAGGATTTTATATTGTATTATTCGTAGATTAGGATTTTTAAGAAATTTAAAGGTTCTTAATGAAATTTGAGACCAGAGGTTTTGGTCTATTGAGATGGACAAGTCCATCTCCCATTTTGAAATAGGAAGGGCTATTGATTCATCTATTCTATTTAATGTTTTGTATATTTTAGCTAGCAGTTTGGGAGGGTTAAGATTAAGGAAGTCTAAAACTTTTCCTGGAATTTGTAAATCAACTGTATTGAGCCTAAATTTAGTTTTTATAATTGATTTAATTTGTTGGTATTGTTGGACTTCTGTAGTGTTTTTAAGCTGATACGTGGGGGTTTATCTTTCCAAAGAAATTTAGAAACAGAAGAGTCCAGAGATCTAAACCAATCAGGTGATGGTTTGCTTGGGATCATTGAGAATAAATAATTGATTCTAGGCAAAACCATCATTTTTATTGTAGCTACCCTTCCAATAAGTGATATTGGAAGGGATTTCCATCTTGCCAGATCATCTTCCACTTTTTTTAAAAGTGGGACGTAATTTAGCTTAGATAAGTCTGACAGTCTTGGTGTGATATGGATACCTAGATATGTAATATTTCCCGACCGGAGCTGTAAAGCAACAGGACTCTGGTAAGAACAGTTGATTGGAAGGACTGTAGATTTTAACCAATTTATGGAATAGTCTGAAACTCTTGAGTAAGATTTTATTAACTCAAATACCTGATACAAGGAAGTTTGTGAATGCTGTAGAAAAAGTAGTACATCATCTGCGTATAAACTGATTTTATGTTCTATTTTGTTGCATTGTATACCTTTAACATTATTATTTTGCCTGATTGCTGCTGCTAATGGTTCAATAAAAATAGCAAAGAGGGAGGGAGAAAGTGGACATCCCTGCCTGGTACCTCTCTGAAGAAAGAACCTTGATGATGTTTGATTATTGGTCCTAATACATGCTGTTTGTGAGCTGTATAATATTTTTAACCAGTTTACAAAAGAATTACTGAATCTGAATTTATTTAAGGCTTCAAATAAAAATTTCCAGTTAACTCTATCAAATGCTTTTTCTGCATCTAAAGATAATATATTAGTTTGGACGTTTTTACAGTGGCAATAATCTATTAAATCTATTAATCTACGTGAATTTGTTAAAGAGAGCCTACCTTTTATAAAACCTGTTTGATCAGGGTGGATTATTAGAGGTGTTATTTTCTCTATCCTTCTTGCAAGAGCTTTGCAAATTATTTTCAGATCCACATTGATAAGAGAAATGGGACGATAACTGGTAGGAGACATAGGGTCTTTTCCTGGTTTTAATAGAAGATTGATGTAAGCAGAATTCATGTTTGGTGGTATTCGACCATTTTCCTTTGTTTCCTGTAACATTTTGTAAAATGTTGGTGCCAGAATATTCCAGAATTCTTTATAGAACTCTGCTGGAAATCCATCTGGACCTGGAGCTTTATTATTAGGCATAGATTGGAGGGCCTCCTGGAGTTCAGACACTGTTAGCGGTGAATCCAGGGGCTTTGCTTGACTGTCTGAAAGTTTAGGAAGAGTTATTTTATCCAGAAATTGTACAATATCATTATTTGAAGGGTTTATCTCTGGTGTGTATAACGTCTCATAAAATTCTTTGAAAGTGTTGTTTATTTTTTCAGGGTCATATATTATATTCTCAATTTTGTCTTTGATTGCAGATATAGTTGTTTTTTCTTTATTTATTTTTAATTGATTAGCTAAGAAGCTACCTGATTTATTACTATGTTCAAAGTTTTCTATTCTAAGTCTTTGGATTAAAAACTGCGTCCTTTTATTAATAATTTCATTTAATTCTAATTTTGCTTTCCTTATTTTACTTAAGCGCTCTTTATCCAGGGAAGGTTCTAATGATTTAATAGTTTCTTCTAATTCCTGAACATGTTTATTTTCTGTTCTCTTTTTATTTGATGAGAATGAAATTATTTTACCTCTAATCACAGCTTTCCCTGCTTCCCATAGAGTGGATACAGGGAGATCATTAAATTCCATGTATGAAGCCCATTCTTTTTCAATATATTTAATAAACTCTTTATCCTTAAGTAATGATGTATTAAATCTCCAATTTTTATATTGAAGGGTTGCAATTTTATTTGCTAAATTTAAAGAAACAGGAGCGTGATCGCTGATCACTATAGGATGTATCTCAGTGTCTGAAATGTCATTCAACAGTGAGCTGTGGACTAACAAATAGTCCAATCTAGAATAAGAATGATGTACGTTTGAGTAAAAAGTGTATTTTCTGTCGTTGGGATGAAGCGATCGCCATGCATCGCAGAGTCCATAATCGCTCATGTACTGTTTAACTATATCTATGGATTGCCATCTGCGCTGAGTCCCTGCTGTACTGAGGCTGTCTATTTCTTCATTTAGTCCAAAGTTGAAATCTCCCCCAAGAACAAGTGAGCAATCCATGTGATTAGCCAGAACCGAGAAGAAAGTATGAAAGAATGAGGGGTCGTCAACATTTGGACCATATATACTAACTATACATAACTTTTGGTTATTTATAAATAGCTTTAATATTATAAATCTACCTTCTGGATCTGTAGCTGTGTCTATTACTTTAAAATTAGTATTTCTATTTATTAATATTGCTACTCCTCGTTGTCTAGAGTTATAGCATGAAGAAAATATATTAGGATACTCTGGTGTTTTTAAATCATTAGCTGTTGAACTTGATTTATGGAGTCTCCTGTAGTAAGACGACATCTGCCTTCAATCTTGTAAGATGGTTGAAAATCTTAATGGTTTTATCTCTGGAGCTAGCGCCGCGAATATTCCATGTTATTAATTTTACAGGATTCATAGAGCTAAGATAAACCTTAGACATGTACTATCGCCAAGGATGAATATAGGTGTAATTTTGGTTTGTCCATGGGGTTGCCAGATTGAAAAAAAACAGAAGCAGAGATAAAGCGAGTCAAATAATGCACCATACAAGTGTGTACACTTTGGTGGTACAAATGTGAGAAAGAAAATAGAGAAAAAGAAAATAAAAAAAAAGAAAAAGCAATCTAGTGCACAGCCCTGCCCCTACCCACATTAACAAACAAAAACAGCCTGCTGAGCTGTGCTTTTTTTTAAACTATAGTTGTCTGATAAAGCTAATTCTGTCTTGGTTCTGTTAAATATGACTAATAAAGCCAAGGAGTAACCTGAGGGTCCCTAAACAGCTGACCGTTAACATACAGTTTATCCACACTAACCGTAGCCCTACTGCCCTCACTAATATGTTTTTTTCTTATTGGAAATAACACGCGTCTTCTGTCCAGGATTTCTTTCGGAAACTGATCATTAACACTGTAATTCGTCCCCCGTAGCTCTCTCCCGTGTCCTTTGACATGTTTTTTTTGTTTAAAATGTTCAAATTTTGCAACAATTGGTCGCGGGCAGGTGTTGTTGGGCTTCTTACCTCCGAGTCGGTGTACCCGATGGAAGGTTATGTTTTTAACCGTGTCGTCTG